>LPNX011083180.1:133980-499971 GCA_001517045.1 Pseudotsuga menziesii
AGAGAATTTGTGTGTGCGTGAGAGAGAGATTGTGTGTGAGAGAGAGACTGTGTGTCTGTGTGTGTGAGAGAGAAAGAGAGACTATGCTCAAAATTCATATCCTTGCTGAAAGACATACAATGGATTCTCTCACTCTCTCCATGGTGGCTTGAGGTACAAGCTGGTTTAACATTGTGGGAAAGGTAGGGTGATATGTTTTGTGTGTGTGTGAATGAGTGAGAGAGAGAGAGAGATCATCATAGTCATCATCATCCTCATCATCGTAATCATCATCATCATCATCATAATCATCATCATCAAAGTCATAGTCATCATGATCATCCTCATCATCATCATCATCATAGTCATCATCTCATCGTCATCATCTCATCATCATCATCATTTTCATCATGCTCATCATCATCATCATCATCATCATTATTGTTCATCATCGTCATCATGGTAATCATCATCATCATCATAGTCATCATCATCCTCATCATCGTAATCATCATCATCATCATCATCGTAGTCATAGTCATCATGATCATCATCATCATCATCATCATCATCATCGTCATTGTCATCATCATCATCATCATCATCATCATTATTCATCATCATCATTGTCATCATCATCGTCATCATCATCATCATCATCATCATCATCCTCATCATCATCCTCATCATCATCATCATCATAGTCATCATCATCATCATCATTCTCATCATCATCATCATCATCATCATGGTCATCGTCATCCTCATCATCATCATCATCATTGTTCATCATCATCATCATCATCATCATTGTTCATCATCATCGTCGTCATCATCATCATCATCATCATCATCATCATCATTGTTCATCATCATCGTCATGGTCATGGTCATCATCATCATCGTCATCATCATTGTCATCATCATCATCATCATCATCGCCGTCATCATCATGGTCATCCTCATCATCATCATCATCATCATCGTTCATCATCATCATCGTCATCATCATCGTCATCGTCATCACCATCATAGCCATCATCCTCCTCATCATCATCGTCATCATTCTCATTATCATCATCAACATTGTTCACCATCATCATCATGGTCATCATCCTCCTCATCATCATCATCATCATTGTTCATCATCATCATCATGGTCATCAACATCATCATCATCATCATCATCATCATCACCATCATAGTCATCATCATAGTCATCATCATCCTCATCATCATAATCATCGTCATCATAGTCATAGTATTTGTGATCATCATCATCGTCGTCCTCGTTGTCGTCGTCATCGTCATCATCATCATCATAGTCATCATCCTCATCCTCATCATCATGATCATCCTCATCATCATCATCATAATCCTCGTCATCATAGTCATAGTCATCATGATCATCATCGTCATCATCGTCATTGTCATCATCATCATCATCACCATCATTGTTCTGTTCGGGTACATAGGGTACTCCCAAAAGGGGTACACAGAGTACTCCCAAAATACCGAACACCAAGAACAACCACTCACACAAATGGATCACAGATCAACACACCGATGTTTTGACATGGTTAAAACCCTCGAGAGGGAAACAATCCACGGCCCCAGCCAAATAGCTACTTGGAGCAATTTATTATGCAAAAGAAAGAAAGTTACAAATGAACTTCTCATAATCAATCAACTAGACAAGGACCCTCAATGCTCTTTAAATAGAGATCATGGACCAATCAGGTGTTAGGCCACAAATCAATGGTAGGTATGATCTAAGAGAAGTTGAACTGTCGGATCACTTTATGTCTAGAACATATCGTGACCGTCGGATTAGAATATTTACAAATGCACACTAAAGAAACACACTTTACCTAATGGATATATTACACAAATTGATCTTAACTAACTCCTAAGTGTCTAAATATCCTAACATCCCCCTTAAGAACAACTTGGGATAGGATTGAAGGATTTACAAAAGTGACACTATTAGGAGAAGGAAGGAGGCATTAGAGCCTATCCCTCCTTAATGACACATTCCTGAACTCCTAACATAGATCAAAGTTTAGAAAACTTCGCTTCTATAAGAGACTTGGTGAAGATGTCGACAACTTGATCATCTGTAGGGCAATAGAGCACTTCAAGAACACGATCATGAACAAGATTTCTGATGAAGTGTATGTGTAGCTCAATGTGTTTGCTGCATTGATGTAGAATTGGATCTTTGGCAAGCTTGATGGCACTTTTATTGTCGCACCAAAGTGGAGTAGGTTGCTGCTGCTTGAATCCAAACTCTAAAAGGATCTGTCGAAGCCATAAAGCTTCTTGAATGGCATTAACTGCGGCTCTATATTCTGCTTCTATTGAAGACAGGGCAAGAGCTTGATGTTTCTTACAAGCCCAAGTGACAGGTCCATATCCCAGACTAAAAACATAACCTATAGTAGACTTTCGATCATCAGGATCGTCGACCCAATCTGAATCAGTGAAACCGACCAACAAAGTTTTCCCCCTGTACTATAATGAATCCCAAACTGAATTGTACCTCGAATATATCAAAGTATTCTTTTTGTTGCTTTCTAGTGACTTTCAAGAGATGTTTTCATATAACGAGAAACACGGCCAATGACAAAGGAAAGTTCAGGACAGGAATGAGTCAAGTATAAGAGACTAACAACAAGTTGACGATACAAGGTGGCATCTACTTCAGGGGAAGTACAAGTGGCAAAAATTTTGACTCTAGACTGGAAGGGAGAAGGGGTTGGTTTATAATCTTCCATGTGAAAGCATACTTAGACTGGGAAAGAAAGATTCCTTCTTTGGTTTGGAAGACTTGGAGACCAAGAAAATAATGCAAATGTCCTAAGTCTGACATTTCAAAATTTTGCTTAAGACTGGATTTCACATGGGCTAAAAGTTTAGGGTCACCTCCAGTAAGGATAAGATCATCAACATAAAGAACAAGTATGATGAGATGGTTTCCTACTTTCTTGGTATAGACATTGGGGTCAGAATGGCATCTAGAAAAACCGGTGTCAAGAAGAAAGCTATCCATTTTGGCATACCAAGCTCTAGGAGCTTGCTTAAGGCCATATAAGGATTTCTTAAGGTGACAGACAAGGATAGAATTATTCTGAACATATCTAGGAGGTTGTTCCATGTAAATTTCCTTCTGTAAATCACCATGTAAGAAGGAAGCCTTGACATCCATTTGATGGAATTCCTAGTTATGTAAGGCTGCAAGGGAAAGAACAAAGCGAATGGAGTTCATTTTTGCGACAGGAGAAAAGGTTTCATTGTAGTCAATCCCTTCAATTTGGGAAAAACCTTTGGTAACTAACCTTTCCTGAAGTCTTTCAACACTTCCATCTGATGCATTCTTAGTTCTGTAGACCCATTTACATCTGACAAGTTTTCTTCCTTTTGGAAGAGGAACAAGATCCCAAGTATCGTTTGCCATTAAGGAACGCTATTCTTCATCCATAGCTGCATCCCAATCTGGACTTCCTGAAGCTTCTGCAGAAGTTTCTGGATCATGATTCTCGGAAACTTGAGCCAAAAGAGAAGAGGCTCACTGAAACTGAGAATGTGTATGACGTTGATCTCTAGGATCATTAACAAGATCACCAGTTGCTTCACATGTTGAACGGACCCATCGAGGAAGCACTTGTGTTGGTGCAAATGGAGGAACATGAGCAGGTGGAGGTGGATTTTCATCCTCACTGTCATCATCAGAAACTGGAGTTGGAAACATGCTAAGGAAGTTAGAAGTAGAATAAGGCACAATCGTTGAATCAATCTCGCAGGCCAAAGACAGAACACCCCCTAAGTTAGGCTCACAGGCCAAGAGATTTTCATCAAATTTAACATCTCTTCTAATGATTATATCATGAGAATGTGGCTGAAGAAGTCTATAACCTTTTACATCTTCAGAATATCCAACAAATATACACTTTTCACTTTTAGGCTGTAATGCTTTCCATTTTTCATCCGGAATGTGAGCCCATGCTTCACTACCAAACACACGGAATTGACTTGCATCTGGTTTAATTTTACTCCATCCTTCTTCTGGTGTTATACCTTGTAAAAATTTAGTGGGTGTGCGATTAACTATGTAATTTGCACAATTTATGGCCTCAGTCCAATATTGAAGACTTAGTCCCTTAGATTAGATCATACAACTAGCTATTTCTTTTAAAGTGCGGATCTTTCGTTCAGCTACACCATTTTGTTGTGTTGTATGTGGAACAATGTGTTGTTGTTGGATTCCTTGTTCACTACAGAAAGTAGTGAACTTTTTGTTAACATATTCTCCTCCATTGTCAAATCTTAACTTAATAATTTGATGACCAAATTGTCTTTCAATAAGGGCCTTGTAGGCCAAGACCATGCTAAATACTTCACTCTTAAGTTTTAGGAAATAAACCCAAGTGCGTATGGAGTAGTCATCAATGAAAGTTAAGAAATATTTGAAACCAGAAAAGGAAGCAGATGGAAGAGGACCACACAAGTCACTATGCACAAGCTCCAAGAGAACCGAGGCGTGCCAAGAGGCACGTTTGTCAAAACTGTCTTGATGATGTTTTTTGAGTACACAACTAGAACAAACACCATCCCTGCAATATACCATCGGAAGACTTGTCACCATATTTTCTTTACATAGTTTTTGCAATGAGCGATAATTCAAGTGACCAAATCGCTCATGCCAAATTTTGCTCAAGTTATCACTATGAGCAACAAAAAATGAGGGAAAAGGTGATGACCCAAAGTTGTTAAATTTGTATAACCTGGTAATATCATCAACAATTATGGTAGCAAGGACATTTTGAGGATCTTTATAGTCCTTAATTACAACTTGGTGAGGTGTAAATGTCACAGTTTTACCTTCACCCGAATGAGTGATTTGATAGACTGATAACAAATTGCAGGAAATTCTTGGAACACATAGTACATCACTAAAATGACCATTTTCTACTGGAACTGTTCCATATCCTACAACACTTACAGAATTATCATCGCCAACAAATATTTGTTTGGTGTTACATTCATGCATAGTAGAAAAGATGGCTTGATCCTTAGCCATATGATAAGATGCTCTAGAATCAATGAGCCATTCATTTGAAGTAGAAGAAGAAGATGCAGTATAAGAGAAACCAAAAGCACAAAATGCATGTCCATGAGAGGTAGATTCTGAAGACGAATCTAGGCTGATGTGGTGCTTCTTCATTGCTGCTTCCAAGGCTGCCATCTTCTTGAAACACTTAGATTCATCATGATTATCTTTCCCACAAAAATTGCAATGATGCTCAGTCTTCTTTCCTTTTGGCTTGTATCCTTTGTCATTTTTTAAAGAAGGAGCTGACTGAGAGGGTTTGGGAACCTTGTTTGGATTATTATTGTGAAAATTCTATTTCTTGGGAGGCTTTGACTTTTCTTTCTATTGGGACAATAAGGATTTCCCAGATGTATATACATTGTTAATTATTCCAAGATGAATGAGCTTATCTTGATCTCTAATTAAGGAATCACAAAATGATTCAAGACTAGGCTCTTGATATCTAGCTGCAGTCAAGGATTCTTTCATGGAGTAAAATGTAGATACAAAAACAGAATATCCAGGTCCAAGTTTGGAAAGAATATGATAAATACATTATTTGTCTTCTTTCTTAATATTGCATTCTTCACATAAGAGTCTAAGAGTTTTATACTTAGATAAATAATCTTGAATGCATGAAAAATCACTTGGATTCAGATACATCAACTCATTCTCAAGTTGATGACCTCGAATTTCATTGTGTTTACCAAACACAGATTTCAACTTTTCCCAAGCTTTATCGGGTTCATCAATTCCAAATATGTGGAATCGCAAATCAGTATATATTGACATCCCAATCAATCCATGAGCTTCATCACATCTATTTGCCCATTTTATTTTCTTATCATCATCAGCGGCTTCTGTTGCTTTCCCTGAGATAATTTTGAAAAGTCCCCTACTTCATAGAACATATTCCTTATGAGATTTCCATGAGAAATAGTTAGAACTAGTAAGTAGAATATCAAAAGGGGCTGCCATACTATAAGATAACGGTTGAAAAATCAGAAATTAACTATCTGGATGCAAAGAGCTCAAAAATTTAGGTTGTTTAAAAAAAAACAGCACTGAAAACTGATTCTGAATGATGAAGTTATGCTTGATCAAAGAAAATGTTGAAGATGTCCCCAATAGTCATGTGGCAGATATTAACTTGACCAACTAAAAAAAAGAACCCCCTTCTTCCCAAAAATAACCTTTGACAATTATTTACAAGAAAATTGTTTTTAAGTGAATCACTTTTGTAAAATAAGTGATGTTCACTTTTACAATGATGGTACTTTAAATAGTGCGGCAATAAAAAGAATTTAAGTGACTGACTTTTTATTTTATTTTATTTAAGTGAGATGCACTTTTACAATAAAGTAACTTGAAAATTGAAATTGCATGTACTAAAAAGTAACTTAATAAGACTTGAACTCAAGACCTATTAAGGAATAAATCAACTTTGGACCAAGTGCGCTAAGTTTAAAAGGTACGTAAAAAAAAGGAATGCGGAAGGGGGCTCTTTTTTTTTACTCTTCTCTCCCGGTTTCCGTGCTTGCTTCTTTGTCCTGCAAATCACACCACAAACCAAAAAAAAAAACAAAAAAAAAATTCCACCCTTGTGGATTTAGATCTCGTTATCTTACCCGAAAAGTATATGTTTTCTCTCCATTTCTGATTTGCCGCGATCGCTCAAGGTTCATGGAAAAGGGCATACGCAGTCGAGAAAACCCTTTCCCTTTCTGTTTCTAATTCGCCGCGATCGCACAAGGTGCATGACAAAGACCATACGTAGACAGGGAAGGAAACAATTCGAGACTAAAAAAAAATAAAGATCTAAATAATAAAACTGATAAATATATGAGAGATTTAAAAAAAACAAAAAAAAAACAAATCCATCACTGTAACATTATACCTTCAAATCTGCCGAAATGGGTATTTCTGGAGCAATCAGAAATGGTTTTCGATGAAATGAAAACTATTTCCAAATGGAAATGGCGCTTCGAATACAATGGAACAACTCCCACGAGTCACAAATGCACAGAAATTCCAAAAACAGAAACCCTTTCAAAGTTTCAGCAGCATCGGTTCAAGATCTAGATCACAAACGGAAGTGACTTTTCATAAACGCTCTGATACCATGTTCGAATACACAAGGTACTCCCAAAATATAGAACACTAAGAACAACCACTCACACAAACAGATCACAGATCAACACACCGATGTTTTGACGTGGTTAAAACCCTCGAGAGGGAAACAATCCATGGCCCCAACCAAATAGCTACTTGGAGCAATTTATTATGCAAAAGAAAGAAAGTTACAAATGGACTTCTCATAATCGATCAACTAGCCAAGGACCCTCCATGCTCTTTAAATAGATATCATGGACCAATCGGGTGTTAAGCCATGGATTAATGGTAGGTATGATCTAAGAGAAGTTGAACCGTCAGATCACTTTATGTCTAAAACATATCATGACCGTCGGATTAGAATATTTACAAATGCATACTAATGCATACTAAAGAAACACAAGTTACCTAACAGATATATTACACAAGTTGATCTTAACTAACTCCTAAGTGTCTAAATATCCTAACATGTTGATCATCATCATCATCATCATCATCATCCTCATCCTCATCATTGTCATCATCCTCATCATCATAATCATCATCCTCATCATCATTGTTCATCATCATCGTCATGGTCATCATCATCATGGTCATCAACATCGTCGTCGTCGTCATCGTCATCATCGTCATCATCATCATAGTCATCATCATCCTCATCATCGTAATCATCATCAGCATCATCATAATCATCGTCATCGTAGTCATAGTCATAGTCATCGTGATCATCATCATCATCATCATGGGCATGGTCATCATCATCACCATAATGTCATTGTGATCATCATCATCATCAACATCATGGTCATGTCCGTCATCATCGTCATGGTCATCATCACCACCATAATCATCATCATCATCATCATCATCATCATGGTCATCATCATCATCATCATCATCCTCATCCTCATCATCATCATCACCATCATCATCATCATCGTCAACATCATTTTCCATCATCATCGTCATCATCATCGTCATCATCATCGTCATCATCATCATTGTCTTAATTTCAGGTAGGGTGACATGTTATGTGTGTGTGTGTGAGTGACAGAGAGAGAGAGAGGCAGGGTGACGTGTTATTTGTATGCGTGTGTGTGTGTGTGTGTGTGTGAGAGAGAGAGAGAGAGAATTAGAGAGAGAAATTGTGTGTGGGTGAGAGAGAGAGACTATTTGTGACAAATGCAGATACTACAGGGTTAGGTGGGGAGAGAGAGATAGATGGATGGAGGGTTAGGGACAGACATGGAGAAAGAGGAAGAGGGTTAGGAAAATAGGGGAGGAGGAGGATTACAATTAGGGAGAGGGGGGGTTGAGATGCTTGAAAATGAAAAAAAAAATGAAGTTTCAAATACTAAACAGATGCGGGCACATGTATTTAACGCGTATGCACTCAAAAGCACGATCGTGGTTTTAGTGTGTACGTGTTAATTTTTTAAACTACACGCACACGTGTTTGTAGCGTGTACGCACTACTTCAAATTTTGAATTTTGGCGGGCACCTTTTTTCCAACCTACGTGGTGGATGACTTGGCTTCTTTGGTTTTAGGTTTGGGTTGCCAAACCAAGTGGTTTGGACTGTCTTATGACAGAAAACATGTTTTGTACCACTTCTCCTATTTTGTGCATGATTTTGCATATGCCACGCTTATCCGCTGCTAATGAAAATTCACACACTTGTGTAACTCTATGTGTAGATTCTGAATATGTAATTTTTATTTAAATCTATTATATTTTTCTATTTTTTATTTAATTTTAAATGGACTAACGTCAATCTAACACAAAAAGTAGGCCATTTTCTTCGGCTATAACTTTTGATTGGCTCACCTATTTAGAAAACGGAAAAGAACCCGCACAAGAAGACACAAAGACCTACATCCTCAAAAAAATATCGTTCATTAACTATGTTAAGACCAAGATGTCGCGGACCAACACTCGAACTTGTCATTTCAGAGCGTCATTAACTTCCTTAATTTAATCAAAATATATAACATAAATAAATATGGAAAAATAATGCTGCACTAGACACACCTGTTATCTACAACTCTATATATTATTTTTCACAAAATTCCACCATTTGCATACCAAACGTGTGGACCAACGCAAATATGTTCATTATTTTTTAGGAAAAAAATAACATACCAACCTTAGAAGAACCTTGTTTTTTGGGATTTATACTTAGTTTCCATAAATAAAAGTTATATATTCCGAAAGGTAATCCGATTGTCTACGTTTCATATTCTTGCGCCATATTCCAAAAAGTTGTGTAGGTACCTCTAATATTGCTTTTTGACGTTCAGATTTTTGTTTTTCCAGAAGTCCATTGCAATGAACCCGTCATAAGTGACCAGCATTAGCTTGCACCAGCCAGTAAGATGTTTTCATATAACTTAATGTAAAGTAAAGCTATATTACATTAAAAAAATAAAAAAATAATTAAAAAATCTATGTTGGCAAATAAAATAAAGAATAAAACCAAATGTAATTTAAAAATCCATGTCTAGGTATAAAATAAAAAAATAAATCCAACATAGATCCATTTTTATGAACATGTTAAGAAGTTAGATAATTTTCTATCAAACATACATAAAAATGTTAGATAAAAAAAAACATACTTCAAGAAAATGGATCCTTCTGACTAGACTTTTGCTTTTTAATCTTTAGGATTCATGTGGGATAGCAATTATATGTTAGAATTAGATTTGTCATTTTCATGAAGTATATTCATTGTTTTTTATGGGATTTCATTTACACTTACCACCTTTGAGGGGGGAAGTTTCACTATTCTTCTTCTCTTCTCTATCCTCTAAGGGAATATTGATTTCTGAATCTAAATTTCTTGCTATTATTTTTTTCTAGAAATGTCTTTTGCTAACTCTCTCTATTTTGTTTATCATCACATCATTAAGTATGGTTACTCACATGATAGCTAGCTTTTTTGTTTTTGGTTTATGATATTTGTTTTTTTAGTGATCTAGTTTTTGAAGAGAAAAATCCTAAAGATGCCATATTTATTGATAGATATAATCTTTTTAAAAATTGTTTTATCACAATCCAAAACCTAGATCAATATAAAATTTTCCTTTATAATATCATTTTGTCTTGTATCTACCTTTGTTCGTGTTGATCTCAACAAATATTCAAACAAATGTAAAAAAAACAATTAAGTTCATTCAAAATTTATTTTAAATATTTGTCAAAAGTATTCTTAATATCTTCAAATATTGTTAAATATGAAAAAAATAGTAATAAAAATGGGAATGAAACATAAAAATAATGGTTGGGCTAAAATAGTATGGGGTAACCAAAAAAAATTCTAAAATCTTTTGAAGAAGGAAAGAGCCTCCTCAAAATAATAATAAGAAGGAAAGTCCGTCCTCATAATCATATATAAATCAACAAGGTTGGAAAAGTAAATAATATAACAATCAACCAGGTTGGAAAAGTTAATAGTAAGGAAACATTTAGAGGGTTAATGTACCTTACATTACTTTGTTTAAATTAAAGAAATCTAGTGATATAATGGTAATGTAGAGGCATAAAAACCCATTAAACATGTAAATAATTTAAAATGATTTTTAAAATATTAGAAATAAAACACTAATTCATAGAGGTTATTAAAGCATTACTTTTTATTTTTATGTTTTTAGTATAGGTATTTAGCCAAATAAAGAATTATATAGTCATACAGGTGAACTTACTAATTCCATTTTTTTCTAAAAAAAATTATTAATTCCTTTTTTCATTTTATCACATTTGTTTTGGTGAATATTACTAATTCTTAAATTTCCAACCATAAAATGGTTGGTGATATTTTGGTAAAAATATTTAAAGTTTTGAGGAGTATATATTTTGTGAGCAATTTGGCAATGTTTAAAGTAAAATAATTTTAGAATAAAAAAGTGAAATTGATGAAACTTATTTTGGAAATAAAATAAAATTAGCCCATGGACTAAGAGCCCCTAATTTTTTCCCAAATGTGTAACCATATCAATTGCACAAAAAACATTAAATTATTCTATATTGTCCATTTATTCAATTTTTTTATTATCATTGTGTAGTTTATATTTAAGTTCACTAATGCAACAACTAGATTAAACAATACAAAAGCCTAATAATGGCAAGCTAAGTTAAAAATAATCTATGCTAGCATAAGCCATTGAGGGAGGCATTATACACCTCCATGTATATGTTCTTGTATAAATTATTTAAGAAATATTTATTGCAAGAGTCCAACATGCTATTAGATTGGTGCAATCCATATAAGAATGATTATTTTTATTTTAAGATTTTATTTACATGATTGATATATGGTTTTTTTAATCTAATATGGCTACTGTTTTTTACAAAATATGAATTTTGAAGTGTTTAAATCATTTTTTTGAACGCATAAAAGGATATAGATGGCTCAAATACCCCAAGAGCACCAAGATTATGAAAGTTTAACAATTATCATATGTTTTTTCAAGAATAAACTTAAAATTTCTAAGTCCAAAAATGTTGAAAACCTCATTAAAACGTTGAAAAATTCTAACATTTAGACTATTGGATTAATATGTGTGTAGATAGTTTTATTGAGAATTGTTCATTACCATTTGGTAAAGGAGTAAGCTAAAAGTTAGATGATTTGCAATCAATATCTAACAATTTTTATGGCCAAAATCCGAGTGAAATTGTTGAAATGACACTTTTGGTTAAGGAAGGTACACACACTAGGGAGTTGGAAACTTTGATGGGGCTGGTACTTGCATGACACTGGGTTGAGGGGTCCAATTTTGTATGCTACTACTATTACAACAATTTTGTATGCTACTACTATTACAACATACGAATGGCCACTCAAGCTACACCCATTCCAAAATAGTAAGTGTTAAATAAAGATATCTAATAGGGTGATAATTCATTTGCTCCATATGTATACATTTAATTAATAATGTTTGTGTGTGAGAGTGAGAAATTGGTTAGATTTAATTCAATGGAATTTTAAATTATATATATATTACAATATAGTTAATTTAAATTTGGATTCCGTATGTGGTTTTATAAAAAAAAATCAATATTTTTTAGATGATGACTAATCACCTAATATAATTAACTCTTATAATCTTAAATAATAAAATACCTTTAAATAATACAAATAATTTTTTTTATAATTTTTACAATAAATCCACCCCATTTAAAATCAAATTACCTAATTTCACATATAAAAAGTAATTTATTATTTTTTAAAATAATAAAAATGTAAAAAATTATTATTATAATTTAGATACTAGAACACATTTATATTTATTATCTTAACAATTTATCCAGGTCTCATACATATGAATCTTACCCATCCTTCATAAATATTAATTATTATATAATAAAAAAGAGTTAAAATTTATGTTAAAAATGAAATTTATATTTAATTGATCTAAACATTATTATCTAAGATTTTTGTTTTTGTTTCCATATGGATTGCGTGCTTCTCAATAAAAATTGAAGTCAAAACCTAGTGGATGATTATCGAGAATTGCAAATCCAACAAGTAAAAATCCGAAGGCATTTTCATTATTAAACAATGCTATCCGCAGCGGACATTGCTCAGGAGGAACACGAAGTTTTCTCAAAGCAATGCAACACAGAAAGACACCAGTGATGTAAAGAGCTTTTGTGATAAACTTACACAATTGCTTAACCTTTAAGCAATAATTATTCAATGTTTTTTAAACAAAATCGTTATGTAATTTTAAAATATATTATTCAAACTTTTATCATTTAATTTAAATTGATTGTTCAGAGCATCTTAATGCCCATACATTATTGATTTTAAAAAAAGAAAGAGTACCGACAGTGTGAGTATTGTAGAGAAGACTTTCCTCGTTACTTCTAACTTAATTTGATTGTGTAGTCGAAGTATCCAACAACCATATAACAAAAAAACTACTAATACTAAGTTTAAAGAGTAAACATTGTACTAATGATGAGTATTTCATGAGCTTTTCAGTATGTTGATTAAAATATTTTTTTTAAACATTTTTTATTTCAAATTTTTTCAATTTAAAAATAAATAAATAAAATATTATAAAACCTAATATATGTTGAATATAAATTTAAATTAACTATAATTAAATACTATTTAATAAAAAAATTTAAAATATGGTTTTGAGCAAATGTGGCAAATTTCACTCACTCAAAATGTAAAAGTATTTTTGAACCCAATAAAAAATATTAACCATTTATTCAAAATATATTTTAAAAAAATCAAACAATACCTATGCTTAATAAGACTAAGCACGTTGTGTTAAATTTATAATTAAAAAAAAACACTTCAGAGTGCAAGAAATACATTTAGCAACATTAATGCATAATAAGTTTAAGGAATCTTCTATAATTGACAAGTGCTATAGTGCAATTTGATGAGTATATAAAATGGTGGTAAAAATAAAATATTTAGAATTTTATTTTATTAGTTTAATATATGCACAAGTATCTAGATTTGAGAATACTGGCTGACCTATGGGTATATGTATGCATGCACTAAGTGCTCCATCAGAGTTCTTTTAGTTAATAAACTAATGAATGACTTAATAGTTTAAAGTGTAAATAGATTATTTAAAAAATAAATAAAGTGTTAAAGTGTAAATATATATATATAGTTTTTTTATTTAATAAAAAAAGTTATTTTGATTATGTGTAATATATTGTATATGTATATTTGATTGTATTGAGAGTAGTTAAGTGTTTATAATTTAATTTGAGGAGATGTTTTTATATAATTTATTGTAACTTAAATTATATTAAGATATATCTATGATGGTTGACATTACATTTTTATTTCAAAAAAATGATGATTTTATCATCTTTTGCTTTTTGATCTTTCACATTTATATAGAATAGCAATTTATATTAAAATTAGATTTGACATATTTATAAATCATTTTCATTGTTTTTGTTTGGATTTCATTTACAACTACCATCCTTTGGGGGGAGAGCTTCACTATTCTTCTTCTTCTCTATATCATCTAAGGACTTATTGATTTCTTAATCTAAATTTCTTGCTATTTTTTTTCTAGAATTGTAGTTTGCTAACTCTCTCCATTTTGATCATGATCACATCATTAAATATGGTTATTCACATGATAGCTAGCTTTTTGTTTTTTGTTTTTGGTATTTGTTCCTTTTTTTAGTGATCTAGTTTTTGAAAACAAGAATCCTATATATGCCATATTTAATGGTAGATATGATCTTTAAAAAAAATGTTTTATCATAATCCAAACCTAGGTTCATATAAAATTTCCTTTATAGTATCATTTTGTCTTGTCTTGTATCTACCTATATTCAAACCATTGTTTAAAAACCCAACTTAGTCCACTTAAGATTTATTTTAAGTATTTTTCAAAGGTATTCCTAATATCTTCAAATATTGTTAAATGTAAAATAAAATAGTGATAGAAATGAGAGGCAGACACTAACTAACATTTTGGTAGTAAAAATAATGGTAGGGCTAAAATATAGTAACCATAGTGTAACAGGAAGCCTAAATCTTTTCTAGAAGGAAAGTCCCTCCTCAAAACCATATAACAATAAACATGTTTGGAGAAAATCACATAACAATTAATAAGGTTTGAAAAGTAAATAATAAATAAACATTTAAAGAGTGTTGATGCACATTACAATACTTTGTCTAGATTAAAGAAATCCACTCGTACAATGCTAATGTAGAAAGATAAAATGAATTTTCCTTTATAGTATCATTTTGTCTTGTCTTGTATCTACCTTTGGTAATGTTGATCTCAACAAATATTCAAACCAATGTTACAAAACCCAACTTGGTCCACTTAAGATTTATTTTAAGTACTTTTCAAAGGTATTCCTAATATCTTCAAATGTTGTTAAATGTAAAATAAAATAGTGATAGAAATGGGAGGCAAAAACTAACTAACATTTTGGAAAGTCCCTCCTCAGATCTTTTCCAGTGAATTTTGTTGATTCTCTTTGTGAATTTTGTTGATCAACTCAAAGAAATCCAAAATATGAAATAATATTTAAACATTTATGTAATTAGATATTCTAAAATTTAATACACTTATTGTAACCCACCTAGATCTGAAAAATAAACATTTTTATTTTTTGAGAAAAACATTATGCTAAAAGTTTATTGTAAAGTTCTTTATGACCAAGGATGGTGAAAGATGATTGTAATTGAATATTTTATTTATTTAAATAATTAAAAGAAGAGACACCTATCCAAAGAATATTGTTGAAGAGTGTTCACTGACCCACTAAGAGTAATTATCTATTGTAAAAGGTCAAATGAGAAGTGGCAGCAATAGCATTCACTTTCTAGATGATGTTGCAGGAGGAAAAATCCCTAAAATTGTGGTCATGTTCCCCAAGAAGAGGAATTGAGCAGGTGGCTCATTTAATTGGAAAACTGACCCAAAGACCTAGGAAAGCATATATATACCATCGAATGGAGCAGGAGGCTCGTCATATTCTATTCTAAGTAATTAGAACCTTGTGAATTTGCTGAAAACTGAAAAGTTAGGCATACAAGAGGAATTTGATGAGGGGATAGCTAGTGAAATTGCTGAGAGCTAAGTCTGCTAGTGAGTTTGCTAAGTTGCAGATATTTGTGTGTGGGTTGTTACACAACATCTTCATCCTGGTGGTTCAGTTAGTATGCTCAAGGGTCTTAAAGCAAGTGATCTTGGCTACTTTCAGGAGACGATTGGGAGGAAAGGTCTTCGTTGGGTTTTTTTCCCCCTTCTACAATTATCCAGGTTCTAAGATGTTTGGTTTTTATATGTAAATTTGTTTTATATCTACATATGAAGGATCATGAATGCTGAAGGTTTTACTAAAACATTACTATCTCTTAATTAGAATAGGATTAGGTAAATCTTATTTCTGTATATTATCATATAATGGTTGTTACGGTGTTTTTCCGAGTTCTCATAGAAAACTTGTTATTTTTGTTAAGAAGACTATATTTTGGTTATAAATAATATCATAAGTAGTTCTTACTCTAGTATAATGAATATGAACTTTTCATTAAGTTTCTTTTATATACATTTATAGATTTTACATTTTAGTGTTAAGAAAAAGATGAACACAAATTCATTCAGGGTTACTTTAATTTAATCCTTTCAAACAAATTATTCAGCTAGGGTTCCAAACCCTTTAACAAATTATTCTCATATCACATATTCTAACCGATAGGATTTACTCTAAGTTACTCAACTCGTAGCCGAGAGGATCTCTTAGGTCAAGGAAGCAATTATAATTTTACAAATTACAGGGTAAGTTTTTAAAATTAAAAACTATATACCTTTAATGGAAAAAATGATAATTGAAATCTGTTCAGCAAACATTTCGATTGAGATAGGAGTAACCATGTCTACAAATAAAACAAAAAACATTATAAATATATCTTTCCAATATTTGTCGAATTCCCATTTTAAAAGTTAGTATAACGCTATTGATTTAGACACAGTTCTTTAATTGTTTAGGTCGTGTGTTCAAAAAATGTAAGGGTCATTTCCCTTATATAAGGGTTTTAATCAATAATTCTGAACTAGAAGAAAACAAGTAAGCTGATCAATGATATACATTTTACGCATTCTAGAGAAACATAGAAGCCTTATGGCTCAAAACAAAAGAAAAGATTATATAGCAGTCAACAACACTTCCTTAGTTTAAACATTGAAAGATCTAAAATAACGATATAAGAACGCAATGGCCTCATTACCTTATTTTCTTCAAAACTAAAGATACAATAAATACCCCAAAAGGGAACCAAAACATTAAATCAAGAATGGCATTTGACAAGTCAAAACCCTGAGGTTGCAGGCCATAAGATTCTATATTCGGCTTAAAACTAGCCAACAATGTACAAGAAAAATACTGACGTTAACAAAAACATTGATTGGATTTTCGAGAATACGTTACAAAGTATGCACATAAGCATCTACAAAATCCATTGTAACGAACTCAACAATACAGTGGCCTCATGGCCTTAACTTTATTATTTAACAAATACAGTAATAAAACCACCATATAAGAGAAGTAATCAAAATACAAATGATATAACTTGAGTAAAGACCAACATTTATATTACAGCCAAAATTTAGTAAGTTGCACAATTATTAAACACCTGACGAAATCGGTTCTATTCACCCTTAAACACGTAAGAGCTCGAATACATAGTAAAAATAAACATTGTATTACATTATAGCTCCCTTTGGGATCCACGGTATGAGGGAGAATTCTTTTAAGAAAAAGACCAAGTGTAAAACACCATAAGACAGAACCTCAAGTGGGATTGCCAATTCAACAAAAGAAAACACGGGAATGAATCCAATCCATGAGAACGCTGGCCCAGTCACAGAGCCACAAATATCAAGGAATGTAGGGTATCAGGTCTTACAAGGACCATATACCACCTCCACGGAGACCGACTCTTTTCCAACTGCAACAACCACAACCAGAACCTCCTGCAAGAAAACAACGCAGAGCTCAATCTATAGATTTAAAAGTATATACTAAAACAGAGAAGAAAATTAATGCAACCAGAAGGGACTTACCCTACACAGAGGTGATGATGATGGCAACGACGGTCTTGCAGGAAGTCCACAAAACTAACACCAAGAGAAACTTACATGGCTGGCCAAGGAGTCAACTAGTTACAACCTTACTGGTACAAAAACAAAGTTTTAGTGTGTTGCATGCCGAAGAAAGGCATAGATCCTAAAGGCCAAGGCCGAGAGCCTCGGCTCTTTCACCATAATTTACACCGTGCAAAGGAAAAGCTTCTCAATGTTGAGACAAAAACAAATAGACACAAGGCAAAGAAGTAAATCCTTAGGGTTTTTCAAAAGGCGTAGTGCTTTCCATCTGGAAATGGCATGAGCCTTCATGTGGCTCCATTAAAATCCACTTAAGTGTTAATTTTTATTATCCCAAACTCTATAGTTTCAACCACCATCGAAATACTCCATTCCATTGATTTAAAGGCCACCATGTTTACTTTATATATCCTTTTGTTCCAAGGTAGGCTTAGAAACTTTGGTTATGGTTTTTTTCTCATAGAATAGTTAGGGCCTTCTTTTGTGTCTTAGTCTAGATCTTTGAAGGGTTACCCAAGTGAGGCGAGCCCTTCTCCGCAAAACACCTGTAAAAGTATAAGTAGGTTTTGTATTATCCAAGGGATAAGTAAGACTTGTAAAACCCTTTGTCCTAGCATCACAGTAAGTCAACAAGTACCATAAAACCAACTATAACTGTCAATAATTAAAGATGACCTTTTTATACATCTTGACAACAAGTAAACCTTGCAGTACAACGGTTCGTTGCATAGTTAAAGACTGTCGAAAACTAAGTAGTCATGTTCAATAGATGAAGTGCTAACACAAGTTAATTGTTAGATGCAAGAGTTAGTGTGAATTTGTTTACCTTATATGTATTTGTGGTTAGACTTTTAAATAAATAAATAAATTATTTATTAATTTTGGAGATGTTACATGTGGTATCAGAGCAAGTTTCCAAACACTAAGCCTGAAGATTGGCTCAACTCACATATAAAAAATTTCATGAGTATTTTATGAGTTTTTCAGTATGTTGATTAAAAAAAAAAATTAAACATTTTTTATTTCAAATTTTTTCCACATCCAAAAAATAAATAAATAAAATATTATAAAACCAAATATATGTTAAATATAAATTTAAATTAACTATAATTAAATAGTATTTTATAAAAAAAATTTAAATATTGTTTTGAGCAAATGTGGCAAATTTCACTCACTCAAAATGTAAAAGTATTTTTTGAACCCAATAAAAAATATTAACCATTTATTCAAAATATATTTAAAAAAAAATCAAACAATACCTATGCTTAATAAGACTAAGCACTTTGTGTTAAATTTATAATTAAAAAAAAAACACTTGAGAGTGCAAGAAATACATTTAGCAACATTAATGCATAATAAGTTTAAGGAATCTTCTATAATTGACAAGTGCTATAGTGCAATTTGATGAGTATATAAAATGGTGGTAAAAATAAAATATTTAGAATTTTATTTTATTAGTTTAATATATGCACAAGTATCTAGATTTGAGAATACTAGCTGACCTATGGGCATATGTATGCATGCACTAAGTGCTCGATCAGAGTACTTTTAGTTAATAAACTAATGAATGACTTGATAGTTTAAGTGCGGTATGGACAAGAAATAAATAAAGTGTTAAAGTGTTAATAGATTATTTAAAAAATAATTAAAATAGAATGAAATTATAAATATATATATATATATATAGTTTTTTTTATTTAATAAAAAAAGTTATTTTGATTATGTGTAATATATTTGATTGTATTGAGAGTAGTTAAGTGTTTATAATTTAATTTGAGGAGACGTTTTCACATAATTTAATGTAACTTAAATTATGTTAAGATGGATCTATGATGGTTGACATTACATTTTTATTTCAAAAAAATGATGATTTTATCAACATTTGTGTTTTGATCTTTCACATTCTTATAGAATAGCAATTTATATTAAAATTAGATTTGACATATTTAAAAATCATTTTCATTGTTTTTGTTTGGATTTCATTTACAACTACCATCCTTTGGGGGGAGAGCTTCATTCTTCTTCTTCTTGTCTCTATCGTCTAAGGGAATATTGATTGCTTAATCTAAATTTCTTGCTATTTTTTTTTCTAGAATTGTAGTTTGCTAACTTTCTCCATTTTGATCATCATCACATCATTAAATATGGTTATCCACATGATAGCTAGCTTTTTGTTTTTGGTTTTTGGTATTTGTTCCTTTTTTTAGTGATCTAGTTTTTGAAAACAAGAATCCTAAATATGCCATATTTATTGGTAGATATGATCTTTAAAAAAAAATGTTTTATCATAATCCAAAACCTAGGTTCATATAAAATTTCCTTTATAGTATCATTTTGTCTTGTCTTGTATCTACCTATATTCATACCAATGTTTAAAAACCCAACTTGGTCCACTTAAGATTTATTTTAAGTATTTTTCAAAGATATTCCTAATATCTTCAAATATTGTTAAATGTAAAATAAAATAGTGGTAGAAATGAGAGGCAAACACCAACTAACATTTTGGTAGTAAAAATAATGATAGGGCTAAAATATAGTAGCCATAGGGTAACATAAAGCCTAAATCTTTTCTAGAAGGAAAGTCCCTCCTCAAAATCATATAACAATAAACATGTTTGGAAAAAATCACATAACAATTAACAAGGTTTGAAAAGTAAATAATAAATAAACATTTAAAGAATGTTGATGCACATTACAATACTTTGTCTAGATTAAAGAAATCCACTGGTACAATGCTAATGTAGAAGGATAAAATGAATTTTCCTTTATAGTATCATTTTGTCTTGTCTTGTATCTACATTTGGTAATGTTGATCTCAACAAATATTCAAACCAATGTTTACAAAACCCAACTTGGTCCACTTTAAATTTATTTTAAGTACTTTTCAAAGGTATTCCTAATATCTTCAAATGTTGTTAAATGTAAAATAAAATAGTGAGAAAAATCGGAGGCAAAAACTAACTAACATTTTGGAAAGTCCCTCCTCAAAGTCTAGATCTTTTCCAGTGAATTTTGTTGATTCTCTCTCTAAATTTTGTTGATCAACTCAAAGAAATCCAAACTATGAAATAATATTTAAAAAATGGTAGAATCCTATATATGCCATATTTATTGGTATATATGATCTTTTGGTTTTTGGTATTTGTTCCTTTTTTAGTGATCTAGTTTTTGAAAACATAAATCCTATATATGCCATATTTATTGGTAAATATGATCTTTAAAAAAAATATTTTATCATAATCCAAAACCTAGGTTCATATACAATTTATAGTATCAGTATCATTTTGTCTTGTCTTGTATCTACCTATATTCAAACCAATGTTTAAAAACCCAACTTGGTCCACTTAAGATTTATTTTACTAGTTTAATATATGCACAAGTATCTAGATTTGAGAATAGTGGCTGACCTATGGGTATATGTATGCATGCACTAAGTGCTCGATCAGAGTACTTTTAGTTAATAAAATATTGGCAATTTGATGAGTAAATAAAATGGTGGTAAAAATAAAATATTTAGAATTTTATTTTATTAGTTTAACCTATGCATAAGTATCTAGATTTGAGAAGAGTGGCTGACCTATGGGTATATGTATGCATGCACTAAGTGCTCGATCAGAGTACTTTTAGTTAATAAACTAATGAATGACTTAATAGTTTGAGTGTGGTATGGACAAGAAATAAATAAAGTGTTAAAGTGTAAATAGATTATTTAAAAAATAATTAAAATAGAATGAAATTATAAATATATATATACATAGTTTTTTTATTTAATAAAAATAGTTATTTTGATTATGTGTAATATATTGTATATGTATATTTGATTGTATTGAGAGTAGTTAAGTGTTTATAATTTAATTTGAGGAGATGTTTTCACATAACTTAATGTAACTTAAATTATGTTAAGATGGATCTATGATGGTTGATATTACATTTTTATTTCAAAAAAAATGATGATTTTATCAACTTTTTTTTTGATCTTTCACATTCATATAGAATAACAATTTATATTAAAATTAGATTTGACATATTTAAAAATCATTTTCATTGTTTTTGTTTGGATTTCATTTACAACTACCATCCTTAGGGGTGAGAGCTTCACTATTCTTCTTCTTGTCTCTATCATCTAAGGGAATATTGATTGCTTAATCTAAATTTCTTGCTATTTTTTTTTTCTAGAATTGTAGTTTGCTAACTCTCTCCATTTTGATCATCATCACATCATTAAATATGGTTATTCACATGATAGCTAGCTTTTTGTTTTTTTTGTTTTTGGTATTTGTTCCCTTTTTAAGTGATCTAGTTTTTGAAAACAAGAATTCTATATATGCCATATTTATTGGTAGATATGATCTTTAAAAAAAATGTTTTATCCTAATCCAAAACCTAGGTTCATATAAAATTTCCTTTATAGTATCATTTTGTCTTGTCTTGTATCTACCTATATTCAAACCATTGTTTAAAAACCCAACTTAGTCCACTTAAGATTTATTTTAAGTATTTTTCAAAGGTATTCCTAATATCTTCAAATATTGTTAAATGTAAAATAAAATAGTGATAGAAATGAGAGGCAGACACTAACTAACATTTTGGTAGTAAAAATAATGGTAGGGCTAAAATATAGTAACCATAGTGTAACAGGAAGCCTAAATCTTTTCTAGAAGGAAAGTCCCTCCTCAAAATCATATAACAATAAACATGTTTGGAGAAAATCACATAACAATTAACAAGGTTTGAAAAGTAAATAATAAATAAACATTTAAAGAGTGTTGATGCACATTACAATACTTTGTCTAGATTAAAGAAATCCACTGGTACAATGCTAATGTAGAAGGATAAAATGAATTATCCTTTATAGTATCATTTTGTCTTGTCTTGTATCTACCTTTGGTAATGTTGATCTTAACAAATATTCAAACCAATGTTACAAAACCCAACTTGGTCCACTTAAGTTTTATTTTAAGTAATTTTCAAAGGTATTCCTAATATCTTCAAATGTTGTTAAATGTAAAATAAAATAGTGAGAGAAATGGGAGGCAAAAACTAACTAACATTTTGGAAAGTCCTTCCTCAAAGTCTAGATCTTTTCCAGTGAATTTTGTTGATTCTCTTTGTGAATTTTGTTGATCAACTCAAAGAAATCCAAAATATGAAATAATATTTAAACATTTATGTAATTAGATATTCTAAAATTTAATACACTTATTGTAACCCACCTAGATCTGAAAAATAAACATTTTTATTTTTTAAGAAAAACATTATGCTAAAAGTTTATTGTAAAGTTCTTGATGAACAAGGATAGTGAAGGATGATTGTAATTGAATATTTTATTTATTTAAATAATTAAAAGAAGAGACACCTATCCAAAGAATATTGTTGAAGAGTGTTCAATGATCCACTAAGAGGAATTATGTATTGTAAAAGGTCAAATGAAAAGTGGCAGGAATAGCATTCACTTTCTAGATGTTGTAGGAGGAAAAATCCCTAAAATTGTGGTCATGTTCCCCGAGAAGAGGAACTGAGCAGGTGGCTCATTTAATTGGAAAACTGACCCAAAGACCTAGGAAAGCATATATATACTATCGAATGGAGCAGGAGGCTCGGTATATTCTATTCTAAGTGATTAGAACCTTGTGAATTTGCTGAAAACTGAAAGGTTAGGCATACAAGAGGAATTCGATGAGGGGATAGCTAGTGAAATTTCCGAGAGCTAAGTCTGCTAGTGAGTTTGCTAAGTTGTAGATATTTGTGTGTGGGTTGTTACACAACATCTTCATCCTGGTGGTTCAGTTAACATGCTCAAGGGTCCTAAAGAAAGTGATCTTGGCTGCTTTCAGGAGATGGTTGGGAGGAACGGTCTTCGTTGGGTGTTTCCCCCCCTTCAACAATTATCTAGGATCTAAGATGTTTGGTTTTTATCTGAAAATTTGTTTTATATCTATATATGAAGGATCATGAATGCTGAAGGTTTTACTAAAACATTACTATCTCTTAATTAGAATAGGATTAGGTAAATATTATTTATGTGTATTATCATATAATGGTTGTTACAGTTGTTTTCCGAGTTCTCATAGAAAACTTGTTATTTTTGTTAAGAAGACTATATTTTGGTTATAAATAATATCATAAGTAGTTCTTACTCTAGTATAATGAATATGAATTTTTCATTAAGTTTCTTTTATATACATTTATAGATTTTACATTTTAGTGTTAAGAAAAAGATGAACACAAATTCATTCAAGGTTACTTTAATTTAATCCTTTCAAACAAATTATTCAGCCAGGGTTCGAAACCCTTTAACAAATTATTCTCATATCACATATTCTAACGGATAGGATTTACTCTAAGTTACTCAGCTCGTAGCCGAGTGGATCTCTTAGGTCAAGGAAGCAATTATAATTTTACAAATTACAGGGTAAGTTTTTAAAATTAAAAACTATATACCTTTAATGGAAAAAATTATAATTGAAATTTGTTCAGCAAACATTTCGATTGAGATAGGAGTAGCCATGTCTACAAATAAAACAAAAAACATTATAAATATATCTTTCCATTATTTGTCGAATTCCCAGTTTAAAAGTTAGTATAACGCTATTGATTTAGACACAGTTCTTTAATTGTTTAGGTCGTGTGTTCAAAAAACGTAAGGGTCATTTCCTTTATATAAGGGTTTTAATCAATAATTTTGAACTAGAAGAAAACAAGTAAACTGATTAATGATATACATTTTATGCATTCTAGAGAAACATAGAAGCCTTACGGCTCAAAACAAAAGAAAATATTATATAGCAGTCAACAACACTTCCTTAGTTTAAACATTGACAGATCTAAAATAACGATATAAGAACACAATGGCCTCATGACCTTATTTTCTTCAAAACTAAAGATACAGTAAATACCCCAAAAGGGAAACAAAACATTAAATCAAGAATGGAGTTTGACAAGTGAAAACCCTGAGGTTGCAGGCCATACGATTCTATATTAAGCTTAAAACTAACCAACAATGTACAACATAAATACTGACATTAACAAAAACATTGATTGGATTTTCGAGAATACGTTACAAAGTATGCACATAAGCATCTAGAAAATCCATTGTAACGAACTCAACAATATAGTGGCCTCATGGCCTTAACTTTATTATTTAATAAATACAGTAATAAAACCACCATATAAGAGAAGTAATCAAAATACAAACGATATAACCAGAGTAAAGACCAACATTTATATTACAGCCAAAATTTAGTAAGTTGCACAATTATTAAACACCCGACGAAATCGGTTCTATTCACCCTTAAACACGTATGAGCTCGAATACATAGTAAAACTAAACATTGTATTACATTATAGCTCCCTTTGGGATCCACAGTATGAGGGAGAATTCTTTTAAGAAAAAGACCAAGTGTAAAACACCATAAGACAGAACCTCAAGTGGGATTACCAATTCAACAAAAGAAAACACGGGAATGAATCCAATCCATGAGAACGCTGGCCCAGCCACAGAGCCACAAAGATCAAGGAATGTAGGGTATCAGGTTTTACAAGGACCATATACCACCTCCATGGAGACAGACTCTTTTCCAAATGCAACAACCACAACCAGAACCTCCTGCAAGAAAACAACGCAGAGGTCAATCTATAGATTTAAAAGTATATACTAAAACAAAGAAGAACATTAACACAACCAGAAGGGACTTACCCTACACAGAGGAAATGATTATGGAAATGACGGTCTTGCAGGAGATCCACAAAACTAAGGCCGAGAGAAACTTACATGGCTGGCCAAGGAGCCAACCAATTACAACCTTACTAGTACAAAAACAAAGTTTTAGTGTGTCGCATGTCGAAGAAAGGCCTAGATCCTAAAGGCTAAGGCTGAGAGCCTCGACTCTTTCACCATAAATTACACAGTGCAAAGGAAAAGCTTCTCAATGTCGAGACAAAACAACTCGATACAAGGAAAAGAGGTAAACCCTTAGGTTTTTCAAAAGGCCCAGTACTTTCCATCTGGAAATGGCATGAGCCTTCATGTGGCTCCATTAAAATCCACTTAAGTATTAATTTTTATTATCCCAAACTCTATAGTTTCAACCACCATCGAAATACTCCATGCCATTGACTTAAAGGCCACCGTGTTTACTTTATATATCCTTTTGTTCCGAAGTAGGCTTAGAAACTTTGGTTATGGTTTTTTTTCATAGAATAGTTAGGGCCTTCTTTTGTGTCTTAGTCTAGATCTTTGAAGGGTTACCCAAGTGAGGCAAGCCCTTCTCCACAAAACACCTGCAAAAGTATAAGTAGGTTTTGCGTTATCCAAGGGATAAGTAAGACCTGTAAAACCCTTTGTCCTAGCATCATAGTAAGTCAACAAGTACCGTAAAACCAACAATAACTATCAATAATTAAACATGACCTTTTTCTACATCTTGACAACAAGTAAACCTTGCAGTACAATGGTTCGTTGCATAGTTAAACACTGTCGAAAACTAAGTAGTCATGTTCAATAGATGAAGCGCTAACACAAGTTAATTGTTAGATGCAAGAGTTAGTGTGAATTTGTTTACCTTATATGTATTTGCAGTCAGACCTTTAAATAAATAAATAAATTATTTATTAATTTTGGAGATGTTACATGTGGTATCAGAGCAAGTTTCCAAACATTAGGCTTGAAGATTGGCTCAACTCACATATAAAAGAAGAAAACAAAAATACTGATAACGTTTTAAAACTATTTCTGTACATAAATATAAATATGCATTTTGCAGGAAATGGAGAGAGTAGAAGCATCTGTAGAAGATGGATCCCATCACAACAATCCAGATAACATATATGTGGAATTAAATAATCAACCATCTGAACCACTTCAATCTATAAAGATTTAAGAGATGAATTACAAACTGTAAAGGAAGATAACGAAAGAATCTTAAGAGCACAGGAGGAACTAAGCCAGATATTGCTAGATAAAATATACAACAGAGGCAAGGATAAAAGAAAGGAACATGAAACTGAATCAAGAATAGTATCATACAAACGTAAAGGTAAGAAATTAAAATTTTCTGATAGTGAAAGTAAATCTTCTTCAGAAATTAAAGTAAGGTTGCAAAAAGAAAAATATTAATATTCTAGTGAAAGTAGTGATAGCGACAATGGTCCTAGAAAGAAGAAATATAAACCATATGAAGAAATCTCAGGAGAATTTACAAAGATAAAACCTGCTATGTTTAATGGAAAAGAAGTAGAGGCATGGCTATCGGGTATGAAAAATTACTTTCAAATTTATAACTACTTAGGTAGACTAAAATCTCATATGGCTATCTATAATTTAACCGAAAAGGCTGAAACTTGGTGGTTGTTGGCTCAAACCTCAGCCAACAAAACCCAGTCGATAGGGGTGCCACTCTGTCGACACTCAACTCGCCACGATCTCCCTGAGCATTGGCCCAGACATGTTTTACCATGTTTACCCTATCCAGCAACACTCACAAAGCAGATGAAGTCTCACCCGAGATGTTCAAGGGAGGGCTGATGGAACCAAGTTTCCACAGTATAAAAGAGGATTAAGGAATCGACAATTTATCAGCTTAACGACCAGAATAGATCAACTTCTTTAACAAACCATTCACCATCGCACATCATTCATTCTTAACTATAGCCGATCTATCAGAGCGAAAACAGATCTCAAAAGATAGCAGCATTGATAAACAGTAAACATCACATCATAGATCCATATTTCAGATTCACTTATTATTCATCATCGAATTTGCAGGGACAGAAAGATAGAAAAAGATAAACAGAGATAACAACAATTCAAGTCAACATTTGTCTTATCATATTACTTCTACGCAATCAACCGCAGACAATGATCCATCTTTAGACCGATACCTCATATGTCAATGATCAACTTCATCTCTACAAAATTCATCTATAGATGTCTTCATTCACAATTCTTCTTTCTATATATAGGCTTGTGCTTTTACATTCATTGTCCACTTCTAACTAACTCCTAACTGATTTAATTGACTAATGGCCATTATTCACAAAAAATGTTCCACAAGTACAAAAATTGACATAAAATAATCAAAAGTAGTCTATCTTCCGCTTATCGCGCCATCTTCGTCTTGCGTGGTGTCTTCTGAGCTTGCGGAGCATCCATGATGCTGCGTAACTTACCCCAACCCCTTTCCAACAGTGGTAGGATATAAAAAAGAGTTAAAAACCTTAAACAAAAATATGTAACCTGGAGAAATTTCAAGAAATACTTCAGGAGAAAATCCTTATCTGAACAATATTATGAAAAAAGAGTTAAAGAGTTTTATGAATTTATACTAGGTTCAATGACTATGAAAGAATTAAGTAGTAAATTTCTAAGTTTGTTACGATATGTACCCTATATAATTGACGAAAATCCTAAGATAGAGAGATTTTTGAAGTGTTTTCCTATTAGTTTCAAGGACATAATTGAGTTTGATAATCCAAATACCCTTGATAATTTAGTTATATTGACAACTATGAAATATTTTTGAGTCAATTCAGAACTCAAGCAAAGTTAAATATATTACCGCCAGGGTCTTACGATGTTTTAATAGGTATGGAGTGGCTAGAAAAACATAAAGTAGTTTTAAATTTTTTTGAAAAAGCATTTACATGTTTAGATGATAAAGGAGAAAGAGTTACAATCAAAGGGATACCTAGAAAAGTTTCTTTTAGACAAATTTTAGCATTACAAATGAAAAAGGTTGTATAGAAAGGTTGTAAAATTTTTTATGTGCATGTAATAAATGACGAACACTTGAACAAAGAAGATAAGTTAAAATTCGACGATATTCCAATCTTAAAGGAATTCTCAGATGTGTTTCCGGAAGAGATTCCATGGTTACCTCCAAAAAAAGAATTGTATTTTACTATTGCATTAGTACCAGGAGTTGTTCCTAATTCAAAGGATCCTTATCGGATGAACATATTAGAACCTAACGAATTAAAACTACAACTACAAGAGCTGATGGATAAGAATTATATAAGACCAAGTGTATCCCCTTAGGGGGCACCTATTTTATTTGTTAAAAAGAAAGATGATACATTACATTTATGCAAGACTACCATCAGTTAAAAAAAATGACGATTAAAAATAGATATCCTTTGCCTCACATAGATGATTTGTTTGATCAAATACGCAGAGAAACGATATTTTCAAAAATAGACTTGAGATCTGGATATCATCAAGTCAGAATTAAAGATGAAGATATTTTTAAAACTGCATTCAGAACCTGATACATGCATTATGAATTTGTAGTTATGCCATTTGGGCTAATGAATACTCCAACAACTTTCATGTGCTTAATGAACAGTGTCTTAAGTAAATACTTAGATAAATTCATAGTCGTCTTTATAGATGACATATTAATTTATTCAAAAACAAAAAAGGAACATGACGAACATTTGCATATAATACTGCAGGTTCTAAGAGAACATAAACTATATGGTAAATTCAGCAAATGCGAGTTATTTAAAGATAAAATGCAGTGTCTAGATCATGTGATATCTAAGGAAGGCATATCAGTAGATCCACATAAGATAAGAGAAATAATGGAATGGCATGTTCCTAAAGACATATCAGATGTACGGTCGTTCATGGGAATTATAGGTTATTACCGAAAATTCATAGAAGGATTCTCGAAGATCACAAATCCTATAATGTCCTTGCAGAAAAAGGGAAAAATATTTATATGGGATCTAAAGTGTGAAGAAAGTTTTAATAAATTAAAGGAATTGTTAACTACTGCACCTATATTAAAAATAGCAGATCCAAACAAGGAGTTTGTTGTGTGCACTGATGCATGCAATGAAGGTTTGGGTGGAGTACTAACACAAGAAGGTCACGAAATAGCTTATGAATCAATAAAGTTAAAAACACATGAAAATAATTACACCACTTATGATTTAGAGGTGGCTTCCATAATACATTCTTTGAAAATGTGGCGCCATCATCTAATCAGTAAAATATTTTTATTAATGTATGATAACAAAGCTTGAAATACTTGTTTGATCAACAAAATTTGAACGCAAGGCAAGCAAGATGGTTAGCTTTCCTTAGCGAATACAATTTTGAGATCAAACACATCCAAGGAAAGGAAAATAAAGTGGTTGATGCCTCAAGAAGAAATGCAAGACTGAATTTTATAGCCTCCATTAGCAGCTACAAAACAGAATTAGATGATAAATTGGAAGAAGGGATAAAAATGGACAAGGAATATCAAAATCCAAGAGATAAAGTAACAGAAAATGAATATGAAAATGTAACAACAAATTTCAGTTTAAATGAAAAAGGCTTAATGCTGCATAAAAACGGACTTTATGTACTTAACATACCAGAAATTAATTGTTGATTTTAAATGAAGTACATAAAAGTCCTTATTCCGGACATCCGGGTTATTAAAAGATGATAACAATGCTAAGAATATATTATTTCTAGTCTAATACAAAGAATAAAGTTGCTAAATACATAGCTAGGTTTATAGAATGTTAGCAAGTTAAAGCTGAGCATCGACACCTTGCATGTCTTTTGCAACCACTGCCAATTTAAGATTGAAAATGGGAAATTATTAGTCTCGATTTTATAACTGGATTACCTAAAAATCAAAAGCAAAATGATTCTATAATGGTAGTGGTAGACAAACTAAGTAAGGAAACACATTTTAAACCTATTAAAACTACATATAAGATTGCTAATATTGCCGACATATTTATGAAAGAAATTTTTCGGTTGCACGAAATTCTGAAGGTAATAATTTCTGACAAAGATCCTAAGTTTACTGGTATTTTCTGGAAGTCACTGTTTAAAGGACTAGATACTAAATTAAATTTCAGTACTACTTATCATCCTCAAAAGGATGGATAAACGAAAAGAGTAAACCAAGTTCTAAAGGATATGTTAAGGATGTATGTTAGAGATCATCCAAAGAAATGAGAATATTATTTACACTTAGTTGAGTTTGCATATAATAATCACTATCAGGCTTCAGCTAAACTTAGTCCTTTTTAAAATATTGTATGGTAGGAAATGTAATATGCCCATTTCATGGAGTAATCTGGTTGACAGATTGATGTTAAGACCTGACTTGTTAAAAGAACTGGAACTAACTGTGAAACATGTACAAAGCTATCTGAAAATTGCACAGGACATACAAAAGAGTCATGCAGACCTTAAAAGAACTCAAAAAAAGTTACAAGTAGGTGAGCATGCGTTTGTCCAGGTAAAACCCAGAAAGAACTCATTTAAGATGGGTTGTTGTGCTAAATTAGCACCCAGGTATTATGGACCATTTGAAATATTGCCAAGAGTTACGACACTTGTTGACTTACTATAACTCTTTGAAGGGTTACCCAAGTGAGGTGAGCCCAACTTGGTCCACTTTTAGGAGACGGTCGGGAGGAACGGTCTTCGTTGGGTGTTTTTCCCCTTTCTACAATTATCCAGGTTCTAAGATGTTTGGTTTTTATCTGTAAATTTGTTTTATATCTATATATGGAGGATCATGAATGTTGAAGGTTTTACTAAAACATTACTATCTCTTAATTAGAATAGGATTAGGTAAATCTTATTTCTGTATATTATCATATAATGGTTGTTACAGTGTTTTTCTGAGTTCTCATAGAAAACTTGTTATTTTTGTTAAGAAGACTATATTTTGGTTATAAATAATATCATAAGTAGTTCTTACTCTAGTATAATGAATATGAACTTTTCATTAAGTTTCTTTTATATACATTTATAGATTTTACATTTTAGTGTTAAGAAAAACATGAACACAAATTCATTCAGGGTTACTTTAATTTAATCCTTTCAAACAAATTATTTAGCCAGGGTTCGAAACCATTTAACAAATTATTCTCATATCACATATTCTAACCGATAGGATTTACTCTAAGTTACTCAGCTCGTAGCCGAGTGGATCTCTTAGGTCAAGGAAGCAATTATAATTTTACAAATTACAGGGTAAGTTTTTAAAATTAAAAACTATATACCTTTAATGGAAAAAATTACAATTGAAATCTATTCAGCAAACATTTCGATTGAGATAGGAGTAGCCATGTCTACAAATAAAACAAAAAACATTATAAATATATCTTTCCATTATTTGTCGAATTCCCAGTTTAAAAGTTCGTATAACGCTATTGATTTAGACACAGTTCTTTAATTGTTTAGGTCGCGTGTTCAAAAAACGTAAGGGTCATTTCCCTTGTATAAGGGTTTTAATCAATAATTTTGAACTAGAAGAAAACAAGTAAACTGATCAATGATATACATTTTACACATTCTAGAGAAACATAGAAGCCTTACGACTCAAAACAAAAGAAAATATTATATAGCAGTCAACAACACTTCCTTAGTTTAAACATTGACAGATCTAAAATAACGATATAAAAACGCAATGGCCTCACGACCTTATTTTCTTCAAAACTAAAGATACAGTAAATACCCCAAAAGGGAACCAAAACATTAAATCAAGAATGTCGTTTGACAAGTCGAAGCCCTGAGGTTGCAGGCCATAAGATTCTATATTAAGCTTAAAACTAACCAACAATGTACAAGATAAATACTGACGTTAACAAAAACATTGATTGGATTTTCAAGAATACGTTACAAAGTATGGACATAAGCATCTACAAAATCCATTGTAACGAACTCAACAATACAGTGGCCTCATGGCCTTAACATTATTATTTAATAAATACAGTAATAAAACCACCATATAAGAGAAGTAATCAAAATACAAATGATATAACCAGAGTAAAGACCAACATTTATATTACAACCAAAATTTAGTAAGTTGCACAATTATTAAACACTCGAAGAAATCGGTTCTATTCACCCTTAAACACGTAAGAGCTCGAATACATAGTAAAACTAAACATTGTATTACATTATAGCTCCCTTTGGGATCCATGGTATGAGGGAGAATTCTTTTAAGAAAAAGACCAAGTGTAAAACACCATAAGATAGAACCTCAAGTGGGATTACCAATTCAACAAAAGAAAACATGGGAATGAATCCAATCCATGAGAATGCTGGCCCAGCCACAGAGCCACAAATATCAAGGAATGTAGGGTATCGGGTCTTACAAGGACCATATACCACCTCCACGGAGACCGACTCTTTTCCAAATGCAACAACCACAACTAGAACCTCCTGCAAGAAAACAACGCAGAGGTCAATCTATAGATTTAAAATTATATACTAAAACAAAGAAGAACATTAATGCAACTAGAAGGGACTTACCCTACACAGAGGCGATGATGATGGAAACGACAGTCTTGCAGGAAGTCCACAAAACTGACGCCGAGAGAAACTTACATGGCTGGCCAAGGAGCCAACTAGTTACAACCTTACTGGTACAAAAACAAAGTTTGGGTGTGTCGCATGTTGAAGAAAGGCATAGATCCTAAAGGCCAAGGCCGAGAGCCTCAGCTCTTTCACCATAAATTACACCATGCAAAGGAAAAGCTTCTCAATGTCGAGACAAAACAACTCGATACAAGGCAAAGAAGTAAACGCTTAGGGTTTTTCAAAAGGCGTGGTGCTTTCCATCTAGAAATGGCATGAGCCTTCATGTGGCTCCATTAAAATCCACTTAAGTATTAATTTTTATTATCCCAAACTCTATAGTTTCAACCACCATCGAAATACTCCATGCCATTGATTTAAAGGCCACCATGTTTACTTTATATATCCTTTTGTTCCAAGGTAGGCTTAGAAACTATGGCTATGGTTTTTTTTCATAGAATAGTTAGGGCCTTCTTTTGTGTCTTAGTCTAGATCTTTGAAGGGTTACCCAAGTGAGGCGAGCCCTTCTCCACAAAACACCTGCAAAAGTATAAGTAGGTTTTGCATTATCCAAGGGATAAGTAAGACCTGTAAAACCCTTTGTCCTAGCATCACAGTAAGTCAAAACCAACTATAACTGTCAATAATTAAAGATGACCTTTTTATACATCTTGACAACAAGTAAACCTTGCAGTACAATGGTTCGTTGCATAGTTAAAGACTGTCGAAAACTAAGTAGTCATGTTCAATAGATGAAGTGCTAACACAAGTTAATTGTTAGATGCAAGAGTTAGTGTGAATTTGTTTACCTTATATGTATTTGCAGTTAGACCTTTAAATAAATAAATAAATTATTTATTAATTTTGGAGATGTTACATGTGGTATTAGAGCAAGTTTCCAAACACTAGGCCTGAAGATTGGCTCAACTCACATATAAAAAATTTCATGAGTATTTCATGAGCTTTTCAGTATTTTGATTAAAAAAAAAATTTAAACATTTCTTATTTCAAATTTTTTCCAAACCCAAAAATAAATAAAAAAATATTATAAAACCAAATATATGTTAAATATAAATTTAAATTAACTATAATTAAATACTATTTTATAATTTTTTAAAAATATTGTTTTGAGCAAATGTGGCAAATTTCACTCACTCAAGATGTAAAAGTATTTTTGAACCTAATAAAAAATATATATATATATTTTTTAACAGAAACTATAAAAGGATTTTATAAAACAAGCTGTGCACATCCATTCATTACAGTTGTGGCAAAACAAAGTATTCCTGCAGATCAAAATTGCTGCACAGAAAGCTTATCCTAGGAGTTTTCCAAAAAACTACACACAAAGTTCTTCCAAAACAGCTAATGTCACGGGTAGTATATACCCTTATAAACTGATTACATAATAAAAGACAGTAGAACATTTAACCATAATTAAAGGAAAATAGATTTAAGGATTTCCTCTAAAATTCCTGGGTTGAACTACAGACTCTTCCTCCATTGGGTGCTCAGCTTCTGCAGTGGCTCCATTCACCCTGCTGCCTTGGTTCATGGTAATCAAACGCTGGAGATCTTCCTGAATCCTATCAACTTTTCCCATTATCTCTCGAAGGTTGCTTTCATTATCATCAATCCGAGCGTCGTGGTTGCTGATCTGCAAGGAGGTGTAGCTCACCGTATCTCCTATGCTCTTAACCTCCCGCACAATTTCTTTGTTGTCCATAATGCCAATTGCAAGCATTTCATACAGCCGCCTCAAGTTCTTTTTATATCCATTATTCCTACACTTTCACCAACCTGAGACATTCTTTCTGCTCCTGTAAAGATCTCTATTCGAGCAAAGTGACTGTGCAAGGCACGAATAGAGCCAGCAAGGACACAAGCCTGATTCTCGACCGAGGGACCACTGAGAAAAAGACTGAGCACTATGAGCTCCTGTTGCAGCAAGGAGCCTTCGTGCCTTTCTTTACAGACCAAAGTGCCCACAGCACCTTCCTTCCACCCCGTGCAATGACAACCCAGGACCGTGCTTCTCCCCAAATTGCCAGAATGCGTAAGAGTTATACCAGAGCCGAGGCTTGAAGACCACAACGCAGAGAGGGAACTACAATGGCAAGTGGAAAAGGCTGCAAGAGCAAGCCTTTCCTTCACGAAGGAATGGGTGAGAGGGAGTGCTTGCCACGGGATACCCTATAGCCACCCTTCTCCAACACCTGCAACTACATTCAGGAGAATTCACGCAACCTCATGAGAACCAAAGCCGAGAACAGGAGCGGAGTGAATAGGCATATCGCTGTGAGGGGAAGACATAGTATAATGGTCGAAGGGACATTGAGCATGCGAGGAGAATAAGCATTTAACCCCAGGCCAGTTGGCCATTAAGACTGCAAAGATCGAGAGGTAGAGAGGGACGAAGATAATCCACGCGGCGGAGGGAGGAGTGAGTGCAGGACAACATAGTAAATGCATGGAGCCGTTGAGAAGCAGCGAGAAGTGGAGGCTAGCTGAATGGAGGTGACGTAGGGTGAAAGGTAAAGGGGAGAATGGAGGGATAAGGTTAAGGGGATAGGAAAAGAGGAGGAGGGGTTTAAAAGAAATGGGGAAGAAAGGATAAGGAAAAGGGGGTAAGGAAGGGGGGGAGAAAGAAAGAAAAGGAGGAAGAGGAGGGGGGCCTTTGAGGTTTCTTATGAAATGAGGGAAGGATAAAAACATCAATGAGATAAGCCGCATAAAATGAGATCGCAGGGGAGACTTTCAACACCACATTAAGGGATGAATTTGAGGATAGGAAGGTTTCCGTTCTGACTGTAATGACCTTGTGGGAGAGTGGCTCCCATGTTAGCCAGCATGTCCGCTGCAAAATTGTTGTGCCGAAGGATGTGGAGTGTCTCGTAGGATTTAGACATGAGAAGCTTGGCTTTTTCAAACAGGCGGCAACAGTTGACTGCTCCAAAGGGGTATCTGTTGATCAATTTGAAGATGACGTGCCTAGAGTCTCCGAATATCAGAACCTTTCGAAGCTTTTTAGTGTTTAGAAGATGTAGGCCCTGGAGAAGTGCCAGCCACTCAGCTTCATTATTTGTTCTATTTCCTAGACCCCACATGAAGGTTTGTTCTACATTTCCTCTGGGATCCAGTAGGATCCCCCCTGCTCCTGCCACCCCTGGGTTGCCTTTCGAAGCGCCATCAAAGAAGAAGGCAAAGGAGTTTTTCTCCCTGAGCCAGGATTTAAATTCATTCCTGGGTAAACGTATCTCCCACGGGAAGGACGGGCAAGGTTGGGCTGCACTGTACTTGTTGTTCTTATACTGAAAGGAGCTCCTTTCTTTTAGGAAATTTTTGCACCAAGATGAGTAAGGTTCAGGGATGGACTCTTGTGAGGGGAAGCTGATGTTATTCAAGGCAAACTTTTCAACTATCATTCCTATAGTTTTAGCGGCTATGCGGGCCGGGATAGATTTTTGCTCCTTGAAGATGGAATGATTCCTAGCGGGCCACAATTGCCAGCAAAGGTTCTTTGGGATAGAGGCCCAGAGATGACTCAGGATTGGTTTCTTACTTAAGGAGCCGGGATAATGATTAGACTAGTCTTTGAATATTTGGGCTACAGAATCTGGAAGATTTAGACCAAGACCCGAGGGGAGAACAATCCTCCAGACTAAGAGAGATATTTTGCATTGAAGGAAGATATGGCTGGTAGTCTCTTTGTCTAAATTGCACAGGGCACATCGAGAGGGGCCAAGTATGCCTATTTTCCTTAAATTTTCAGCTGTTAAGAGCTTATTATGCAAGAGGATCCATGTGAAACTATTTACCTTGGGGATACTATCAAGATGCCACACCTTCTTCCATAATCTATCCGTCACAATCGGTTCCATAGTTATTCTCTTGTATCCCTCTTTAACATTGTACTGCCCTAATTTTCCCCATCCTATGCGGTCCTTTGCTGTGTCTCGCGTTGGGGATAGGCCATGAAGAGAGGAGAGAAGAGAAGCTGCTGCGTTGGCCAGGTGAGCTGGAGGAGATAACTCCTTCCATCCTATCCATTGTCCCTTCGTATCCCACTGAGAGAGATCATAAAGGGTGTTTATCTCCTGCTCACTCGCCCATTTAGCTAGAGGAGCCAATCCTGGTAGCGAGGAGCGAGGGGGCTGTCCTAAAATGTTGCTTTTCCAGAAATTAATCCTTTTCCCATTCACTGGGATCCAATAGTAGTCTTCGATGATTGTGTTAAGGGATGCTTTGCATAGCTGCCAGAGAGTAGTTCCTTTTCCTGTCCAAGCACTATCCAGCATTTTTGACCTGGGCCTTCTAATATATTTTTTTCTGATGAATTCCTTCCACCATTCCTTTCTTCCCGTAACCAATCTCCATATCATTTTAGCTCCCATGGATTTACTCATTTGCTCTGGATCTCTAATGCCTAGGCCGCCATGGCTTTTAGCTCGTTTGACTGTGTCCCACTTTACAAGATGGAACTTCTTAGTCTGAACTTTTCCTCCCTGCCATAAGAATTTCCTAATTTCCTTACAAATGATGTTAATGACATTCTTAGGAGCAAGGACCATTGAAATTGTATAAATGGGATAGGAGGAGAGGATGGACTGAATTAAAACCGTCTTCCCTGCTAAATTTAGCCATTTCGATCCCATGGATTGAGTCTTGGCTTTGATTTTTTGTATGACCGGGTTCCACATTGAGGAGACCAAGAATTTTTTGACAACGGGGATGCCCAAATAGATAAAATGAGTCCAATTAGGATTGGCTTTGATTTGAAGAAATTGAGATATGCTGCGAAGAGTTGTTATAGGGCAATTCCACCCATATATTTGGCATTTATTCAAGTTTCCTGAGCTTCCAGAGGATTGGAGAAAAAGTTCAGGGGGGCTAAGAAAGCTCCTAGCAATTTGAGTGGAAGCTATTCCAAGAAAGATAGTGTCATCTGCAAACAAAGCATGATTGATGGGGGAGACTCCGTTCCTAAAGGAAAGGCACAGGAGAGATCCTTCAGATTGAAGTCTGAGCAGTCTTCTGCTAAGGGAGTTAGCGACCAGAATATAAAGAAAAGGGGATAGTGGCCATCCTTGCCTTACACCGTGAGAGGCTTTCAATAACTCTGAGGGTCTTCCATTAATGAGAGGAGCTATCCAAGGAGAAGTTATGAAGGCTTGAACTTGATTGATGAAAACAGAAGGAAAACCAAAATTTTTAAGAACCAGAATGATGAAGGAGTGTCTCAGTCTATCAAAAGCATTGGCCAGATCCAGTTTAATGGCCATTCCAGGTTCACCCCTTTTGGTACTGGAGTGGATCGCTTCCTAAACCAATAGAATGTTATCACTGATTTGCCTACCCGTGATGAAGCCGCCTTGGTTTGGAGAGATAAGGGAAGGAATGAATTGCTTGAGTCTCAAAGACAACACTTTAGAGAAGATTTTATAGGACGCGTTACATAAAGAGATGGGTCAAAAAAATTTAATGGAAGTGGGATTAGGCTCTTTAGGGATCAGGGCCAGGAAGGTGGAGTTGGTGGATCCTCCCATATTACCTTTTTCCATCCAGGATATGAGGTGCATCAAGTTTTTCTTAATAAGTGGCCAGAAAATTCTATAGAAACATATAGGGAAGCCATCCGGTCCTGGGGCCTTGGAGACTCCAGATAGCTTTTTTGACTTCTCCTTCCGAGATGGGGGATTCGAGACTAAGTCTTTCCTCAGGGCTAGTGAGGGAAAGAATATCAGAGACCATTTCTTCCATGATGCATTGAGGGACTTGCTCCTCGTCATTATACAAATGTTCAAAAAAAGTCCTTACCTCTATGCTGATAGCTGCTTTCCCTTGAATGACTGTACCATCCTCAGTTTTGAGTTCTCTCATAGTATTCCATCGTTGTCTGTCCCTGCATTGATTTTGAAAAAACTTCGTGTTCTGATCTCCCCCTTTGAGCCATAAGATGCGTGACCGGAGTCTCCATCCCTCCTCCTCTTGTCTTAATATTTTATGCAGGTTTGTTTCCAGTTCTATTTCCTTGATTAGGTGCTCCTTGGTGATCATACTTACTTCCATTTCTGCTTGAAGAATTTCCATATCCTTTATGATTTTTTCCTTTTGCTTTGTGGGTTCTTGGAATTGATTTTTTACCCAAGATTTGAGAGCTGCTTTAACCCTTTTTAATTCCTGTTCCCAGGAGAAAGCTGGGGATCTTGGAATGAAGCAACGCCAAGCATTAGAAATGATATCTTTAACTCCTTCTGTTTCTAGCCATATCCGATTGAACCTGAATGGAAGGGGCCCCAAGTTTTCCACTGGAGGAAAAAAAAGACATATAGGCTTGTGATCCGAGACAACAGAGCACAAAATTTTGGTTTCCGGATAAGAATGAAGAAGATGGGTACTGACCAAAAAGCGGTCCAGTCTGGCTGCAATATGACCAGGTCCAATTCTTTTATTACTCCATGTGAAGGTGCCATTTTTAGGTTTGATATCTGTAAGGCCCCACTGAGAAATGAGATCTTCCAGCCTTTCCTTGAATGGGTCCCTCACCTTTGTTCCGCCTCTACGCTCATCTGCTGATATAGTAACATTGAAATCCCCTGCAATGAAACAGGGTAGAAGCTTTTTACCTTCGCATTGCTCCTCTAGCGAGGTCCAAAAGCTGTCCTTCTGCGCGTTCATGGTTGGACCATATACATTCCCAATCCAAATTTTTTCTTTGCTTTCTTTGTTTTCCAGTTTTATGAGAATCCAATTTCTGTTTTCTATGGCAGAGATCATTCCAAACTTATCAGGGTTCCACCAACATAGAAGTCCTCCAGAGGTTTCACTTGTATTAGTGGCTAGGCATGTCCCTTTTGGCTAGAAACTTTTGATGGTTGCAATGCTGTCTTCAGCTGATTTTTTTGTCTCTCGGATGGGAAGAATTGAGGCAGTTTCCATTGATTTAAATCTCTTAATAAATTCTAAATTCTGCGTACCTCCCAAGCCTCTGCAATTCCAGGAGACTACTTTCATTATTTTCTGAGTTGCTTAAGGGCCTTGTCTTTCTCCTTTTTTTCCTCTTCCGCACTGAGTAAGTATTTGCTTGCTTGTGAAGTTTTGACTAGAAAGTCTAAATTAGACTGCTTTCTTGCTGGATTTTCCCTTGCTGCCTCCTGTTCTCTAATGGCTTTGTTAGATTTTCTTCCTTTTCTGGAAAGCGGTTCTTGCTCTTCTATAGAAGTATCTGTTATTTCTTCCGAGCTTGCTTTTGCCCTTGATATTGTAACAGATCCTTCAGAGTTTGGCGCAATATCTTTCCTTTCCTTAGAGTGCCCAGTGCCCTCTTCCTGAACTTCCTTTTCCTGATGCTCTGGGACTGAAGCCGAGGGTTCATTGTCCTGTTGATGCACCATTTCAGGGTTTAGTTCTTGGTTTTCTTCTTCTTGTGTCTCAACTTCCAGAGCCTCAAACCTGTTTCCGGGGGTGCTCTTTGACGTGGTGATTTGCTTTTTTGAAGGCTTGGTTGTCTTCTTCCCACTTGCAACGTTCCATCCCTTGCTTGGTGGGCTGTCCAAGATAGGTTTCTTAGGTTTTTTCGGGCATGATTTAGTGAAGTGGCCATATTCATGGAAGTATTTGCGTTTGAAGGGGATTTGCTCGTAGTCTACTGTTTGAAGGTGATCCCATCCGTCAATGGAGAGCATGATGGACTCCAACAGGCCTTTCTCAAGATCAACTTCAACGCAGATTCGGGCATAGCAGAACATTGGGGCTTTTGGCTCAGAATTGTCTACGTACTTCCCTAGGGTATTCCCTATTGCTCGAAAGTCCTCATCATTCCAGCAATGAAGAGGAAGATGGGGGAGCTTAACCCAGACAGGAACTACTTTTGGGATATCCTTTTCTGGGTTGAATGACAGGTCCCACTTGTTCAGGTACTTGCCTCTTGGGCCCATGAAGTAAGGACCATTCCTGAATATCAAATCGTGGTCCTCCTTCTTTTCAAAAATGAAAGCAAAGTATCCTTTTCCACAAAAGATCTGCTGAACTTCCCCCTGGATTAGGGTTCTCCAATTTTTGGTTAGCCAGACCTCCACTGAGCGCGGGGATGGCCAAAGGCCGGTGAATAGACCAATCAGGCCTTTCTCAGAGAGGGTGACTGCTTTTCTCTTCGAAGCAACAGAGCAGAGTTTCACTTCCAGGACATCAGCTCGTTTGACAAATCGTGAAGAAGGGGCCGCGGCTGCCTGGGTGGGAGGAAGAGCGGCCACTATGGTCTGAAAATGGTCCTCGAAGAATTCTAGATCAGGCGGATCCATGACAGGGCCACCGACCAACGGCGAAAGCCCTCGGCGTGAAAGGTTTCAGGGGTCGATCAATCGCTCAGCTTTGCTTTGGTTGTTGAAGTTTACAATTACTAACGATGAGTGTTGTAACCCAATAAAAAATATTAACCATTTATTCAAAATATATTTAAAAAAAAATCAAACAATACCTATGCTTAATAAGACTAAGCACGTTGTGTTAAATTTATAATTAAAAAAAACACTTGAGAGTTCAAGAAATACATTTAGCAACATTGATGCTTAATAAGTTTAAGGAATCTTCTATAATTGACAAGTGCTATAGTGCTATTTGATGAGTATATAAAATGGTGGTAAAAATAAAATATTTAGAATTTTATTTTATTAGTTTAATATATGCACAAGTATCTAGATTTGACAATACTGGCTGACCTATGGGTATATGTATGCATGCACTAAGTGCTCGATCAGAGTACTTTTAGTTAATAAACTAATGAATGACTTAATAGTTTAAGTGCGGTATGGACAAGAAATAAATAAACTGTAAAAGTGTTAATAGATTATTTAAAAAATAATTAAAATAGAATGAAATTATAAATATATNGAGATGTTTTAACAAAACTTAATGTAACTTAAATTATGTTAAGATGGATCTATGATGGTTGACATTACATTTTTATTTCAAAAAAATGATGATTTTATCAAAATTTGCATTTTGATCTTTTACATTCATATCGAATAGAAATTTATATTAAAATTAGATTTGACATATTTAAAAATCATTTTCATTGTTTTTGTTTGGATTTCATTTACAACTACCATCCTTTGGGGGGAGAGCTTCATTTTTCTTCTTCTTGTCTCTATCGTCTAAGGGAATATTGATTGCTTATTCTAAATTTCTTGCTATTTTTTTGCTTGAATTGTAGTTTGCTAACTTTCTCCATTTTGATCATCATCACATCATTAAAAATGGTTATTCACATGATAGCTAACTTTTTGTTTTTGGTTGTTGGTATTTGTTCCCTTTTTTAGTGATCTAGTTTTTGAAAACAAGAATCCTAAATATGCCATATTTATTGGTAGATATGATCTTTTTAAAAAATGTTTTATCATAATCCAAAACCTAGGTTCATATAAAATTTCCTTTATAGTATCATTTTGTCTTGTCTTGTATCTACCTATATTCAAACCAATGTTTAGAAACCCAAATTGGTCCACTTAAGATTTATTTTAAGTATTTTTCAAAGGTATTCCTAATATCTTCAAATATTGTTAAATGTAAAATAAAATAGTGGTAGAAATGAGAGGCAAACACTAACTAACATTTTGGTAGTAAAAATAATGATAGGGCTAAAACATAGTAGCCATAGGGTAACAAAAAGCCTAAATCTTTTCTAGAAGGAAAGTCCCTCCTCAAAATCATATAACAATAAACATGTTTGGAAAAAATCACATAACAATTAACAAGGTTTGAAAAGTAAATAATAAATAAGCATTTAAAGAGTGTTGATGCACATTACAATACTTTGTCTAGATTAAAGAAATCCACTGGTACAATGCTAATGTAGAAGGATAAAATGAATTTTCCTTTATAGTATCATTTTGTCTTGTCTTGTATCTACCTTAGGTAATGTTGATCTCAACAAATATTCAAACCAATGTTACAAAACCCAACTTGGTCCACTTAAGATTTATTTTAAGTACTTTTCAAATGTTGTTAAATGTAAAATAAAATAGTGAGAGAAATGGGAGGCAAAAACTAACTAACATTTTGGAAAGTCCCTCCTCAAAGTCTAGATCTTTTCCAGTGAATTTTGTTGATTCTCTTTGTGAATTTTGTTGATCAGCTCAAAGAAATCCAAAATATGAAATAATATTTAAACATTTATGTAATTAGATATTCTAAATTTAATACACTTATTGTAACCCACCTAGATCTGAAAAATAAACATTTTTATTTTTTGAGAAAAACATTATGCCAAAAGTTTATTGTAAAGTTCTTGATGACCAAGGATGGTGAAGGATGATTGTAATTGAATATTTTATTTATTTAAATAATTAAAAGAAGAGACACATATTCAAAGAAGATTGTTGAAGAGTGTTCACTGACCAACTAAGAGGAATGATCTACTGTAAAAGGTCAAATGAAAAGTGGCAGCAATAGCATTCACTTTCTAGCTGTTGCAGGAGGCAAAATCCCTAAAATTGTGGCCATGTTCCCCGAGAAGAGGAACTTAGCAGGTGGCTCATTTAATTGGAAAACTGACCCAAAGACCTAGGCAAGCATATATATACCATCGAATGGAGCAGGAGGCTCATTACATTCTATTCTAAGTGACTAGAACCTTGTGAATTTGATGAAAGTTGAAAGGTTAGGCACAAGAGGAATTCGATGAGGGGATAGCTAGTGAAATTGCTGAGAGCTAAGTCTGCTAGTGAGTTTGCTAAGTTGCAGATATTTTTGTGTGGGTTATACACAGCATCTTCATCCTGGTGGTTTAGTTAACAGGCTCGAGGGTCCTTAAGCAAGTGATCTTGGCTTCTTTCAGGAGACGGTTGGGAGGAACGGTCTTCGTTGGGTGTTTGTCCCCCTTCTACAATTATCCAGGTTCTAAGATGTTTGGTTTTTATCTGTAAATTTTTTTTATATCTATATATGAAGGATCATGAATGCTGAAGGTTTTACTAAAACATTACTATCTCTTAATCAGAATAGGATTAGGTAAATCTTATTTCTATATATTATCATATAATGGTTGTTACAGTGTTTTTCCGAGTTCTCATAGAAAACTTGTTATTTTTGTTAAGAAGACTATGTTAGGATATTTAGATACTTAGGAGTTAGTTAAGATCAACTTGTGTAATATATATTTTAGGTAAAAGTGTGTTTCTTTAGTATGCATTAGTATGCATTTGTAAATATTCTAATCCGATGGTCATGATATGTTCTAGACATAAAGTGATCCGACAGTTCAACTTCTCTTAGATCATACCTACCATTGATCCGTGGCTTAACACCCGATTGGTCTATGATCTCTATTTAAAGAGCATAGAGGGTCCTTGGCTAGTTGATCGATTATGAGAAGCTCATGTTACTTTCTTTCTTTTGCATAATAAATTGCTCCAAGTAGCTATTTGGCTGGGGCCGTGGACTGTTTCCCTCTCAAGGGTTTTAACCACGTGACAAACATCAATGTGTTGATCTATGATCTATTTTTGTGAAGTGATTGCTCAATGTGTTTGGTATTTTGGGAGTACCCTGTGTACCCAAACATGGTATCAGAGCTTTTATGAAGAGCCGCTTTCGGTTTTGATTAAGATCTAAAATTAGTGTTGCCGAAACTTTGAAAGGGTTTCTGGTTCTAAATTTTCTGTGCATTTTTGGCCTATGGGAGCTATTCCATTGTGTTCAGAGCATCGTTTCCATTGGGAAATACTTTTCGTTTCACCAAAAACCATTTCCATTTGCTCCAGGAACACCCATTTCAGTAAATCTAAAGGTATAATGTTACAGTGACGGATTTGTTGTTTGTAAATCTTTCATATTTTATTAGTTTATTATTAGATATTTTTTGTTTTAGTCTTGGACTGTTGCCTTCCCTGACTGCGTATGCTCTTTGCCTTGCACCTTGCGATATCGCGGCGAATCAGAAACAGTAAGGGAATTTTTTTTTTCTTGTCTTCTCGGCTACGTATGCTCTTTGCTGTGCACCTTGTGCGATCACAGCAAATCAGAAACAACAAGAAAACTTGAAAATGTAGACTTTCCGGGAGAGCTAACCAAGATCTAACCCCATTGTGTGGAAATTTTTTTTGTTTTGTTTTTGTTTTTTGTTTTTTTGTGTGATTTGTAGGAAAAAAAAACAAGCACGGAGAACGAGAGAGAAGAGTAAAAAAAAAAACCCCTTCCTCTTTCCATTATTTTACGTAACTTTTAAACTTAGCTCACTTGGTCGAAAGTTGTTTTATTACTTAATAGGTCTTGAGTTCATGTCTTATTAAGCTACTTTTTAGTGCATGCAATTTCTATTTTCAAGTTACTTTATTGTAAAAGTGCATCTCACATAAATAAAATAAAATAAAAAGTGAGTCACTTAAGTCTTTTAATTTATTGCCGCACTATTTAAAAGTAACATTATTGTAAAAGTGGAACCTCACTTATTCTACAAAAGTGATTTACTTCAAAGCAATTTTATTGTAAAAGTATTGTCAAAGGTTAATCTTGGGAAGAGGGGGCTTCTTTTTTTAAGTGGTCAAGTTAATATATGCCATGTCACTATTGGGGACATCTTCAACTTTTTCTTTGATCAAGCATAAACTTCATCATCCAGAATTAGTTTTAAGTGCTGCTTTTTTTAAAACCGCATATTTTTTCGAGCTCTTTGCATCCAGACAGTTAGTTTCTGTTCTTTCAGCCATTATTTTACAGCATGGCCACCCCTTGTGATATTATACTTACAAGTTCTAACTATTTCTCATGGAAATCTCATATGGAGGATGTTCTGCGAAGTAGGGGACTTTTCAGGATAACCTCACGGAAAGAAACAGAACCCACTGATGATGATAAGAAAATTAAATGGGAAAATAGATGTGATGAAGCTCATGGATTGATTGTAATTTCAATCTCTACTGATTTGCGATTCCACATATCTGGAATTGATGAACCTAATCTTGCTTGGGAAAAGTTGGAATCTGTGTTTGGTAAACACAATGAAATTCGGGGTCATCAACTTGAGAATGAGTTGCTTTCCTTGAATCCAAATGATTTTTCATGCATTCAAGACTATCTATCTAAGTATAAAACTCTTAGACTATTATGTGCAGAATGCAAGATTAAGAAAGAATACAAACAATATATTTATCATATTCTTTCAAAACTTGGACTTGCATATTCTGTTTTTGTATCTACATTCTACTCCATGAAAGAATCCTTGACTGCAGCTAGCTATCAAGAGCCTAGCCTTGAATCCTTTTGTGATTCCTTAATTAGAGAGCAAGATAAGCTCATTCATCTTGGAATAATTAACAATGCAGATACATCTAGGAAAGCTTTCTTGTCCCAACAGAAAGAAAAGTCCAAGCCTCCTAAGAAACAGAATTTTCACAATAATAAGCAAAACAACAAGGGTCCCAAACCTTCTCAGTCAGCTCCTTCTTTAAAAAATGACAAAGGATCCAAGCAAAAAGGAAAGAAGACTGAACGTTATTGCAATTTTTGTGGGAAAGATAATCATGATGAATCTAAGTGTTTTAAGAAGATGGCAGCCTTGGAAGCAGTAATGAAGAAGCACCACATCAGCCTAGATTCATCTTCATAATATACCTCTCATGGACATGCCCTTTGTGATTCTGGTTACTCTTATACTGCATCTTCTTCTTATACTTCAATTGAATGGCTCATTGATTCTGGAGCATCTTATCATATGGCTAAGGATAAATCCATATTTTCTACTATGCATGAATGTAACACCAAACAAATATTTGTTGGTGATGATAGATCTCTAAATGTTGTAGAATCTGGAACAATTCCAGTAGAAAATGGTCATTTCAATGATGTACTATGTCCTTCAAAAATTTCCTGCAATTTGTTATCAGTCTATCAAATTACTCACTCAGGTGAAGGTAAAACTGTGACGTTTACACCTCACCAAGTTGTAATCAAGGATTTTAAAAATCCTCAAAATGTCCTTGCTACTGGAACTGTTGATGATATTACCAGGTTGTACAAATTTATCAACTTTGGGTCATCACTTTTTCCTTCAGTGTTTGTTGCTCATAGTGATAACTTGAGCAAACTTTGGCATGAGCATTTTGGTCACTTAAATTATCGCTCATTGCAACAACTATGTAAAGACAATATGGTGACTGGTCTTCCACTGGTATCTTGCAAGGATGGTGTTTGTTTCGGTTATGTACTTAGAAAACATCATCGGGACAGTTTTTACAAACGTGCCTCTTGGCACGCCTCGGTTCCCTTGGAGCTTGTGCATAGTGACTTGTGTGGCCCTCTTCCATCTGCTTCCTTTTTTAGTTTCAAATATTTCTTAACTTTCATTGATGACTACTCTAGACGCACTTGGGATTACTTCCTAAAACTTAAGAGCGAAGTATTTAACATGTTCTTGGCCTATAAGGCCCTTGTTGAAAAACAATTTGGTCATCAAATTATTAAGATAAGATCTAACAATGGAGGACAATATGTTAACAACAAGTTCACTACTTTTTGTACTGAACAAGGAATCCAACAACAGCACACTGTTCCATATACACCACAACAAAATGGTGTAGCTGAACGGAAGAACCGCACTTTAAAAGAAATGGCTAATTGTATGATCCAATCTAAGGGACTAAGTCTTCAATATTGGGCTGAGGCCATAAATTGTGCAAATTACATAGTTAATCGCACACCCACTAAATTTTTACAAGGTATAACACCGAAAGAAGCATGGAGTAAAATTAAACCAGATGTAAGTCACTTTCGTGTGTTTGGTTGTGAAGCATGGGCTCACATTCTGGATGAAAACGGAAAGCATTGCAGCCTAAAAGTGAAAATTGCATATTTGTTGGATATTCTAAAGATGTAAAAGGTTATATACTTGTTCATCCCCATTCACATGATATAATCATTATAAGAGATGTTAAATTTGATGAAAATCTCTCGGTCTGCGAGCCTAACTTGGCGGGTGTGCCATCTTTGGCCTGCGAGCCTGATTCGGCGATTGTGCCTTCTTCTTCTTCTTCTTCCAGCTTCCTTGATAGGTTTCCAACTCCAGTTTCTGATGATGACAGTGAGGATGAAAATCCACCTCCGCCTGCTCATGTTCCTCCAATTGCACCAGCACCAATACTTCCTCGATGGGTCTGTTCAACATGTGAAGTAGCTGGTGATCTTGCTGGTGATCCTAAAGATCAATGATGAACACGTTCTCAGTATCAAAGAACCTCTTCTCTTTTGGCTCAAGTTTCTGAGAATCATGATCCATAAACTTTTGCAGAAGCTTCAGGAAATTCAGATTTGGATGCAGCTATGGATGAAGAATATCATTCCTTAATGGCGAACGATACTTGGGATCTTGTTCCTCTTCCAAAAGGAAGAAAACTTGTTAGATGTAAATGGGTATACAGAACTAAGTATGCATTAGATGGAAGTGTTGAAATACTTAAGGCAAGGTTAGTTGCCAAAGGTTTTTCCCAAGTTGAAGGGATTGACTACAATGAAACCTTTGCCCCTGTAGCAAAAATGAACTCCATCCGCCTTGTTCTTTCCCTTACAGCCTTACATAAATGGGAAGTCCATCAAATGGATGTCAAGTCTGCCTTCTTACATGGTTATTTACATGAAGAAATTTACATGGAACAACCTCCTAGATATGTTCAGGATAACTCTAGCCTTGTTTGTCTCCTTAAGAAATCCTTATATGGCCTTAAGCAAGCTCCTAGAGCTTGGTATGCCAAAATGGATAGCTTTCTCCTTGACACTGGTTTTTCTAGATTCCATTCTGACCCCAATGTCTATACCAAGAAAGTAGGAAACCATCTCATCATACTTGTTCTTTATGTTGATGATCTTATCCTTACTGGTAGTGACCCTAAACTTATAACCCATGTGAAATCTAGTCTTAAGCAAAATTTTGAAATGTCAAACTTAGGGCATTTGCATTATTTTCTTGGTCTCCAAGTCTTGCAAACCAAAGAATGAATCTTTCTTTCCCAGTCTAAGCATGCTTGTGACCTTCTTCGTCGCTTCCACATGGAAGATTGTAAACCAGCCCCTTCTCCCTTCCAGTCTGGAGTCAAAATTTCTGCCACTTGTACTTCCCCTGAAGTAGATACCACCTTGTATCGTCAGCTTGTTGGTAGTCTTTTATACTTGACTCATTCCCGTCTTGACCTTTCCTTTGCTGTTGGTTGTGTTTCCTGTTATATGCAAAATCCTCATGAAATTCACTGGAAAGCAACAAAAAGAATACTTCGATATATTCGAGGTACAAATCAGTTTGGGATTCATTATAGTACAGGGAGGAAACCTTTGTTGGTTGGTTTCACTAATTCAGATTGGGCCGTCAATCTTGATGATTGGAAGTCTACTGTAGGTTATGTTTTCAGTCTGGGATCTGGACCTATCACTTGGGCTTGTAAGAAACAAGAAGCACTTGCTCTTTCTTCAACAGAAGTAGAATATCGAGCTGCAGTTAATGCCAGTCAGGAAGCTTTATGGCTTCGACAGATCCTTTCAGAGTTTGGATTCGAGCAGCAGCAACTTACTCCACTTTGGTGTGACAATCAAAGTGCCATCAAGCTTGCCAAATATCCAGTTCTACATCAGCGCAACAAACACATTGAGCTACACATGCACTTCATCAGAAATCTTGTTCATGGTAGTGTTATTGAAGTTCTCTATTGCCCTATAGATGATCAAGTTGCAGACATCTTCACCAAGTCTCTTACAGAAGTGAAGTTTTCTAAACTTCGGTCTATGTTAGGAGTTCAGTAATGTGTCCTTAAGGGGGGAATATGCTCTAATGCCTCCTTCCTTCTCCTAATAGTGTCACTTTTGTAAATCCTTCAATCCTATCCCAAGTTGTTCTTAAGGGGGGATGTTAGGATATTTAGACACTTAGGAGTTAGTTAAGATCAACTTGTGTAATATATCCATTAGGTAAAAGTGTGTTTCTTTAGTATGCATTTGTAAATATTCTAATCTGACGGTCACGATATGTTCTAGACATAGAGTGATCCGACGGTTCAACTTCTCTTAGATCATACCTACCATTGATTCATGGCTTAACACTCGATTGGTCTATGATCTCTATTTAAAGAGCATAGAGGGTCCTTGGCTAGCTGATCGATTATGAGAAGCTCATGTAACTTTCTTTCTTTTGCATAGTAAATTGTTCCAATTAGCTATTTGGCTAGGGCTGTGAACTGTTTCCCTCTTAAGGGTTTTAACCACATGACAAACATCGGTGTGTTGATCTGTGATCTATTTGTGTGAAGCGGTTGCTCAAGGTGTTCGGTCTTTTGGGAGTACCCTGTGTACCCGAACAGACTATATTTTGGTTATAAATAATATCATAAGTAGTTCTTACTCTAGTATAATGAATATGAACTTTTCATTAAGTTTCTTTTATATACATTTATAGATTTTACATTTTAGTGTGAAGAAAAAGATGAACACAAATTCATTCAGGGTTACTTTAATTTAATCCTTTCAAACAAATTATTCAGCCAGGGTTTGAAACCCTTTAACAAATTATTCTCATATCACATATTCTAACCGATAGGATTTACTCTAAGTTACTCAGCTCGTAGCCGAGAGGATCTCTTAGGTCAAGGAAGCAATTATAATTTTACAAATTACAGGGTAAGTTTTTAAAATTAAAAACTATATACCTTTAATGGAAAAAATTATAATTGAAATCTGTTCAACAAACATTTCGATTGAGATAGGAGTAGCCATGTCTACAAATAAAACAAAAAACATTATAAATATATCTTTCCATTATTTTTCAAATTCCCAGTTTAAACGTTAGTATAATGCTATTGATTTAGACACAGTTCTTTAATTGTTTAGGTCGTGGGTTCAAAAACCGTAAGGGTCATTTCCCTTATATAAGGGTTTTAATCAATAATTCTGAACTAGAATAAAACAAGTAAATTGATCAATGATATACATTTTACTCATTCTAGAGAAACATAGAAGCCTTACGGCTCAAAACAAAAGAAATGATTATATAGCAGTCAACAACACTTCCTTAGTTTAAACATTGACCAATCTAAAATAATGATATAAGAACACAATGGCCTCACGACCTTATTTTCTTCAAAACTAAAGATACAGTAAATACCCCAAAAGGGAACCAAAACATTAAATCAAGAATGGCGTTTGACAAGTCGAAACCCTGAGGTTGCAGGCCATAAGATTCTATATTCGGCTTAAAACTAACCAACACTGTACAACATAAATACTGACGTTAACAAAAACACTGATTGGATTTTCGAGAATACGTTACAAAGTATACACATAAGCATCTACAAAATCCATTGTAATGAACTCAACAATACAGTGGCCTCATGGCCTTAACTTTATTATTTAACAAATACAGTAATAAAACCACCATATAAGAGAAGTAATCAAAATACAAACGATATAACCAGAGTAAAGACCAACATTTATATTACAGCCAAAATTTAGTAAGTTGCACAATTATAAAGCACCCGACGAAATCGGTTCTATTTACCCTTAAACATGTAAGAGCTCGAATACACAATAAAACTAAACTTTGTATTACATTATAGCTCCCTTTGGGATCCATGGTATGAGGGAGAATTCTTTTAAGAAAAATACCAAATGTAAAACATCATAAGACAGAACCTTAAGTGGGTTTACCAATTCAACAAAAGAAAACACAGGAATGAATCCAATCCATGAGAATACTGGCCCAGCCACAGAGCCACAAAGATCAACGAATGTAGGGTATCAGGTCTTACAAGGACCATATACCGCCTCCATGGAGACCAAATCTTTTCCAAATGCAACTACCACAACCAGAACCTCCTGCAAGAAAACAATGCAGAGGTCAAACTATAGATTTAAAAGTATATACTAAAACAACAAAGAACATTAATTCAACTAGAAGGGACTTACCCACACAGAGGCGATGATTATAGAAACCACGGTCTTGTAGGAAGTCCACAAAACTAATGCCGAGAGAAACTTACGTGGCTGTCCAAGGAGCCAACCAATTACAACCTTATTGGTGCAAAAATAAAGTTTGGGTGTGTCACATGCCGAAGAAAGGCCTAGATCCTAAAGGCCAAGGCCAAGAGCCTCTGCTCTTTCACCATAAATTACACAGTGTAGAGGAAAAGCTTCTCAATGTTGAGACAAAAGAACTCGATACAAGGCAAATAAGTAAATACTTAGGGTTTTTCAAAAGGAACAGTGCTTTCCATCTGGAAAGCCATGAGCCTTCATGTGGCTCCATTAAATTCCATTTCAGTGTTAATTTTTATTATCCCAAACTCTATAGTTTCAACCGCCATCGAAATACTCCATGCCATTGCTTTAAAGGCCACCATGTTTACTTTATATATCCTTTTGTTCCAAGTTAGGCATAGGAACTTTGGTTATGGTTTTTTTCATAGAATAGTTAGGGCCTTCTTTTGTGTCTTAGTCTAGATCTTTGAAGGGTTACCCAAGTGAGGTGATCCCTTCTCCGCAAAACACCTGCAAAGTATAAGTAGGTTTTGCATTATCCAAGGGATAAGTAAGACCTATAAAACCCTTTGTCCTAGCATCACAATAAGTCAACAAGTACTGTAAAACCAACTATAACTATCAATAATTAAACATGACCTTTTTCTACATCTTGACAACAAGTAAACCTTGCAGTACAACGGTTCGTTGCATAGTTAAATACTGTCGAAAACTAAGTAGTCATGTTTAGTAGATGAAGCGCTAACACAAGTTAATTGTTAGATGCAAGAGTTAGTGTGAATTTGTTTACCTTATATGTATTTGCAGTTAGACCTTTAAATAAATAAATAAATTATTTATTAATTTTGGAGATGTTACATGTGGTATCACAGAAAGTTTCCAAACACTAGGCCTGAAGATTGGCTCAACTCACATATAAAAAAAGAAAAAAAATACTGATAACATTTTAAAACTATTTTTGTACATAAATATAAATTTGCATTTTGCGGGAAATGGAAAGAGTAGAAGCATTTGCAGAAGATGGATCCCATCACAACAATCCAGAGAACATATAAGTGGAATTAAATAATCAACCATATGAACCACTTCAATCTATAAATATTTAAGAGATGAATTACAAACTGTAAAGGAAGATAACGAAAGAATCTTAAGAGCACAGGAGGAACTAAACCAAATATTGCGAGATAAAATATACAGCAGAGGGAAGGATAAAAGAAAGGAACATGAAACTGAATCTAGAATAGTAACATGCAACGTAAGGTTAAGAAATTAAAATTTTTTGATAGTGAAAGTAAATATTCTTCAGAAATTAAAGTAAGGTTGCACAAAGAAAAATATTAATATTCTAGTGAAAGTAGTGATAGCGACAGTGGTCCTAGAAAGAGGAAATATAAACCATATGAAGAAATCTCAGGAGAATTTACAAAGATAAAACCTCCTATGTTTAATCGAGAAGTGGAAAATGGTGAAGAATCCGAGGCATGGCTATCGGGTATGAAAAAGTACTTTCAAATTTATAACTACTCAGATAGACTAAAATCTCATATGGCTATCTATAATTTAATCGAAAAGGCTAACACTTGGTGGCTGTTGGCTCAAACCTCAGCCAACAAAACTTAGTTGACAAGGATCCCACTCTGTCGACACTCGACTCGCCATGATCTCCCTGAGCATCAGCCCAGACAGGTTTTACCATGTTTACCATGTCCAACAACACCTGCAGAGCGGATGAAGTCTCACCCGAGATGTTCAAGGGAGGGCTGACGGAACCAAGTTTCCGTAGTATAGAATAGGATTAGGGAATCGACAATTTATCAGCTTAATGACCAGAACAGATCAACTTCTTTAGTGAACCATTCACCATCGCACATCATTCATTCTTAACTATAGCAGATCTATCAGAGCAGAAATAGATATCAAAAGATAGCAGCATTCATAAACAGTAAATATCACATCATAGATCCATATTTCAGATTCACTTAACATTCATCATCGAATTTGCAGGGACAGAAAGACAGAAAAAGATAACAGAGATAACAACAATTCAAGTCAACATTCGTCTTATCGTATTACTTCTACGCAATCAACCACAGATAACAATCCATCTTTAGACCAATACCTCATATGTCAATGATCAACTTCATCTCTACAAAATTCATCTATCGATGTCTTCATTCACAATTCTTCTTTCTATATATAGGATTGCGCTTTTACATTCATTGTCCACTTCTAACTAACTCCTAGCTGATTTAACTAACTAATGGCCAATATCCACAAAAATGTTCCACAAGTACAAAAATTGACATAAAATAATCAAAAGTAGTCTATCTTCCACTTATCGCGCCATCTTCGTCTTGCGTGGTGTCTTCTGAGCTTGCGCATCATCCACGATGCTGCGCAACTTACCCCAACCCCTTTCCAGCAGTGGCAGGATATAAAAAGAGTTAAAAACTTTAAACAAAAATATGTAACCTAGAGGACTTTCAAGAAATCCTCCTAGAGAAAATTATTCTCTGAACAATATTATGAAGAAAGAGTTAAAGAGTTTTATGAACTTAGACTAGGTTCAATGACTATGAAAGAATTAAGTAGTAAATTTCTAATTTTGTTACGATATGTGCCCTATATAATTGATGAAAAATCCTAAGATAGAGAGATTTTTGAAGTGTTTTCCTATTAGTTTCAAGGACACAATTGAGTTTGATAATCCAAATACCCTTGATAATTTAGTTATGTTGACAACTATGAAATATTTTTGAGTCAATTCAAAACTCAATCAAAGTTAAATATATTACCGTTAGGGTCTTACGATGTTTTAATAGGTATGGATTGGCTGGAAAAACATAAAGTAGTTTTATTTTTTTTTTAGAAAACATTTACATGTTTAGATGATAAAGGAGAAAGAGTTACAGTCAAAGGGATACCTAGAAAAGTTTTTTTAGACAAATTTTAGCATTACAAATGAAAAAGGTTGTACAAAAAGGTTGTAAATTTTTTTATGTGCATGTAATAAATGACGAACACTTGAACAAAAAAGATAAGTTAAAATTCAACGATATTCCAATATTAAAGGAATTCTCAGATGTTTTTTCGGAAGAGATTCCATGATTACCTCCAAAAAGAGAATTGAATTTTACTATTGAATTAGTACCAGGAGTTGTTCCTAATTCAAAGGCTCCTTATTGGATGAACATATTAGAACCTAACGAATTAAAACTACAACTACAAGAGCTGATGGATAAGAATTATATAAGACTTAGTGTATCCCCTTGGGGAGCACCTATTTTATTTGTTAAAAAGAAAGACGATACATTACGTTTATGCATAGACTACCATTAGTTAAACAAAATGACGATTAAAATTAGATATCCTTTGCCCTGCATAGATGATCTGTTTGATCAGATACGCATAGCAACACTATTTTAAAAAATAGACTTGAGATCTGGATATCATTAAGTCAGAATTAAAGATGAAGATATTTTTAAAACTGCATTCAGAACCCGATACAGGAATTATGAATTTGTAGTTATGCAATTTGAGCTAACGAATACTCCAACAACTTTCATGTGCTTAATGAACAGTGTCTTAAGTAAATACTTGGATAAATTCATAGTCGTATTTATAGATGACATATTAATTTATTCAAAAACGAAAGAAGAACATGATGAACATTTGCAAATAACACTGCAGGTTCTAAGAGAACATAAACTATATGGTAAATTCAGTAAATGCGAGTTATTTAAAGATAAAATATAGTGTCTAGGTCATGTGATATTTAAGGAAGGAATATCAGTAGATATGGATAAGATAAGAGAAATAATGGAATGGCATGTTCCTAAAGACGTATCGGATGTACAATTGTTCATCGGAATTATAGGTTATTACCGGAAATTCATAGAAGGATTCTCGAAGATCACAAATCCTATAACGTCCTTGCAGAAAAAGGGAAAAATATTTATATGGGATCTAAAGTGTGAAGAAAGTTTTAATAAATTAAAGGAATTGTTAACTACTGCACCTATATTAAAAATAACAAATCCAAACAAGGACTTTGTTGTGTGCACTGATGCATGCAATGAAGGTTTGGGTGGAGTACTAACACAAGAAGGTCACGAAATAGCTTATGAATCAAGAAATTTAAAAACATATAAAAATAATTATGTCACTTATGATTTAGAGCTGCCTTCCATAATACATGCTTTGAAAATGTGGCGCCATCATCTAATCAGTAAAATATCTTTATTAATGTATGATAACAAAGCTTGAAATACTTGTTTGATCAACAAAATCTGAATGCAAGGCAAGCAAGATGGTTAGCTTTCCTTAGCGAATACAATTTTGAGATCAAACACATCCAAGGAAAGGAAAATAAAGTGGTTGATGCCTCAAGAAGAAATGCAAGACTGAATTTTATAGCCTCCATTAGCAACTACAAAATAGAATTAGATGATAAATTGGAAGAAGGGATAAAAATGGACAAGGAATATCAAAATCTAATAGATAAAGTAACAGAAAACGAATATGAAAATGTAACAACAAATTTCAGTTTAAATGAAAAAGGCTTAATGCTGCATAAAAATAGACTTTATGTACCTAACATACCAGAAATTAAATTGTTGATTTTAAATGAAGTACATAAAAGTCCTTATTCCGGACATCTGGGTTATCAAAAGATGATAACAATGCTAAGAAAAGATTATTTCTAGTCTAATACGAAGAATAAAGTTGCTAAATATATAGCTAGGTTTATAGAATGTCAGCAAGTTAAAGTTAAGCATCGACACCCAACATGTCTTTTGCAACCACTGCCAATTTCAGATTAAAAATGGGAAATTATTAGTCTCGATTTTATAACTGGATTACCTAAAAATCAAAAGCAAAATGATTCTATAATGGTAGTGATAGACAAACTAAGTAAGGAAACACATTTTAAACCTGTTAAAACTACTTATAAGGATGCTAATATTGCCGACATCTTTATGAAAGAAATTTTTCGGTTGCACGAAATTTCGAAGTTAATAATTTCTGACAAAGATCATAAGTTTACTGGTATTTTTTGGAAGTCATTGTTTAAAGGACTAGATACTAAATTAAATTTCAGTACTACTTATCATCCGCAAACGGATAGACAAACGGAAAGATTAAATCAAGTTCTAAAGGATATGTTAAGATGTATGTTGGAGATCATCTAAAGAAATGAGAAGATTATTTACACTTAGTCGAGTTTGCATATAATAATCACTATCAGGCTTCAACTAAACTTAGTCCTTTTTGAAATATTGTATGGTAAGAAATGTAATACACCCATTTCATGGATTAATCTGGTTGACAGATTGATGTTAAGACCTGACTTGTTAAAATAACTAGAACTAACTGTGAAACATGTACAAAGCTATCTGAAAATTGCACAAGACATACAGAAGAGTCATGTAGACCTTAAAAGAACTCAGAAAGAGTTCCAAGTAGGTGAGCATGTGTTTGTTAAGGTAAAACCCAGAAAGAGCTCCTTTAAGTTGGGGTGTTGTGCTAAATTAGCACCCAGGTATTGTGGACCGTTTGAAATATTGGCAAGAGTTACGACACTTGTTGACTTACTATAACTCTTTGAAGGGTTACCCAAGTGAGGCAAGCCCTCCTCCGCAAAACACCTGCAAAAGTATAAGTAGGTTTTGCATTAGCCAAGGGCTAAGTAAGACATGTAAAACCCTTTTTCCTAGTATCACAGTAAGTCAACAAGTACTGTAAAACCAATTATAACCATCTATTTGTTGGACTTTTTGATGATTTTTTAATCCAAATATGGCTATTTGTTTTTACAAAATATGAATTTTGAAGTTTTCAACTCATTTTTTTGAACGCATAAAAGGATTAAGAGGGCTCAAATATCCCAAAAGCACCAAGATTATGAAAGTTTAACAATTATCGTATGCTTTTTCAAGAATAAATCTAAAATTTATAAGTCACAAAATGTTGAAAATCTCCTTAAAAAGTTGAAAAATTCTAACATTTAGACTATTGCATTAAAATGTGTGTAGATATTTTTATTGTGAATTGTCCATTACCATTTGGTAAAGGAGTAAGCTAAAATTTAGATGATTTGCACCCAATATGAAACAATTTTTATGGCCAAAATCTGAGTGAAATTGTTGAAATGACACTTTTGGTAAAGGAAGGCGCACACACACACACAGGCGGTTGGTTGTTACTTGAGTGACAGGGGATCCACCCGAAGCATGGGGCAAGGGTAAGTAAGGGGTGTTTTGAACTGGTGACCTATTGCAACATATCGTCTCAATTTCAAGTGAATGGCCAGCGAAGCTACACCCATTCCAAAATAGTAAGTGTTAAATAAAGATATCTAATAAGATGATAATTCATTTGCTCAACATGTTTGCATTTAATTAATAATGTTTATATGTGAGAGTGTGTAGTGAGAAATCGGTTAAGTTTAATTCAATGAAATTTTAAATTAAAATATATATATATATATATATATATATATATATATATATATTACACTTTATTTAATTTAAATTTGGATTCCATATATATCNTTTCAATAATTTTTTAGATGATAAATAATTATAAAAAAATCACTAATCACCTAATATAATTAACTCCTCTAACCTTAAACAATGAAATACCTTTAAATAATACGAATACATTTTTATAATTTTCACAATAAATCCATCCCATTACCTAATTTCACACACATATAAAGTAATTTATTATTTTTTACAATAATAAAAATATAAAAAAATTATTATAAATATTTACATACCAGAACAAACTTATATTTATTATCTTAGTTATCCAATATGAAAACATTTTTTTCCCTGTCTCATACATATGAATCTTATTCATCCTTAGTAAATATTAATTATTAAATAATAAAAAAATTGAAATTGTTAAAAATGAAACTCCTATTTAATTGATCTAAAACATTATTATTTAAGATTTTTATTTTTGTTTACCCATAGATTGAGTGCTTCTCACTAAAAATTACTAAGCAATGCTATTCTCAGTGGACATTGCCCATGCTAAACACGCACTGTAAATGCAACACAGAAAGACACCAATGCAACACAGAAAGACAGGTTGAATCTAAATTTAAATTAGTTAAATTATGATTAACTAATAGTTTTATAATATTTCTTTTATTATTATTTTTTAGCTTATGGCTAAGTAAATGTGGCAAATTTCACTTCCTTCGAATATAAAAAGTAATTCTTAACCTAACAAAAAATATTAACCATTTATTCAAAATATATTAAAAAAACATAGTTCAAACAATACCGATACTTAATAATGCTAAGCACGTTGTGTTAAATTTAGAACACTTGAGAGTACAAGATTTTAGCAACATTAATGCGTAATATGTTTAAGGAATCTTCTATAATTAACAAGTGCTATAGTTCCCATTGACCTTGCAATTTGATGAGTATATGAAATGGTTTTACAAATAAAATATTTAGAATTTTATTAATTATTAGTTTAATATATGCACAAGTATCTAGGTTTGAGAATACTGGCTGACCTATGGGTATATGTATGCATGCACTAAGTGCTCCATAGACTACTTTTAGTTAATGAATGAATGAGTTAATAGTTTAAGTGCCCATTGGGCCAGAAGTAAATAAAGTGTGAAAGTGTCAATAGATTATTTAAAAAATAATTAAAATGAAATGAGATAATATATATATTTTTAAATAGTTATTTTATTTAATAACAAAAAGTTATTTTGATTATGGGTAAGATATTGTATGTGTATATTTAATTGCATTAAGAGTAGCTAGGTGTTTATAACTTAATTTGGAGGAGATATTGACTTAATGTAATTTAAATTATGTTAAGAGACATTACATTTTTATTTCAAAAAAAATTATCCCTAGCCTTGATTTTATCAAGTTTTGTTTTTTAATCTTTACATTCATATAGAATAGCAATTTATGTTAAAATTAAATTTCTCATATTCATGAATCCTTTTCATAGTTTTTGTTTGGAGATCATTTACAACTACCATCCTTAAGGGGGGAAGAGTTTCACTATTATTCTTCTTGTCTCTATCCTCTAAGGGAATATTGATTGCTAAATATAAATTTCTTGCTATTTTTTTCTTCTAAAATTGTAGTTTGCTAACCCTCTCTACTTTCATCATCATCACATCATTAAGTATGGTTACTCACATTATAGCTATGGTAGCTAGCTTTTTGTTTTTGGTTTTTGGTATTTGTTCCTTTTTTAGTGATCTAGTTTTTTGAAGACAAGAATCCTAAAGATGCCATATTTATTGGTAGATATGATCTTTTTAAAATTTGTTTTATCATAATCCAAAACCTAGGTCCATATAAAATTTTCCTTTATAGTATCATTTTGTCTTGTCTTGTATCTACCTTTGGTAATGTTGATCTAAACAAATATTCAAACCTAGGTTAAAAAACCCAACTTAATCCACTTAAGATTTATTTTAAGTATTTTTCAAAGGTATTCCTAATATCTTCAAATATTGTTAAATGTAAAATTAATTAATAGTAGAAATGGGAGCAAAACACTAACTAACATTTTGGTAGTAAAAATAATTTTAGGGCCAAAATATAGTAACCATGGGTAACCAAAAGTCTAGATCTTTTCTAGAAGGAAAGTCCCTCCTCAAAATCATATAACAATCAACAGATTTGAAAAAATCATATAACAATCAACAAGGTTTGAAAAGTAAATAATAAAGAAACATTTAGAGTGTTGATGCACATTACAATACTGTATATAGATCAAAGAGATACATTGGTACAATGCTAATGTAGAAGGATAAAAACCATCAAATATGCAAATTACTTAAGATGATTTATAAAAGATTAGAAGAAAAACATTAATTGATGAAGGTTATTAGAGAACCATTTTTTATTTGGATGTTTTAGTGTAATTTTTTAGCCAAAGAAAATAATAACTTATTAATTCAATTTTTTTCTAAAAAAAATGTTAGTACCCTATTTACATTTTACCATATTTGTGTTGGTAATATTTTGGTAAAAATATTTAAAGTTTTAAGAATTATATATTTTGTGGACAATTTTGACAATATTTAAGTAACATATTTTTATTATATGGAATTTCAGCAAATAATTTTAAAATAAAAAGTGAAATTCACTAATCTTTTTTTTTTTTTAAATATAAAAATTTTGCACATAGGCTAACCGCCCCTAATTTTTTCTCAAATTTGTACCCATATCAATTACACAAATGTACATCAAATTATTCTATAGAAAATATTGTCTATTTATTCAAAAAATTATTGTCAATCTGCCATTTATATTTAAGTTCACTAATGCTTAACCATACCATTTTGCACCAAAGTAGGTTATATTTTTTTATAAAAAAATATGGTCCATATGTTCAAAAAATTGTTGGCATGCAACATTTATATTTAACTACAACACTGCGTAACTATATGATTCGCATCAAATTAGGTTAAAATATTTTATAAAATATTGTTTGATTATGAAAAAAATATTGTCAATGTAGCAGTATAATCATTCATTGCATACCTCAATAGGATATAATATTTTATAAAAAACACTGACCATTTGTTTAAATAACGATTTTTGGTGCAACAATTAGATTAAACAATACCGATACCTATAAATGCCAAGCACGAGTTATGATGGATCTATACTAGGAGAAGCCATTCAGGGAGGAATTATACACCTCCAAGTATAGATTCTTATATAAATTATTTAAGAAATATTCATTGCAGAGTTGAACATGCCATTAGATTGTGCAATCCACATAAGAATGATCAGTTTTTATTTAAGATTTTAATTACATTATTAATATATGAGCAGTTTATTTGTTAGATGTTTTGGACTTTTTGGTGATTTTTTTTATAAGAATTTGGCTAATTGTTTTTCCAAAATATGAATTTTGAAGTGTTTAAATCACATTTTTGAATGCATAAAAGGATTCAGATGGGTCAAATACCCCATGAGCACCAAGATTATGCAAGTTTAACAATTATCTTATGTTTTTTTAGGAATAAATCTAAAATTTCTACCGTATTATGTGAAAAACAAGCTAGAAAAACGAAACAGGAAAAGGTTGAAAACATCTAACATTTAGACTTATGCATTAATATATGTGTGTTTAGATATTTTTATTGTGAAGTGTCCATTACCATTTGGTATTTAGGAGTAAGTTAAAAGGTAGACGATTTTGCATCCAATATTCGACATTTTTTTCTCACCAAAATCTGGGTGAAGTTGTTGAAATGACACTTTTGGTAAATGAAGGTACACACACACACATTAGGGAAGTTGAAAACTGGGATGGGGCTGGTACTTGCGTGACAAAATTTCCATGGGTCCAATTCCATCTGCTAGTACAATACCCCTAGGTGCATCCACACAACCCACAAGCATGGGGCACAGGTAAGTCGGGATGTTTTGAACTCATGACCTTTATTACAACACATCGTCTCATTTTCAAGCGAAATCACGAGTCAATCGTATATGTGTGTGTGTTAATAATAAATAAATGAGAAACCTCCCTTCATAATTCGTCCATGTGAATTTTGTTGTTGTCAAATCAAACATCATAGTTTCACAAGAAAAATTAGTAATCCCATGATAACCCAACATAGTTCCAAAATAGTAATTGTTTAATATATATATATATATATATATATATATATATATATAATTCATTTGCTAGACATGTATGCATTTAATTAATAATGTTTATATGTGTGAGTGTGTGTGAGAGAGCAATTAATTAGGTTTAATTTAATGGAATTTTAAATTAAAATTTGATATATATATATATATATATATATATATATATTGTTATAGCTGATTTTACCACACATGGTTGATCACATATTTATGGTCTTCCCTATCCCTCTACAGACTCCTTAGACCCCACATACTTATATTATCCTTTGATGTTCCAAGATCATCCCTACAAAACCTTGTTTATTGTTGTAAGTGACTTTTAAACCTATACTCACGTGTACACGCGACTTTTGACCTCAAACCCATGTACATCGGGATGTGTGCATAAGTCCAATTTTTTTTGGAATTTTCCTCATATGAGTCCGAAGATCCTGACTCTTGGCCTTCCATATGCCTTGATATCGCTCGGATTCGACCCTCCATTACCCTCTTGGAGTGCTATATAAGGAACCCCTTTGGTATCCCTTAGTGTTAGATGTTTGGTTTCTCTTGCATATTTGGAAAGATTGATTTCTAGTGTCAAAGTTGTCCGTTGTGGTACACCCCAAGCCATAGGAAGTTTCTCTCTGTAACAGAATTGACGATCGTACTGGGGAAGTTCCTTGTTTTTCTTTGGGGTTTGGGGGCACACTGTGCTTGATCTTCTTGACTTTCTCTTTGTTTCTCCCTTTTTTTGGGTTGCATTTAGTAGGATGTTTGTCCATTGACACTTCCCTAGCTTGATTTGACCCTTGGCCTGCTTTTTACCACTTTCTTCACTGTATACACAGGTTTTTGGCTAAAATTCGTGTACATACGTAGGTTTTTGGCCAAAAGTCATGTATACATACAGGTTTTTGGCCAGAATCCGCGTATACATTTAGGTTTTTGGCTAAAAGTCACGTACATATGTAGTTGTTCTTTAAATAGTCACATACATCCTCCCTTTTGGTTGAGTTTGATGTTGTGGGAAGTTGTTGGTTAGGTTGTGAGTGTGGTTGGGTCTTCCTGGGTTCTGATGTTGTTTGTTAGCTGCTTCTTTTGTGACCAGAGACCACTTTTTCACTGATTTTTCTTTGAAAGTAATTCTAGTCATTTATCTCCTTTTTTTGTTTTTCCATTAGTGCATTAGTCTTTTAGTCTTGGTGTCTTGCTAGGCTTGTGTTTTATACTTGCTACGGAGATTGAGAGCTTTAGTGACTTTTATTGCATTTTTATTCTTTTATATTGAAAATGAAAAATAGTTGCATTATTACTTGCATCTCACATATGGATTTAAGGAGGTACTTGCATTGGATTGCTTGGATGAGAGTTGTGTTTAGGCTTTCATATAGGAAGGATTGCATTGACATTGAAGGAAAATTTATGCATCTCATGTAGTGGCATACCCCGTTTTTCATTCTACACAATTGCACTTGGCATTGTTTGTTAGGTGTGCATATTTACTTCACTGTTGAGTCATAACTTCATTATTTGCACGACCATTTCCCTTTGAGTAATCAAAACCAATTAAAATCAACGCTTAATAAAATGAATTACACTCTTTTCTTTTATAGGGTGCATCAATAAGATTAGGTTTTAGGGTCTTGGAATAGTTCATTGTGAGTTAATGCTCCAAGACCACTAAACAAAACAAGTAGGTGTTTGTCTAGGTGAGATAGTGAAATCCTTGGTATAATTAGTGTTTCTTGAGACGCTCCTCTTACACAGGAGTTAAGCACGAGGCAGCGTGCACGATTGTGATTGGGATAGCCCTTGGTCACTTTTGTGAGCATTGGAGATGCTTCCAGGATCGTATTCGTATCTAGGGGCTCTTTCGGTAGTTTCAGGATTTGCTACCATGCCCATATGGTTGATCCCGCCTACGCCTGTCTACCTGAGCATTGGTTATATTGAGGCGGCCTTAGTTGCCTTACCTAGGTTATCAAGGGGGTATTTGCAAAGGTTGTTATGTAGGTGTCATGGCCAGGTAGGGGTCAGACAACATAGTAGCTATATGCATTGAAGCTGAGGGCCACTATAATTTTTTACATACCTCCACTTGCAATGTATGGGAGTTTCAAGCCTCTCCTAGGAGAGACATACCTACTGCATTCGGAAGCTCACATATCCTCCCCTTGGTTTGCTTGTATTTTGGCTGTAGATTTTCTGAGTGTGCTCTTTATGCACTAGTTGGCCTTTGGGATCGCAGTTACTTGAGTATATTTATGCTCTCTTTATTTTGGATCCTTTTATTTTTGACATGCTTGGTATCCTGTCACCCATCCTTGGTCCTAGTATGGACCCTGGTGTTGTACTTGGAGGCATCACAGCCTCTTAGCCTGCTCATGGATTTGGGAATGACCATATTCCACCCTCTACCCCATTTGTGGAGGATTTTTATTCCCTCCGCTGGGTCTTTACTCTAGTGTCACCCTCACATGGGTGGTAGTGGATATGTGAACATTGGGTTTTCACCTTACTTTACTTTTTATGTCCCATTGTCCACTGCATTGTTTCGTTTGGATGTAGTTGTCATGATCAATCCTCCCTATTTCCTATAGTATGGACTCTTTATTGACTTTTTCCATCTATTTTGGACTAATATTGTTGTTATGTAGGGTCCAATTTTTTGTACACTCTCTCTGAGGCTTTGACCCATTCGTGCCTATGACAGATATAATTTCAAACTGGAATATAGGTTAGGATTTCACATCCGCTTGCATTTATGCATTGCCTTATGATCGTTTCATCTTAACCTTATCCATTCCATGATGTCACGGAACCTTCATGTTGCTGTTAGAAGTGGCGTTATGTGAATGGTAGAGCTTTCCTATACATGGGTTCCCTAGTTAGTTCCTTTTTGCATTTGGTACCCATGTTGAGATTCCTCCTTTAGGTTGTGGGAGTTCCTTTTGGTACCGCCATGTATTTGAGCAAGAGCTTCATTCTCCTCTTGAAATTTATATTGGCCATTTCCCCAGGACTCCCTTGTATATATCAAGTTGTAATTGCATTTTCATGAGTTTTGCTTTCCTTCTTGAGATTTATGTCAGCTCCCTGAATTTAAGTTATCAGCCATATAGCCCGAGCTTGTCTCATTTCTAGCCAAGCATAGCCTTTTTACATATATTTTGTAGCTTGATCATCCCTTTTACTGGGAGGAGACCTTCCCTCGAGTGTCGTTATCCTGCACATATATCCTTTCATTGAGCATAGGCATGTTCCACTGCTTGGAACTAGTTTGATTTCCCTTTGACACTCATGTCCTCCTAGATTTGTACTATAAAGTACTTTTATTCTTTTTCAATCTTTTCAAAATATTTGAAAAAGTCCAAAAAATAATAAAAAACCAAAAATCCGGACAGGAAAAGATGTTATCTTTGGCAGCAGTTGAGTTGTGCCACCTTCGAACAGAGCACTGTATATCACATCTGTTGGTTGGGTTATTAGTTTGACTTTAGGAGCTGTACTCGTTACTCTGAGTTTATCTCCACCGATTGGTTAAGCTTCTAGTCCCTATGGAGCCTCTGTTGATGCCTCATGTGTCATAGAGATGTCCCAGTTTGCATATCGAGTCCATGTTGCCTACCTTCATTCACCATTCGCCTTTATGCTCTTGTTCGAAGGAAGTTGAAGCCTGAGTCAGCCATTCCTCAGTTATATTTACTTTGCATGTCAGCCATTTCCGATATTGTTACTGGTTCATGCACATCTTGTTTGAGTTCTTCCATATTATACATCGTTGCTGAGTACCTCATGTTGGTTGATGGGGGATGCCTTAATGCCTTCCTTCAAGAAGATTCCATTCCATCGACATCAGATCATTTATTCTCGAATAAGAGTCTAGAGTCATTTGAGTTCCTTGAGACTTACAGTCATTAGTGGTAGGTTCTCTCACCATCAACAATTTTGAGAATACATCAATGTCCCCTAATCGATGGATTCTTCAAAGTGTTCAACCTCAACACATCTATTCACACTTGTTAGATTGCACTCTGTACCTTGATTCCCATTTTCATTATTGATGGGTGATCTCACGTCTGTTAACAGTATACATCAATGACCAGTAATCAGACGATGGACTACTATGTTCAACCTCAACACATCTATTCGCATAGTAGGACATGTACTCGTAGTGGTTCGTGTAGAAGACCTTCCAGCTTGGTGGCATTCCATATATGCTACCTCCTTGATCATGCTAGTGTTCATGAGATTTCAACTCTCGTGATTTGATTCCAGTGTATATCAGATATCTTCATCCACTATGGAGTTATTGATCCATTGTATATCTTCATCTATTATGGAGATCTTGATCCGTTGTATATCTTCATCCGCTTCGAAGATCCTGATCTATTGTATATTGTATGTGGTGATGACCACACATGTCACATTTTGTATATCATGCCTATTCATGGCCATTGTACTATTATGTATCCAAGACTGATCCATGTATTTGCAGTCACATGCAGAGATTTATCATTGTATTGTACTGATGGATGGTTGATTCTTCCATTTGGGTCTTCATTACTCCACTTCTGGGATGGATTTTATAATGTATTTCGGCCATCATGTTACCCCTCTGACCTCACACATTAGGGGGCATCTGTTATAGCTGATTTTACTACACATGGTTGATCACATATTTATGGGCTTTCCTGTCCCTCTGCAGACTCCTTAGACCCATGGACTTATATTATCATTTGATGTTCCAAGATCATCCCTAAAAAACCCCTTTTCTTGTTGTATGCGACTTTTAAACCTATACTCGCATGTACACACGACTTTTGACCTCAAACCCACGTACATTGGGATGTACTGCATAAGTCCAAACATTTTTGGAATTTTCCTCATATGAGTCCGAAGATCCTGACTCTTGGCCTTCAATATGCCTTGAGATCACTCGGATTCGACCCTCCATTACCCTCTTGGAGTGCTATATAAGGAACCCCTTGGATACATTAAAGAAGGGGAATTAAAGAGCAACGAAACTATAGTCCATTGTTGCCTCAGTTTGCTTATACTTGAGTCTGCATCCCTTTGTCCCTTTGGAGCGCTTTGTGTTCTTTCCAAGTTTTCCTTTGCTTGTGAGCTTGTTATCGAGAGATGGAGGATTGAGGTGGTGGAGGCCTAGGTGTAGGACTCGGTTTCTCTGGTTCGTAGACGTGCTAATAGAGTTTGTGACTATTGTAATCTCTGATTTTATTAATAGAAATATCTTTTCCTATCCAATTATGTGCAATTGAATATGAATATTGAATCTATGGATATGTTTAATTATTTATGCATTATTGAATATAAATGCTAGAGTAGGTCTAACACACTATTATAGAACATGCTTGTCTTGTTTGTTGTTGTTGAGAGTGAATTGCTAACGCAAGTGTGAATTGGAAAGCTCAACAGGGATCAACTTCAACCGTCCGGAACAAGGTACGATTCGGTGTCCCTTAGTGTTAGATGTTTGGTTTCTCTTGCATATTGGGAAAGATTGATTTCAATCCATGGATATGTTTAAGTGTTTATGCATTATTGAATAGGAAAATATATTTCTATTAATAAAATCAGAGATTACAATAGTAACAACCTCTGTCAACACGTCTACGAACCGGAGAAACCGAGTCCTCCACCACCTCAATCCTCCATCTCTCGATAGTAAGTCACAAGTAAAGGAAAGCTTGGGAAGAACACAAAGTGCTCGAAGGGGACAAAGGGATGCAAAATCACGTATAAGCAAATTGAGGCAACAATGGACTATAGTTTCTTTGCTCTTCAATTCCCCTTCTTCAATGTATCCAAGGGGTTCCTTATATAGCACTCCAAGAGGGTAATGGAGGGTCGAATCCGAGCGATCTCAAGGCATATGGAAGGCCAAGAGTCAGGATCTTCAGACTCATATGAGGAAAATTCCAAAAATGTTTGGACTTATGCACACATCCCAATGTATGTGGGTTTGAGGTCAAAAGTTGCATGTACACGCGAATATAGGTTTAAAAGTCACGTACAACAATAAACAGGGGTTTTTTAGGGATGATCTTGGAACATCAAAGGATAATATAGGTCCATGGGGTCTAAGGAGTTTGTAGAGGGACGGGGAAGGCCATAAATATGTGATCAACCATGTGTGGTAAAATCAGCTATAACACACACACACACACACACACACACACACACACACACACACACACACACACACACACATATATATATGTATGTATGTAAACTTATTTTACAATTTAATTAATTTAAATTTGGATTCTATATGTATTTGGTTTTATATTTTTTCTTTTGATGAATAAGTATTAAGAAACCAATAATCACCTAAAATGATTAACTCTTCTAACCTTAATCAATGAGAAACATTTAAATCGTACAAATACCTTTCTTATAATTTTCACAATGAATCCACGCTTTTAAGATCAAGTTACCTAATTTCTTACACATATAAAGTAATTTATTATTATTTTTAAAATGTGAACATACAAGTGGGGAGGCAAGTGCAGGTGGGATTATATTTGATCCCGGAGGAAATATAGTTTCGACATACGCTTTCCAAAATAGGACATAGAACCAATAATGAAGCGGAGTGGCTATCGCTTCTCTTTGGACTAGATCTGGTAAGGAAAAACAATATTACAAATGTCACAGTTCTTGGAGACTCGAAACAAATAATTCAAAAAATGAGATCATGATACAACCAGGGTGTTGTTAAAATCAGAAGAATTTATGACCGTGTTTGTCATCTCTCTGCAAATCTCCAAATTACCTATTTTCACATCCTTAGAGGTAATAATTCTGAAGCTGACAATTTAGCTAATCAAGGAGCTAAGTTGGAAATGGGTTTAGCACTAATCAAGGATCAATTTTTTTTTTATGTTCCTTAGCCTACCAACGACAAGCAAAAGGAAGGGTTCCCTGTCCTCTTGCCCTTCTCGGTTCCGGCCACATACCCGGTCTCCGACAAACAACTGCCCACCTTTGCGTACAAATGGCGACGTAGCCCATGTGAAGGACGTAAATGCTAGGACATATGACCTGTCCCTTGGATGTTTGATAGGTTTATCCTCACGAGTCATGGAGTACGGCTTTGGCAAGAAGACAACTCTTCAACATTCTGCAGACTATTGTGTTTTGGGAAAGAAATTCGAGCTCAAGTCCTTTGTGGAGACATCCTAGGCCCGGTCCTTTGGCCTTCTTAGTCTTGAAGAAATTGGAAGCGACTTGCCCGACCTTCAATCGGCTCAGGCCACCCCCTCTATGCATTTGGAACTTCTCAGCGCCTAGCTCCCAATGGCGAATAATGGCAAGGATGTTACCTTAAACGATTTGCAGGCTACTTTGCAGGATATCAAGCATCATATGCACTGGCTGTATGAGATGATGAGTAGGGGCGTTAAGGAAGGGAGTGTTATTGCAGTGGATGTGAAATGCTTGGCGAATCAAATGGGATGCCATGACACAAGAATTGATGACAATAACAGGGATTTGCGTGAGTTTATGGTGACTATCGACATCATAAAGGAAGAAGTGCAGAAGCTGGCTAATATGAACCAGTGCATCCAATGCCAAGATTCTCCAGCAAAATACCACCCAATGGAGGAGACCTCTGTAATGTAACTTGTCCATGAACCAGGTGAAAAGAAGAAGAAGTAATTAAAGTTTGCTATGGTTTTCTTATGTTTTTTTTGTATATTGCTCAATAGTTAGTTCGTCTGCATATGCCCTACGATGGGAGTTAGCTGTCTCTTTTGGCACAGAAGAAATTTTTTGATCAATGTATTTAGCATAGACAACTTAGTATTTTCTTCGCTAAACAATTTGAGAAGCAAATTCTTCTTTTTGTAAGCATAGTTGTAAACAACCTTTTAATTAAAAAAAATAGTAAATATACAAAAAAATTATTATTATAATTTGCATATGAAAACAAATTTATATTTATTATGTTTATTATCCTCTACGAGATCAATTTACCCCTCTCATACATATTAATCTTATCCATTTTTCATAAATATTAATTATTATATAAGGACAAAGGTGAAATTTAAATTTAAAATATTAAAAATAAAATTTATAGGTAGTTGATCTAAGCACTATTATTAAAGATTTTTGTTTTTGGTTGTTGGTTACACATGGATTGCGTCCTTCTTACTTAAAAAAATTAAGTCAAAACCCACTCGATGTTTTTTAAGAATTGTAAATCCACCAAATAAAAAACAATAAAAAATGCAATTAAATTCGCAGTGGAAATTGCTCATGCGAGGAAAAAATGAACACGCAGTTTTCTCAAAGCAATGCAACATAGAAAGACACCAATGATGTGAAGAGCTTCTGTGATAAACCTACAATATTGTTTAATCTTTAAGCAACAATTATTCAATGTTTTTCAAACAAAATCACTTTTGATAAAGTTATGTAATTCTTAAGCCTTTACAAATATATCATTTAAACATTTTAAAACAAAAGCATCCCTATAGAAAATCTTCTTGGTTACTTTCAACTTAATTTGAATTAATTGTTTATTCAGAATATCTTAATGGCCATACATTATTCAACCTTCAAAAAAAGCATTGATAGTGTGAGTATTGTACATAAGACCTTCCTCGTAACTTCTAATGTAATTTGATTGTGTGGGTTAAGCATCCAACAACAAAAACAACTGTTAATACCAAGTTTTAATAGTAGACATTGTACAGATCTTGTGACTCGTTCCTTCCATTTGGAGTATCCTATGGGATTTTCAATATGTTGATTAAAATATATAATTTTAATATTCTTTATTTTAAGTTTGTTTGGTATTTAAAAAAATTACAAAACCAAAAATATGTTGAATCCAAATTTAAATTAGTTAAATTGTAATTAGCTAATGGTTTTATAATTTTATTTTTTTAATTTTTTTTGAGCTAATACCTGAGCATTAGAGATGTGACAAATTTCACTCATTTGGGATGTAGAAAGCACCTCTTGGAGTAATATAAAAGTTAACCATTTGTTCAAAATATGCTTTTTGGTGCATAAAATAGATAAAACAATACTGATTCCTAATAATACCAAGCACATTGTGTTAAGTTTATAATTAAAAAAAAAAAGACTTCAGAGTGCAATAAATACATTTAACAACATTAATGTGTAACCCAACCAACCACGTCAAAATAGGTTAAATATTTTTGCAAGTATAGGTTACCTTTTAAAACAATGTTGGTTGATGTACTCAATATAGTTAAGAACACTAATGTGTAGCCTACATAGGCACACTGTATAAGGTTAAAAAATTAAAAAATTCCTAGCAATGTTTTAAAAAAGCATTTTTATGCATTTTATATACTTTATTGCACCTATGCTTACCCATATGACATGCACCAATGTCAATCTAAAAACTATAAATGGATTAATGTTGCACTTGATACATATAAATGCATTACCGTGGATGTACATCAGGCACACCATGATATGGTTACACACACACACACTTAAAAATATATTTTTGTTGAGGACCCCTCCAAATACATCTTTCCAATTAGGAAAAACTCTATTTTTACTAGATACCCCCTTTTATACCACCTAATGCCTACAAACCTCCCATACCCTACACCCGCTTACAATACAAACAATATATTGACCTTGTTTTTCACAATTTAAAAACACCCTTTTATGAATGAAAGTGATAAGATAGTGGTACAAAAGGTGAAGAACGCGTGCTCGAAGGGAGGCTTCGAAACCTTTAACCAAAAACTCTAAAATAGGTAACATTAATAGAAAACTAGAAGCTTGAGGGGAAAATGACTTTTTCATTATGCTAACCAAATGGACTTTATAAAGGAATACAATGAACCCATGCAAGATGCAATTGTCTCAAAGGCTACGGATGAAATATTAAACAACTCTTATCTGCACCTTAAAGGCTAGAAATATATAGCTAACTAACTAATCATGAAATCATACATAACAAAAAGCACAATAAAAAATACCTAGAGAAGATGAACAGGGTGTTGCTTCTACTCATGTCCAATTCACGGAGAAATGTCTTCCAAGGATGTGCACTCTTATCTACATCAATTTAGTACAATGCATCCCAACTTTCTTCCCAATTTAGGAATGAAACTAGAAAAAATGTTGCAATGATTTGTAAGGACAACCATTTGTTGTGCATTGAAGGAATAAGCTTGTGACTCCATTACTATTGCATTCGTCAAATGTTATACATGAGGTTACGAGCACATGGTATGCTGGAAAGGGTAAATTTTTTGGTATCCCAAAGGAGAAGGGTAGAAAATGTTGCTACATAGAAAAGGTGCATGTGTCATGTTGGCGGTGGTTGTGGTGAATAAGGTAATCCTCCATATGAGTTGTCATGCACAAGTGTTTGTTGATGTCTCGCCTAATAAATTGCATCCATGGTATATAATTTTGTGTTTATTGATACTAAAACAAAAGATTGAACTCTCTCTTATGCATGAAACGTCATACTATAGTCTAGAAATTGCATCATTGCAAATATGTGGAAGCATAGGTCCATATCTATTGCTTCTTTTGGAATTAAGACAATCTTGGTGACTTAGTTGGATTTTTAACCATACTATAAGATATAAAAGAAGCATGTATTATGTTAGCAAACCCCAAATTAGGAAAGGTTCCCACTTATAGCGGTCCCAAAAAGATGTTGGAGTAATTGGTAGGACTTAATTAAGATGCTAAAAATGTATGTTCCCAAGATATTTAGAAAAGGGCACAATTTTTGTAGATGGTTGTTGTAAAGGTTGCAAAGCTCGAGGATGTTTCCAAACTTCATATTGGAAGATGGGTGTTTCCGAACTTCATTTTTGTAGATGGTTTTTGTAAAGGCTGCAAGGCTTGAGGGTGTTTCCAAACTTCATAGGGCGGGAATTCTAGATGTTGGTGAATTGGAAGATGCCACCCATCTTGACATTTTGAAGTGACTGGTGGTATGGTATATTATAATGATGTAGACTTGATTTTAATGGAATTAAGGCCAAGAATGATGCAATATTTGTTGTTGTATACGTCTAGACTGGAGTGGATACAACACATATTTTTTATGAGAAAAAGAAGAATTGTTTTGATACTTAGAATTCTTGGTGACAATTAAAGGTATATATGGATATGTGAATATCCTTTGAAGTAGACTTGACTTCATTGTAGGTCAGTTAGTAGGAAGTTGACCATGTTAAGATTTCTTCAAAATTTTTTATGCCATAACAAAAACATCAATAAAAGAACAACAAGCACAATAGAAAAGAGAACACAAAGATTTATCCTAGGAAACCCTCATGGGGGATAAAACCCAACAAAACTTTCTCGATATAGAATTCAACCAAGTACAGTGTAAGACCCACGAAATAAGACTAGACAACTTCCTTCTCCTCAGATGAATTGTCTCTCCTCTCTTTAGCGAACTTGATTGAGTGCACACCATATACAAATGAGGGAGGAGCCTCTCGCATTTATACTAATAAGATGAGAGGCCTAATAACCCAACATGTATGAATTTTCCTTGCTACTAGGGCTGACTTGCCTTGGGAGACTCAAAAATACATTTCAAAAAATACTTTTGTGGGTACTACTTACCTGACTTACAACAAATGTTTTACCTCAAGAGTTTATCTAAGAAAATACAAGAATAACATTGCTAATTGGAGGAACACCATATTAGAAAGGGGTAATAATAATAATAATAATACAAAATATAATATCTTTCACAAATAAATTTCTTTAACAATCCATCTTAACAAGGAAGGTATTCTATGACACAACAATACATCTATACAACTGATTGGTAAGTCTATATGTCATAGGAAGTTTTCACAACTACATCAACATCATCATCATCCATGGAACATTATCATCATGGAGCATCACATCTAGAGTACCATATCATATCACGATCACATCATCATGATCATCACATCTTGACACATAATTAAGAGCATCACATCTCATTGCGTCATCATGAGCATCACATTTCATTGCATCATCATGAGCATCACATCTCGTTGCATCATCATCGGAATCACATCTTGTTGCATTATCACGAGCATCAAATATCGTCGCATCATCATGAGCATCGCATCACATCACATCACAACATCTCAAGCTTCATGATCTTGAGCATCACTTACAACGTTGCACATGCAAACACAACAAAACATCTGCAAACTAATGGGTAATCACCCACATCATAAAGAATGATGGAATCTCGTCGTCTACAAATGAATACAGGACCAAAACGTCCACAAATGAATGCATGACCACAATGTCCACAAATAAATGCAAGACCACAACGTTGAAAAATGAATGCAATACCACAACGTCTGCAAATGAATGCAGGACCACAATGTCTGCAAATGAATGCAGGGCCACAACGTCTACAAATGAATCCACAATGTCCATAAATGAATGCAAGACCACAATGTACCTAAATGAATGCAGGACTACAATGTATGCAAATGAACGCTAGACCACAACGTCTGTAAATGAATGCAATACCACAATGCCAGCACATGAATGCGGGACTACAATGTTCACAAATGAATGCAGGACCACAACATCTGCAAATGAATACAGGACCACAATGTCCACAAATGAATGAAGGCCCACAATGTCCACAAATGAATGCAGGACCACAACATCCACAAATGAATGCAAGACCTCAACATATGCAAATGAATGCAATACCACAACGTCCGCAAATGAAATCAGGACCACAACGTCCACAAATGAGTGCAAGAACTCAATGTATGTAAATGAATGCAATACCACAACGTCCACAAATGAAATAAATACCACAACGTCCACAAATAAATGTCGAACCACAACATATGAAAATGAATGCATGACCACAATGTCTGTAAATGAATGCAAGACCACAATGACATTTGTAGGAACACTGATAAACTTGAATGACCTTCATTGCATGTGCATACCACTTTCATCTCATCATCAATAATCATCTCATCATCACTTCCTCTTTCCAAGGAGTTCCTTTCGGACTACACCAAGCTTTCCTTGAAAATATTCAATCTTTACATGAGACAGAGGCTTAGTCAACACATATGCAACTTGTTCCTCCATAGGAACATACTGGATCTTCACAAATTCTCTTTGCACTATATCCCTAATGTAATGATACTTTATCTCTATATGCTTTGACTTATCATGAAACACAAGGTTCTCTTTTAACTTGATGCAACCATGATTATCACCACAAATACCGATTGCATCCATCTCAACGTCAAACAATCATACCAATAAATTCTGAATCCATACTGCTTCACTATAGGCTGAGCATGTTGCAATGTATTCAACTTCTATTGTATTGAATGCAATACTGGTCTAATTTCTACTAATCCATGAGATCCAACCTGATCTCAAACTAAAACAACATACTGAAGTTCTCTTTTTGTCTTCATCACTTCTTTCCCAATATGAATGAGTATAGCCACACAATCTGAACTCATAATCAGCTTCATACTTGAGGCCACAATCCAATGTACCCTTTAGGTACCTCATCACATGTTTTGATGGAACTAGGTGAAAATGTCTGGGATCCACCATATACTGACTCAATGTGTTTACATCAAAACATATATCTGGTCTTGTATTTTTCAAATAAATCAGTGAGGCAATAATCTGTCTGTATAGTGTGACATCTACTCTTTATGAAGATTCATCATTCATGAGATTTAGGTTTGTCACCATTAGAGTGTTCATTTCCTTACAATCCAACATCCCAAATCTCTTTAGGATCTCAACTAGATATTTTTCTTGGTTTAAGAAAATATCAACTGGAAACTGCCATACTTCAAGACCTAGGAAGTAATGTATCATACCAAGGTATTTCATCTCAAATTTGGTTGCAATATTCTTCTTACACTTACTGATGAGCTTCTCCTCTCCTGTAAAAAATAGAGCATCTACATATAATAGTAATATCATGATCCCATCATCTACAACCTTATATTAAAGGTTGGAATCTGCTTTACTTTTGGTAAATGTCAAGCTCATCAGAACATCCTCAAATCTTCTATACCATGCTCTGGGTGCTTGCTTCAATCCATATAGTTCTTTCTTCAATTTACATACATGTGTCCTCTTGTCATGTCTCTCACAACCTAGTGGTTGATAATTGTACACTTCTTCTTCTATGATGTCATTTAGAATGGTTGTCCTTATATCCATTTCATTATGGATACCAAGGAAAGAATAGTTCTGATAGAGGTATATCTTGCTATTGGTGCAAAAGTATCTTCATAATCAATCCATTCCTTCGGAGAGAATCCTTGTGCGACAAATATTGCTTTGAATTTTTCAATACTTCCATTTGCTGAATGCTTTGTCTTGAAAATACATCTTAAAGGGAGCATTGATTTATCTTTTGGTCTTGGCACTACTTCCCAAACATCATTACTTAATATAGATTGGTATTCATGGAATCCATCCATTCCTTATTCTTTGAAGCTTCTTCAAGACATGTGGTTTCTTCATCAACGAGGTTGCACATCAATACTATGTGGTTGGAGTAGAGTCTTGGTCTCTTGCTTCCTTCTAGTGCACCATATCTTTCTGCTTCTCGAATTATATCACAAGCTCGGGATGGCATTCTCTTTATTCAAATAATCTCATGGGGTATCTCCATGGGTCCTTGAGGTGCTTCCGTGTCATTATATTCTGGTATAAGTTCTTCTTTGACATCTCTAACTGGTGGTTTACTAGATTATGCAATTTTGGAAGATTCTTTCTCTTCTTCATGAACCTCATCTGCATGGGTCTTTTTCGATTTTATGAAAGTTACATCTTCATCAAATGTGATGGTTTCCCTAGTCTAAATGCTTTATATCTAGAACAAAACATACAAATCCATGAAAACCTTTTTGTATATCATCAAACTACTTGAATATAAAGCTTTCATATATTTTTTTCGAAGGTTGTCCTTTCCTTCTTGAAGATTTTTGCAATCCAACCGTGAACAAGAGATTGTTAATGGAAACACTCATCCAATGTGGACAAAGGTTGTTTCCATAGCTTGAATGACTCAAATCTAGAACAAAGCACATACAGAATAAATAATCCTTCTCTAGAATTAAATAGACTACTTGAATTGACTACTCTCTTACCCTTTTGATAGGATATGAAGGTCTAAACCTTGTTGTGCTTAAGATATGTTAATATCCTCCAATAGACACAAAACAAACAAACAAAGTGAGAGTAATAAGATAATATGTAATCCTATTTAAATGGCCAAGGAAATAAATAATAAACAAAGCATAAGAATAATATATACAATGTTTATGGGAAAGGACCTATATTTGCATTAAAAAAGAAAGAAGGTGAGAAAACAACCAAGCCTTGGTGTTGGGAGCTCTTCTCAACGGGGTCTTTCCGCAAGCTTCACCTTGCCTCCTAATCACTCAAGAAAGTTTGAGAGAATTTGGATAGAGTTTAGATTCTACCACACAATATTCCTCCTCTTTCCCATGAGGGGTGAGCCATTATTTAAAGGATTCAAAGGATAGAGTAGGTTGAGTATTCCATGAAGAGGTGAAGGGATCATCCCTAGGATAGGGGATATCAAATTAATTATTCCACCTTTCCTAATTATTAGGGGTGAGACTCCACGAAGGCCATCTTCGAGAATGCTCTCGAAAATTCTCTTTTTTTCCTTCATAAGTCTAGCACCTTACTTTTAATGAGGAAGACATGTGGTGTTAGGGGATCACCGCCTTTTGTAAATGAGCAGCAGGTGGTGGCACCGCTCCTTGAAAAAGGTCAAAGGGAATTGCTGAGATGGGTACCTTTGGTTGCACAAGTAAAAAGTGCGGTGATGGCTCAAAGTAAGGAATTACTCCTTCTCACTCATGTTTAAGTTCAGTCTATGAGGAATTTTAGGAAAAAAATGAGATACCTATCTCATAACATGTTGGTGACGAGAATTAATTGTAACATAATTCCCCCCCAAAGAATGAGGCTAGAGGGAAAGGATAGGAAAAATGCTTTGTAGGAACAAGTTATCACTTCGAGGAAAAGGTCCAAAGGTCATAAATCATCAACAACCAAGGTGATTTTGCAGTACATTTACACTTTGATACATATCCAAATGACTCACAACATGGTTTCTGACCAATACAATGCAGATCCATGTGAGATATAGACAATCATCGCTACTGAAATACAACATAGATCCATGCGAAGAAGAATCAAATTTGTACATAGGTACCAAACATACAATGTAGATATATGCCATACAGACAAAAATCTAAGCACAACCATGAACATACAAATGTGTATCCATGTTATGACTCATAAAAAATACTCCATTGCAGCCTGGGGAAAGCAATGAATGCTCAGTAGACACCCAGGGAATTTGTCTTGTTCACAAAAAAGTAAGATTCTATCCATGCGAATAAATGTATTGAATTCAAACATGGTAGAAACCACTTGATTACCGGTCGATAATGAAAATTGTTAACAAGTGTGAGGGAGACCATAATTAATGTCAATGATTCTCAAGGTACTCCAGTAAATTCCCCTGAATGTGAATGGATGGAATGACGTCAAACAATTGATTGAATCTTTTGATCAAAGGCCAATGATGAAAGCATATTGTTGAAAGCGAGAAAATATGCCATTGAGGTATGCATATCTCAAGGTACTGACTTGTTTCTAAGACTAATTCCTGGAATATGTGCTGAAGTCGACAGGAATAGTCTCATCAAAGGAGGGCCATGATGAATCCCACATCAATGACATGAAACTTGGAAAAAAAATTATGGAATTTGCATATGAAGTAACGACAGGACTGACTCAAAGGTAATTGACACAAAATAGAGGTAGTTTTGACTGCAAATGGTAAATCTCAATATACAACTTTCCTTTGAACATTGGGCGGCACGACTGAAGACTTGGCAGCATTGACTTGATGAGGTGGATACCAGGACATAATGCGATGCTCGAGGATGCATTCATTGAAAAGACTCAAAGGAGTAACATGACTCATGAAAGTGGATCGAATCAAAGAAAACCTGAATACCCAACTGTTTGAATGAAATGCATACATGTGCCATGTTCAAAGGTGACTAGAAAGATGCCATCATTACAAATGAAACATATTTTTCTTCCCTTAATTTCCCCATCATGATCGATGAGTGTCTCTTTATTTTTTAAATGAGATAAAAGAGAGTAACAAACACTCGTTGTAGCTTATTATTAGATAAGTCCATTCTCGTATGTTTTCCAAACCTGAGAAAGGAAGGGTTCGTTCCCAAAAAGGGTCTTTTGGTGTTTAGTTTAATGAGCCCAATGAAAGAAAAATCGACGTCGTTCATGTTTAGAGAGTCTGAACAGGACTAAATAAGAATATTAAAAGCTCCTTTTTCATAAATTTTAGTCTCCAAGGTCCGAGAAAAGTATAAAATAATACCTTAGAGAACTCTTCTAGTCAAAGACTAGAGTGTACCTTTTTCTTAAATAGTCAATCCGAACCGAAAAAGGGGTAAATTACCTTCAGAAATATGACCTTTGATGTACTTTTAAGAGTATGAAAGTGAAAAGTTCACTCGACTATCTTTTCATATTTCAAGAGTCAGAAAAGTGCTTAAAGAGGACTCCATTGGGGTTTCTTTTTCGTAAATAGTTTTAACGAGCCCGAAAAAGGAAATAAAAGTACACTAAAAAAATTAGTTCTATGGTTTAACGAGCATTACTAAAGTTTTTAAAATGCCCTTGGAATATTTTTTCGATTTGACCTAGAATGAAAAAGGTGAAAAGAAAAATCGTCCATATCCAAAAACATCACTCCACATGTCCTGCAATTATCAAAAAGATTATTATACACCAATTTGATAAAAAAACTAGGAAAAATATGACCATCTTGGGGATAAAAACAGTAAATTTATTTTAATAAAAAAGGTAAATAAAAGTGGTAAACCGTGTAAAATAGTTACCATTTTCATATTTACCCATCCTTGGTGAGAAAAATCCCTTTTGGAGTCCAAATTTGGAGTGTAATTTGTGAGATCTACTAGCGATCATTCGATGGATCGTCTAGACCAGGTAATTCCTATCCTCTTACCCTTCAATTTCATGGTTTCCATTTTTGTTTTAGTGTCAATTTTGGAGTTTTTATGGTCAATTTCCAAGGTGAAAATGAGCCTCCCCAGCACCACGCTTTCCTCTTGCGGGAAAGGTGGTGCTGCATGACACCACAAATTTTCTCAAAGGGAAACACGGTGCCATGGTCTTGTCTGAAAGGACAAAGTGTGATGGCACAGGATTCCCTAAAAAACTCAAAAATGGGGCCAATAAAGGAGTTTTAAAGGTTTTCAATTGATCATAAATGATTTTTAACAACTCTATTTGATCATTTGGCAAGGTGAAAGAGAAAAAATGGTTGTATGGAAGGAAAGAGAACATGAGTTGGATGATATCCGTAGGGAAAATGACCATGGAATGGATTTTTCACTTTGGGAGTGTGGGATCGCAAAGTTTTTCCAGGTGCCTAGCATGAGGGCCCAAATTAGACTACTAGAGTACTAATGAAGATGTGGAATCCAAAGCAGTAGTACTTTGAGGAGGGGGCACATATACTCATAGTGGAGGTAGAATATATGTACTTCCTTACAGGGAATTTCAGGAGGGGATCACCCATCTCACTGACTGGTCCATGAGGTGGGGATGTGACTACCTGTTGGACTGATTATCTGACCTAGGCCAACTAAGGAGATTAAGCCCGCACAAGTAGCTTAAAGCAACTTCCGGTGTGTTTGGGATGGAAAAATATCGTAGGTTATGGTCCTGCTACCAATTGAATTTTTCTCTTAAGGAGAAATTAAAATTCAGTAAAAATTTACCCTAATCTAATTATTATTTAAATAAACCCTAGATTAGTTTTCTAAAGCCTAAGTTGTCCTAAAAATGCTTTCTTAATGAAAGTCTTCGATTTTTTGAGAATTTTGCTTCAAATATTCTAATTCAAAAGATTATTATAAATATTATGAAATTAACCTAATCCTATTTAACAACTGTTAAATATAAACTACACTAAAAACTAAAACTAACTAATTATTCTATCCCAGCTGAGAGCAATTTAAATACTAGATTAATTATTAATTAATATTTCAAGGAAATAGAAAGATAAACGGTTAAGATTTACGTGAAAATATTTAAATCTTTCATATTAAATCATTCTGCTATATATTCACAATAACAGAAAATTTAAAATAGACAACTACTTCAAACTTTTCCGAAATGTTTTATTAATTAACAATTAATAATCAATACTAAATATTTGAATCAAAGATAATATTCATAATGAAAACATTGTAATAATACAAATGAAATCAAAATAAACATAAATAGGTATATTACTAAGATTCTAATTTTCAATAAAAATATTGATCAATTCAATATAATAACATACTCATTAAAATAGCAATATTGTGTTAACAGAGTATAATATCAAGTAATGAATACAATCATAACCAAGTATAACTGCATCAATAGTATAACTAGACGATGATATATTAAAATATATATAAAGTGTTCAAAAATAGTACCGAAGAATGATACCAGTCTGAGAACTTTAAGTCACACTCCTTCTCCGAAGGTAAAACTCCGATAAAGAGATAAAACTAGTCCTAAAATGATATTTCAATGATGTTTTCCTTCTTGTACTCCATCCTCCCTTTACATTGAAATTACTAGTTTATATAACCCCACTAGTCTTTCATTTCAGTTTCTAATAAGTGCTATAATGAATACAACAAGAGTCCTATTCCTATTTAGTTGCATCAAATCTTTTCAAAAAGACACCTGTCATAAACATTATACTATGGGATAAAACTGTCAATTAAATGACTAGCCTGTATTATCTCCTGATTCATAGGAACTGACTTATTCGTGGCCATCTTGAACATTGAAGCCTTCCAGAAGCACCAACGTATGCCAACTGTGAACAAAAAAGCCTGTGTTTTCTTAGGGTAACGATACCATGTACACATGTAACAAACGAAATAAAATTCTTATTAAAACCATGTTAACAGATATAAAAATAAAAACAAAACAAATTATATGCATGCCTGCAAAATCTACGATTTTGCAGGTATGCTCATTAAAACTTTTATTACCTGTCAAAAGAGAGAAAAACCATATAACCAAAAATAGAAATGACATCAAGTTCTATTTTGTAAATTGATTACTCTTCTGGCTTTAGAAAGTTTAGCTTTGAGCCTGATAATTATCAGCTTCTGTCGATCTACTTGCTCAAGCAAGTGCTGGTTTGTGTTTATCATTGATTTCTTGGATTCCTTGTATAGATTCTTCTTCATGTTCATGTCCTTCCATCTATTAACCCAATTTAGTAATTCTGCCATGAATGTTTTATTTTCTTCATCTTTTAAGGCTGCGTTTGCTTGACATACTTTTAATTCATTTTTTAATTCTGCGATTTTGGTTTCATATACTCTGTCAAGTACCTGTTGAAGGGTTTCTTCATCCTGATCACGAAATGTATCATCAGACTGAGAAGAATCAAGATTATTCACATCTTGATCTGGTGATGGAATGCTTATAAACTATGGCTCAGGGCTAGACCCACAAGCATCCATACATGATGGTGCTGCTTCAAATTTACTTGGCTCAATAATGCTTTTAGCCAATGATTTTTCATGATTCTCCTTTATGGGAATAGGTTCATCCATATGCATGGTCTCGGGAATCAAAGATGAAACATCATCCTCAAGTTGGACAATAACTAGCTGAGCATTCTGCTGAATGGTTACAGGAATAGAGGCTGTAGTTGCCATATTCATGCTTCGAGTGAATCTTCGTGTATGAACGAACACAAAACCTTTTGGCTCAAAACTTCCTCTGTCACAACAAACCTGCGCTAATTGTTCAAGTTTTCACATGGATTCATAACCAAGTTTTTTAGAAGTACACAAATCAGAGGGGGTTTCATGAGAAACAACATCAACATTTTCATCATTTGTCAATTCACCATCCACCTTTGTAGGTGTACTGAAACGTTTTTCAGATAGGGATTGGTCCATATTTGTTTCAGCATAACACAGATCGACCTTAATGGTTCCATCATTACTAATACGAGTATCTATAGGTGGACTTTCTTCCTGTAGTTTACTATCCCCTAACTTAGCCTTATGAATATCATCCACTTCAGATTTTGATGGAGCTTTACACTTCCTACGAGTTTTAGGAGGAGGGTTTGGCCAATACTATGTTTACCCTAGTTTATTTTCAACCAAGAACTCATCCCAAGATTTACAGCTAAGAGACAACTGATGCTGGATTAAAATTTTAATCAGACCGTTGTGGAACAAACTCCTATCAGGATTTCCTATGGTACTTTGCACTGAATGTGCCATTTTCTTCAGGCTTTGCAGTAAGTAAAAAGGAAGATTGAGCTTGCAACCCTTCAATGCTAACAGTAATCGCAGATGATAATAATGAAGATGAGAGAGATGGCCGTCACAAGAGACATACTTGACTATGATTTCATAAAATGCTCGCCATTCTGGTTTTAAGAACCTAACTGAAACCCCAATTTTCAACTTTGTATTGGCGGGTAAGGGTAACAGTAATGACCTACATCTCTTCTTATCAACCTTTCCTCCTTTAAACCAACGTTATCCGGTTTGAGGAAGCTTTGTAGCTTCTGCAATCTTATCCTCATCAATTATAAATTTAAAATCCCGAATCTAAGCTACATTCTCCCTCAAGCTCATAGAAAATTGTTTGGTAACCTCTGCATTATGACCACTGAAACATTTGAAAAATGGACCCCATCCAATCTTTTCGAATAGTATAGCGACTTTCTCATCAGCTTCCACCAGCTTAGGCCTTGAAATCTCAAATCGGCTGAGAGGAGCCATTGTCTCCTTACTGCAACTCCGGTTTTGGGTTGAAACAAATGAGGTTGTGAAAATCGAAGGAATAGGTATCCAAGTGAAAGGCATAATGTGAAATGTCAAATCTCCAATTGATTCATACGTGATAGAGACGAGAACCCCAATTTTGGCCATGTTAACCAAATTTGGAAATAATGAGAACAACAGCCAGTGTTTTGTGCTATGATTAATGGATAGACCAGCCACTACTAACCGAATTCTTCAGAAAGTAGTATGTTAAAACTTCAAACTCTAACTAAACTTTCATATCCAAAGTAATTCAATTCATAGATCAATAATCGAAACATTAATAATACCCAGTCTAGAATGATGGCCTCGTACAACGTCATGAATGAGAATGTCTATCAGTCATTTATGGAATTAAATTCCAATGACACAATTTCATCATTAAACTAACAACTGTCAATTAAATTGACAGGTGTTTTTAAAACCAAATCCAAATGCCAATACAACCTCAATCTTTATGCAGTGATCCTATATCCTGTACCTTAATCATAACTGTCAATCGATAATAACCAAGAATTACACGTGGAAGGAAATCGTGTTCATGAACAGGGTGATGTGGAGTTGTCATAACAATCCATAATGTTCCCAAGGGTTTCTGAAATTACAACTAAGTAGCAAGAACATTCAAAACCAAACCATATATACACATGTAATTAATTCAAAATATAGTTTTAAATACTTCATGAAATCCCAATCACCTATGACCCAATACAAGATGTGATAGGATAAAAAGCTTATAAAACTATTATGATTATATTACAATGAAAATTTTGAAATAATATACATATGATTGAACTCTAGCTATTTCGTGATATATATGTACAATTTTCACAAAGCAATGATATGATATTAAAAGATTAAGTTATATGTAAAATCTAAACCTTAGGGTTAATAAAAATATTTCAATTAATAAATCACCCTTAGTTATAAAAATTACAAAAACTTATGATGATAAATATCTTATCAAAACCAAATTTTAAACACATTCAAAATGTATTTTAATTCGAAAAACTAATTAGCATACTACACCTTAAATCTCTTAAATCAATATATATAATTGAATGAATTAATAATGATACAATTAATTATATATAAAATTTACAAGATTGACAACTGCTAATTTGTCAAATTTATGAAAGTATTTCATAAATTTCTAATATGACTCTTAACTCTTCTAAAATTGAGAGTACCTTTAGAATCGAAGATTCTGAAGGCACTCTTATATAATCTTTTAAAAATTAATCATAGAAGAGAACTGATCATTTTTTCATCACAACAGGAAAAATGAGGGGTTGTTGTTGACTTCCAACACTACCCAAGGCCTTATTAACCATAACTATTTTATAGGCACTCAAATGAGGGGGGAGAAGATCCCTATCAAAGATGTGATGGATCTACCTTTGAGGACGGTCCTCTTTACCATGCAGGGAGTATCTGGGAGCCATGTGGCACATCGGGATTCCAGGGCCCATATGATATATTCCCTAGAAGATATGGAATCGATCATGTTTAACTGAGAAGAATCCTTGTTGGTGGTGTTCAAGGAGAAACTTACCAAATGTCGTCAGGATAAGTCGAAGCAATTTGGATATGGACCATTCTAGTATCCTTATTTTTGAATAGATTCCCATTGTTGAGGCCTCAAGACATATCCTTAAACTATCCCAAGGAATGAGATCCATGCATTCTACAGTGGGTTGAGATAATGTACTTCCATGGTGGAAGGGGCCCTAGAGTCAAGTACGAGGAACTATTCTTCTGTTGGTTAGATGACCAACTTATGATGATTGAGGACTATGCCTATACATGCATAGAATTTCATGGTGATCCGTACTTATCTCTTCCCGAGGATGAGCAGTGTGGTGATATTGGTAAGAAAGACACTAAAATACATGTTCTTTATGATTTAATATTTTTTATGTGTGGTACTGAGACATGTTTCTTGCTATGCAGATGTTGGGATGGCCAAGCCAGGATGGTATTCACCTATTGACAGGAGAGAGGGGGTTCTATTCATATGCCAGGAGGCTGATGAGGATATGCATAAGGTCAAGGAGAACCTCCATAGGCTCACATTAGAGATCCCTGGAATATCAGGAGATGACCTACCAAGGAGGTATCAACGACACATGACCGCTGTGTTAGGACATTTCGGTCCCTTGCTACGTAGAGTGGAAAGAGAGATCATGTGCTACCATGGGCATCACTAGGGTTTAGAAGGAGATGTACACTGAAATCCATGATCTTCAGTTCTTTTATCCTATTGTATTGAAATCTAGCATGTTTCAGATTAGGTATCGAGACCACATTTTTGTACCAAAACATTTTTATATAGAGAGAGAGACTTCTTTTGCGGCCTATGGAAATTTTGTAATGGAATGGAATTTGCATGGATATTATCTTTTATATTGTTTATTTACAATTTCTCAGGTTATTTTTACACATCAATGTCAAGAATGGAAAATATCCAATCTAGCATGTAATTAGAAAGCGACTTAGCAATTGAATTAGAAGATCTTGAAACATGTTGATAGGTAATATACTCAAATGATCATTCAAGGAGGCATACTCTTTGAAAGAGATGAAGGAGTACATGCTTGCAGATTTTGTAGATGTGGTTAAACTAGGAAACCACTAATTGAGAGTCCAAATAAACAACCAAGTGATCAACATCACGAGAGGAAGCTTTGGTCAACAGCCCTATCACTGCATGGTATTCAACGATATTGTTGGTAGCGGGACCTACGGTGAACTCCCCTTGAACTAGCTAAGTCGTGTGCTTGGGAATATAGTACCTATTTTGTTGAGAAAGACTCATGGTATGGAAGCTAGCGCCATCTGCAAAACCATAGTAATGAGTCATCTGCAGAGTGAAAACATAACATGAAATAAGCAGTGATGGATAAGATTCCAAAACCACACCAAAATAATCAAACCACACCAAAAGTAAAATATACACAAATGTACAAGGTACTGATGCAAAATCTCTTAAGCATAGTACATTTTCAGGTAAATCCCATTGCAAGGATTCCCAAAAGGTATTTCATCATAGTCCACTAGTTCATAGGTCCCTTTCTCTAATATTTTACTTACGACATAGGGACTGTACCACATCGATTCCAATTTCCCTTTCCCTATTTTTTCATGTTTCTGATCATATGTCAAAACAAGATCTCCTTCATTAAATACACGAGGTTGATCCAACTTATCATACTCAGCCTTGATACATATTTTATGTGACTCGTTAGCCAAATAAGCATCTCGTCATGTTTTGTCAAGGTTTGTGAGATAAAGGAAATGTTCTTCCTTAGTTGAGGTATTAGGAAAAAGATCAACAACAAGTTTCAATGAAATAATTTCACATTCAATCAGTAAAAAAACTTCCATCCCATAGACAAATTGAAAAGGCGTGAAACCTGTTTCTTTTTTTATAGAGGTTCTATAGGCCCATAGTGCTGAGAAAAAATTTAAGTGCCAATTCGATTTATGTTCCCCTACCATCCCGCGAAGCATAGTTTTCAGAACTTTGTTAATGGATTCGACTTAGCCATTAGCTTTCAGATAGTAGGGATTTGATTTGTCATGGCGAAAAACCAACTTAGCGCTAAGCTCAGTCATCATCTGATTACAAAAATGAGATCTATGATCAATAATTATGGCTTGAGAAACCCCAAACCTGGCTATGACGTGATTAAAAATAAAGAGGGAAACAATTTTACCATCCTCTTCATATATAGGATTTTCCTCAACCCATTTCGTAAAATAATCGACAACTACAATGATGTAACCATGCCCCCTGACTGAGGTAGGCTTATAATGCATAAAATCGATCCCCCATTTGGAAAAAGGGCCAACAAAAATGATGGGGTAGAGCGAAGCAGGGTGGTTGTGCTTCTTTGGATAAAAGAGTTGAAAGGGTGGGCATTTTTTAACTGCTTCATGGAAATATTTAAATATTGAGGGCCAAATATAGCCATCGCGAAGGATTTTCTAGGTTGTAGCCATCCTAGAAATATGACCACCACATGCTCCAGAGTGGAAATCATTCAATACTTATTCAACCTCTTCATGGGTTAAACATCACTGCAAAACATAATCAATACCATGTCGGTATAAGGTATCATTGATAATTAGATAGTTTTTGGCATGGTGATAGATGAGATGACGATCATCGCCAAATAGATTAGGCTGAAATTGTTGAGTCTGGAGATATATGATCATATTTACATACCATGGGTTAGTCATGCTAATGAGGAACAAAAACTCATTGGGGAATGAGTCACCGTGCTCAATTTCCATCGTAGCACAGGGAATATCACACATTAATTCTGCAAAAACTAAGGACTTATTGGAAGTAGTTTTGGTGAACTCAAGGTCAAACTCTTGTAGGATAACAATCCAATGAGAGTATTCCCCCTAGTACCTGACGGGTTAGGATGTAATACATGGGGTTTTGGTATGGGAGAATAGTTATAGTGCTAAGTAGGATGTAGTGATGGAAACATTGCATGATGATGATTGTAGCAAAATCCAACTTCTCCACACGTGAGTATCAAGTTTCAGAGTCCAATAGACTCTTACTGAGATAACGAATCACATGCTCCTGACCATTTGTATCTTCTGCACTAAGACCATACCAATGGTAGTAGTGGAGGCCACAAAATAGAAGAGAAATTCTTTTGAGTAATTGGGGAGGGGCTGCAACACAGGTGAGTGTGTGATTGCATGTTTAAAACTATCGAAATAATATTGAGCTAGAGAATCCTATATGAAGGGAGTGTTATTTTTCAACAAATGCATGTATCCATGCGTATTTTCTATGAAATTGCACACAAAACAATGTTGGTGAAACCCACCAACAAAGCCTCGTCGATAGGGGTTCCCACTTTGTCAACGCCCAACCAGTGCAATCTCCCTGAGCACCGGCCCGGACAGTTTTTACCTTGCCCAGCAATGTCTGTAGAGCAGATGAGGTCTCACCTGAGGCATTCCAAGGAGATCTATTGGAATGGAGTTTTCGGTAGTGGGGACGAATGATATGGGGATCTGACGAAAGGACACCATAACTGCTAGATCCGGAGCTTGCATTCAACTTTACACCATTTCCTTAACTTACAAAGTGTATTCAGAACTTATGCAATCATTATAGCATGATACATTTGTCATAGTATTGCTAATACTGTGTCATTGTCCATAAAACATATATACTCATACTGCGATAGACAGTATCAGAAAAATAGATCGCATTGATATAGCAGAAAAATAGATTGCATCGATATGATAGAAAGAGACTAAATCACAACAATATTATACCAAAACAACATCATAACAAAACAGGTCGCAACATCATAACAGATTAGATCGCAACAGTGATAATAGACAAGATTTGTGCCACAATTGCCATATCATATTAATCTTGCACAACTGAACCACATTACACAATTCTTCTCCAAGATTGAAGATTACATACATCAGGAAAACCCAGATCAATCACAGATACATAGGAAATTCTTCATGAAACCAGATCACACTACATCTTATGTCCCAATTATCCTCTGATGCGATTCTCCTATTCCTCGTCAGTTGGTCCTATCTACTTGCAAAAATAGATCTATAAATAGGCTTGTGCCATTACATTGAGGGTCCACTTCTTACTAACTTATAACCGCTAATGACCTTTACAACAAAACTTGGTCAAATAACATATAAAATATTCAAATCGGTTATTCTTCCACCCATCACGCTAATTTGGCCTTGCATGGTATTGCGTGAGGTTGCGAAGCTGCCGTGATGCTGTGTAACTCACTTACCAAAAACCCTGCCAATAGGCCCCCAACATAGTCTTGTGGCTCATCCTTGAGCCATGTTAGGTTGACAGGGTGTGTGTTGAGGTCCGCACCTTGAAATATTCAAATTTTTGTGCAATCTCATGTACCTACAGCTAGAACTTGTTGGAAATACTCTAACAATTAGTCAAATCCTGCTTCACTAGGTGCTCCTCTCTGGCCTTGCTTTCGACCATTTTTCGATGCTCTTATACTTCCTGCAATGTGGTGACTGCTATAATAGCCAACTTTCCACTGATTTCTTGAAATTCATCAAGTTGAGCGCGATGCTTTTGTTGGCATTCTTGCGCACGGGAATATCTCTGTTGTAAATCCTTCACTTCCTTTGCCCGTGTGATCTACACCATTAGTGGCATGGCCCTCAGTGATGTCTTCAAGGTCGTCAGTTGACCTTCGGCTTCTTGCACTTGCGTGGTCAGCTGATCAAGCTGCTCATCCTGGACAATGCTCTGCCAAAACTGCATCGTTGCTTCCATACTAGTTTTAGCCTTTTGCTTCATTCTTTTGAACTTAGTTGAGATGTCTTCAATGGAGGATTTCCTTTCCGCAACCTGCTCCAGTGGCATCGTAGGTTGCACTAGGGAATTGAGCATTAGGTTTGTATTCTGAAGTTGAACAATAATTTTCCTTAATCGTTTGGCATTTTTGACTGGGGTGAGGTTGGTCGTGTTCTAAAAAATGTGCTGGAAGGCTTCAGAAACATCCTGCTCGAATTCGTCGCACCTGGAACACATCTGCATCTATTAAATGATTAGGCGGTCTTGCACCCTTTTCAATTCCATAATCTTCTTAGCAACCTTTTGCTGCAGCTCAGCCGGTGTTACCTTCAAGGCGTCAATTTCTCAAACCTTTTCTTCTGCCAGCTGCACCTGGACCTAATGTATCTTGTTAGCTTGTTTTTGTAGCTTCTCTACGATGGTCAGGGACTGGAAATATCCCTTAGTCATCTCTTTCTATCTTTCCACCAATTCCAGGGCAGCAACGTGCTACGACTCCACTAACTCCATAGCATACAACTTGTTCAGGTCCAAAGCCACACTCTGGATCGGTCGCAGCAATTGGTGAACTTCCTCATTATTTTTGTCGATCGCATTCGAAGGAACTTGCACGTTCCTAACCTGGGGCACAGTGCTAATCGATGAGATGTCCTACATCATGGGTTACAGAGATGTCTGCTTATAAATAATGCCAAAAATGGAATCTAATCAATCTCTTACCACACCAAATTCTTCATGGTTTGACTCTTGAATCGCCTTTGTCGCATCCACAGACGAGTCAGTCACCATTTTGATAAGTCGCTACAGTTGATCCTCCATCCCTGACTTGGTACCATTACTTGCTTCATATTCCTAGTTCCATTTGGTGCGAGTCTCCTCCTGCATGCACTGCACTACATCCTTAGGGTTTGTTGACAACTCGTTGTCAGAGTCATGAGTGCTCAAGTATTTCTGGCTAGGATATTCTGGGGCATCCAGTGGCTTTTCTTTAGATAATTCCTCCTGACTCACTGGGTTTCACCACTCCGTTGAACAATCTTGGACAATGGCATCCAATTCTTCTGTCGTGAATTTTTATGGGAAAGGTAGCCACTACTTGTCGGGATCCTGCCGCGCCTGAATGTAGATAGAATGGGGCCCGATAGCAAACCGAAGGATTCGCTGATACTTGGCCATGGTGTAAGGAGAGACTCAGGGAAGAGAAACGGTCATGGGTTGCAATGCTTCCTAATAAACCCAAAATTGAATGGCATAGTCCATTTGTCGACTGGTTTCTTCTACCCATCATAAGTTTTGATACCTTGCGCCTCGGTACACCTTTGTTGTATCAACTGCCATCGGTTGATAGTCTTCCAGTTCCATCGAGGAAGTAAGCACAATAAGGATCAGCAACCAAATATATGAAAATGACTGCCCAACTTGAGTAGCTAGTGCATATTTTAGCAACTGGTTTAGCAAAAATAGAGACCAATTCATTTGCACCCCTTCAGCACACTTATGGGTGCAGGAGACAACACCCAAATTGCATTGTATTGGTCGGTTTCCTTGAACTACTTTGCTTGCCAAAATCCTTGTGCCAATGTGCATCGCCTATGATATCGATGCGATAAGAATGACCATCACGATGTAAAACAAAGTGATCCTTCAACTACTTGGAAAGTTTTTTGTTAGTATCTCTCCCATGTATATACTGGGCCGGATCTTCCCCGACCTTCGACAAGACTGTGATGCTTGCGATCAAATCAATTGTAACTGGGATCAACGTATTCAACCAAAGTGTCCCTCCATGAAATCAAGCCAACAATTGCTTCACGGATGCATGGGATTCATTCAATCGCCCAAAATGAGGCATATTGATGAGCCCCAACAATCTCGATTGGTTTAACCCACTCGCCCACGGTTGAGGAATCCGCTGAATTGGGGCACTAGGCCCCATTGGGATTGACTCATAGGGCTCATCCCTGACATCTTTGAGTAGTAGTAGGTCATGGTCTTCAAATTTCAACCTTATTAATGCAGGGATGATGTTGACCGAGCACTTCATCCCCTCTGGTAGCGGCGGCAATTTTGGTGGGTACTTCTAATTCTTTGATAGCTTCCTTGGGTTGGATCCTAGATGCGTAGGAGCGACATAGCCCAAAATGTCATGTACAGAGACACCCCGAGGTGCCATGGAATCAAAATCTCCTGAGATTTGCAGCCCGATCTGTGTAGTTCCTTCTCCTTGCACGCTTGCCGAGGTGCGAGTTTTCCTCTTCTGTAGTGGCGTGAGGCTGGGCCTCTGAGCCTGCCATTTTCTCTTAGGAATGGACGATGACCTGACTGGAATACTCATAATTTATTCTTCAACATCTATGGGCCAAAAATGGGATTCGTACTCACTAGAAATTTCTATGGCGTCAAGGTCACTTAGCATCCCTCACCCTTCAAACTTGAGAATTAACCCAACAACTCGAACCTGCAAAAATACGACTCACTCAATAGCTCATGCCACACTGCACAATCCCTTCTCAGTTGCACACTCTCTGCTCACTCAACTAAACAATGCCATCCTTACGAATCTCACATGTTTTTTTATAGCCACCTCCAATCCAAAATTGATCATTGCCAAATCTATCCTCATCATTATTGCTAAATATGGTATTAATGACACCAAATCCATCGACAATCCTACTCTTCCAACGGTTGGATCACTCATTAATGCGGGGTGCTTCAACAAGCATTGCCAGCCAACTGGTTTAACTACCTGCATTTATTACTTGATTTGACCAGCCCACAGCCCTGCAATTGTCGCAAGTGGTCGACCAATTATCACTAACAACTTTAACCTTGAGCAGCCTCTCCCTTGGGGATCGCCTTGCTGTTCTGAACTAAAATCTTCATTTTTTATTTTTTTTAGCGCCTCAAGTGGTGCGCATCACTGGCCTCGGCCTATAGGGATCTAAGTGAATCCTATCATATTAGAGGAAATTTGAGGTCTAAAATGGGCCTCCTAAGGAAAATAATAAAATAATAGTTATTAATTTTGGAGGAAGAATGAAAAAACTACTTTTTGTGTNCTATCTTTTTATTCAAATTCTGAGTGGGAGAGCTCGTTGGATGCGGAATTGAATTTTACATCCAACGATTACCCACACTGCATACTTTTATAAAATATGTCAATTCAACCATTATGGTTGACTCATTTTATTGAAATTCTATTGGTTCTTGAATTCCAAATCACAAAATCTATTGTTGGCACATTTTCTTATAAGGCCCATTTTAGACCTCAAATTTCCTCTAATCAGTGACAAGCATCGGTAAGACTGCACCATCTGATTGCTGTAATTGAACTGCACCACCAAAATTAATGGAATGAACAAGATAGGGACCTAACTAGTGCATTTGTAACTTACCTGGATGCTTGATGAACTTACTATCATATAACAGCACCAAATCTCCTTTCACAAACTATTTTTTCTTATTGTGGTGATCATGCCACGCCTTCTGTTGATCCTTTGTAACCTGCTGGTGGAATCTAGCAATAAAATGGTCTTCTTCAAGCTGGATTAACTATGCAATTCGTTCTTCTAATGTTTCTACATCATCCATGCATGTCGCTGCGGCAATGTGTACATTGGGAACAATATACTCCATGGGAATGACTGCCTCTTTCCCATAGACCAGCTTAAATGGTGTCTGACCGGTTAACCGTTTACAAGTAGTGTGATAGGCCCATAGCACCGCTGGAATTTTTAGGTCCCAGTCATCACGGTTAGCATTACATACCTTATTCAATGACGTCTCCAAGATTTTGTTGAATGCTTCGACGGTCCCATTCTCCTATGGATGGTATGGTGTACTCCTCTTATGTTGCACCTGCAACTCCTCAGTTAGCGCATTGATAGTTTGGTTGATGAAGTGACTACCCTGGTCACTCATTAAGATCCTAGGACACCCAAACCATGTCACGATGTTTTCAAAGATGAACCTCATTGCTGTCGTAGCAATACAATCCACAACTGGTGCAGCTTTCTCCCACCTAGTGAGATAGTCGGTTGCAATGATGATGTATCGCGCACTAGTCCACTTCCCTGGTGTATTAATAGGACCTACAAAATTTACAGCCCATTTATCAAATGGTTGCAGAGTCACCTGCGGTACCAGCGACATCTCATCCCGTCACGATGGTTTACTGACATGCTGGCAGACGTCATAGCTCCTCACATAGTCTGCGACATCGTTATGCAACGTAGGCCACCACAGTCCAGCGCGCAACACCTTTTGCACAGTAGCCCAACCTCCATAGTGACCTCCTGCAATTCCTGCATGCGCTTCTTTGAGAATGGGACCCTGCTCATGTGGTAAAATACACCATCGCAAGATTTCATCCAGCTTATATAACTATCCCGCAATTAACTGAGAATCAGAAGCTTTTACGACTAGCTGCTTCTTTTGGCTAGTCTACATGTCCTTCAGGGCAACACCAATGGCCAAAAATTGAATAATTAGTGCATAGTGATCATCTATGATGTCAACATGGAACATCTAGGCATCTGGAAATCCATCATCAATATTGGTCGGTTCTTCACCATTCTCGACGTGAGACAGATGATTGGGGCTAATGTTCAATCGCCCTGGCTTCACAATTATTTCAAAATCAAACTCCTGGAAGAGTAATAACCATTGACAGATCTTCCCCCCCAACATAGGTTTATGGACCAGGTATTGCAAAGTAGAATGATCAGTGAACATCTTGAAATTTCTGCCCAACAAATAGTGCCAGAACGTTTGCAATGCATAAACCATCACCAAGCCTTCTTGTTTCGTCGTTGTATAATTTCGTTCAACAAAAGACAACTTTCTACTAGCATATGCGATTGGGTGATCTAGGTCTCCCTCACCTGGTTACGTAAGAACGACCCCCAGAGCGATAGAAGAAGCATCGACATGCACATGGAACTCCTTATCCCAATCAGGAAAAACCATTATGGGTGCAGAGGCCATCTTGGATTTCAAAGTGTCAAAAATTCCTTGACATTCCTAAGTCCATTCATAGGATGCATCCTTCTTTAGTAGTTTCTCCACAGGGGCAGTAATCACAACGTATCCTTTGATAAACTTGCTTTAGTATGCGGTATGCCCTAGTGTGGCTCGCAGCATCTTGACATTAGTCGGTGGTGGTAGACTGAGGATTAGCGTGACCTTCACTGGATCGACCAACAGACCTTCTTTGCAGACAATGTGCCCTAGTGGCATGCCAAATGGTGCACAAAAAATACACTTTTTAGAGTTTAAGGCAATCTGATGTTGGAGACACCTTTCCAGCATCAGCCGTAGGTTATCTAGATGGTCCCTAATTAGTCCATAGACAGTCCAGTCATCCATATACACCTATAGGAACTTTTGAATAAAATATTTAACTACAACGACAACTACGCGAGAGAATACAGTTGGTGCATTCTTCAGCCCAAACGACATGACTGTATATTGAAAACAACCCCACTCAGTGACAAACCTAGTCTTATAGCGATCCTCCTTCGCAATCTGGATTTGGTGGTATCCCGAAAATCCATCCATGAAAGAATACATCTCTTGGCCACCTACACCTTCAAGAACTTCATCTGTAAAAGGGGTCGATAACGGATCATGTACACATGCATCATTCAACTTCCTTAGGTCAACTCAAATCCGGATTTCACCTATCTTTTTATTCTAACCCACCATAGGACTTATCCACTCGGATTCTTGTACAGGATTATGATCCCAGCATCAAGCATCTAGTCAATCTCGGCCTTCACATGGTCCTTGTATCGTGGATTCAGTTGATATAGCCTCTGTCACACTGGTTTGGCATTCGGTTTCAACATGATTTTCATTTCCCCCAGGTCTCCTAAAATTCCCTTCATTTTTGAAAATCGTGTCGAAAAAAGGTCCTAGAATTTATGTAGCAGGTCCATGATCCTAGACATGGTCTCCTCATCCTAGTAGTCTTCGACATTGGAAAATTTTGGGTTCTCTGCCGACCCAATGTTAACTTTCCGAATCTTTAGTGGCTAACTCATCGAGTCCGTTGGTATGTCGAGGGATGCGACATCGCGGATTCCTTCAGACTTTGGAATATTAACATTCCACAACTCATCATTATCTTCACATTCCCCCCACAAGTTTTAGCAGGCCATCATGGACTGGATTGAATAATGCGCATGAGGATCAAATGGATAGACGACAGGGGTGACCTTGAGTACGACATCACAGATGATTTGTAAAGCATTGCATACCTCTGGGTTGATGTCTTGAAAACTAAACGTCTGCACAAAGCAAACAGACAACTCCTCCCAAGTGGTGATAGTCCTGCGCAACTCTGCCGCCACATACCAGGATCTTCACATTTCTTCTATAGTGTGAACAAAAGCATGGACCCATTCATCTTTGGGTCGCGACGCCCATAAAGCCTGACACTCAATTAAATGACTCGTGGGATCATTCCATCCGTCATGTCTCCCAGCATGATAGACCTCTAAATCTCTGAAGCAGACCATCATCAATATACGACACTGTTCCTAGTCATGGATCATTTGTTTGTGTGTCTCCCACCATTGAGTCAGAGTACCCTTTAGTGCTACATCAAGAGCCAGTATCCTTTGTGGTTCAAAAAATTTCTCTTCAAATTCTTGAAAGAACTCTGATAGTCTTGGAAGTCCTTCATAAATGGGAAACTAGACAATATCACTTGCAACATGCTGGAGAGACTGTCTAATCAACCCGCATTTCCTGAATGATACTTCATGCAACAGATTCTACCAATTTTCTAGAGCGTCTTCAGAGTCAGAGGACGCAAAAATTACGCTACGCCATCCAAGTTCACCATCGACGGTAGGATGGATATAGTATTCAGAGATGTTATAAGCATGATCCCAACTTCTCTCAACTTCATCCTTTACAAGTTCAATCATTAGAGGAAATTTGAGGTCTAAAATGGGCCTCCTAAGGAAAATGATAAAATAATAGTTAAAATAATAAAATAATAGTTATTAATTTTGGAGGAAGAATGAAAAAACTACTTTTTTGTTTGTATTTTCGACATATCTCCCTGTGTTTTTACTCACATTTCAGAAGGGAGAGCTCGTTTGATGTGGAATTTAATTCCGCATCCAACGAGTACCCACACTGCATACTTTTGACGGACCCCGCTACCCCAAAAATAAGAAATACTTGAAAAAACGTGATTATTCACGTTTTTTCAGGTATTTCTTATTTTTGGGGTAGCAGGGTCCGTCAAAAGTATGCAGTGTGGGTACTCGTTGGATGCGGAATTAAATTCCACATCAAACAAGCTCTCCCACCTTAAATGTGAGTAAAAACACAGGGATAAATGTCGAAAATACGAAAAAAAATAGTTTTCTCTTATGACAAATATGTCAATTCAACCATTATGGTTGACTCATTTTATTGAAATGCCATTGGTTCTTGAATTCCAACTCACAAAAGTTATTGTTGGTGCATTTTCTTATAAGGCCCATTTTAGACCCCAAATTTCCTCTAATGATATTGTCGTCCTTCCTAAGGGTCCATAGGAGCAACGACCCTGACATCCTAGTTTTCAAATGTCATAACTCATTTTTTGAAGTTGATAACTGCCATGCTATCATTAGCCCATCCAATCCCTAGCAGTGCGGGATAGGAACCATCGTCTTCTACGACTTCTATCACATCAAAGTCAGCATGCGTTTTCATACCTTCAATGTCGACAACCAAGTTTGAAACGCGACCAATGGGCTGAACCTTCGCCTGATTTGCTAGTCGCAGTTGTACCGGCAACCATCCCAATGTTGTCTTTCCCATCAATTTCCAGGTTTTCTTGGTCAGAATGTTTACATCTGATCCAAGATCCAAAATGGCCAAGTTAACCTCATAATCTCCAATCTAGACATTAATCCTCATCTCCTTTCTTTTCTTCCTTTTTTGCGAGGAATTCATAGTAGAATCCTTCACTGTCTTATCCAGGTGGTGTAATAATGTCTCAAGCTCGACATGGATGTCAGAGTCCCTTGCCAGCGATAGAGAACTCTCAAAGAACTTCCGCAAGGTACCATGCTTCCACGATGGTCCTACCTCTACAGATGGATCAAAAGAAAATGGCATATCAACAATAGGTAACTTACCCAGATTTCTCTCGATTGCATTCTTTGCTTCAAAGAAGGTATCTTTCTCTATCACAATATCAAATGTGACCTTTTTCTTACTAGTGAGCCAAACTTGTAGCCGTGGTCCATCATCTCCAGTTGTTGCACCAGTGCGAGTGACAATCCCAACGTCGACATCTTTCATCCATGGCTTGACCTGTATAGTGGCACCTGTCGATCCTTGATTCAAGTTCAATGGATTCAATGGTTGATTCATTGGTTGGTTCTAAGTCTGAGGTGGGTTCTGGGTTTGTGGTGGGGCCTGGTTCTACATTATTGGTTGGTTCTGATACTTGGAATGTAGGCTGATTTTGATTTTGCACATTCTGTAACTAAGGAATATTTCCTGCCTGTTATTTTGCAATTAACTGAGGGAAAATTTCAACATTATGATCATTGGCTACACAGAATGTACATTGCGCATGAGGGCACTCCCTCTAATAATTCCCAAATACCCAACAGGTGTAGCACTGGATTGATTCACGACCTTGTCCTCCTCCTCGACCAAATCCTCCTCATTGTCCTCTGAACGCTACGCAGAATCCTCCTCGGACTCTGTTGAGGCCTGGAAATTCACAGGAAACAACAGCAAGGGATTCTCCCCAGTCAGTGTTCCCAACTAGCCCGTGACTGTTTGGTATAGGGAATTCGTCTGGCTTGCGGTCCGGATATCGTAGGTCAAGTAACAAAAAATAAAGGTTTTACCGGTTGCGGCCTGGACCACCGTGTGTATTTTTTGTATTTTTTGACTTAAAGTATGATATGCACGTGCCTAATTAAACATGCAGGGTGATAAAGGATGCAAGGATTAGTCACAACGTGATGCGCAGGTTCTTACCTCTCGTCTTAGAACTCACAAGCATCTAAATCACATATGCAGCAATAAAGTAAAACTAACTATCTATCTATCTATCCCTGGGGAGCCAAATTGTAACTTATTTATGAGTAATGTGTATTGTGCATGCATTATAAAGAGAAATTATAGATAGCTGATATTTCTTCCTACAACACATGAACGATTAAAGATATTTAGACAATCAGATAGCCAATTGTTTATGAACAGCATGCATTACTCATGGTGGTAATTTCACAGAATAAACTAGAAATCATTCAAACAAGAACATAGGCTCTAAGAGTTAGAACGATCTCATAGTTAATGGACAAAAACTGGAAAAACGAAATAGTTCATCTTTCACCAATCCATAGCATAGCATTTGAACGTCCCACCAAACTTTCTCCGACAGGAAAACAATAATTCTTTATTGCAAAAAAAAGTAGTTCTTCTTACAAAATCTCTTTACATGTCTAACTGGGAAAAAGCCCCTGTCAATTCTAAATTTCAAATATTTAAACTAAAACAGTAGACCGCTTGGGCTGCCCCCACATGTGTGGTCCTTGGGTTCCTCAAATGTTTCATATCCCTCTTTTTATCCTTTTTGCGCGCACTCAAGATCCACTGAGTAACTGACAGACCTTTCAGGTCTATGCCTTTGTTGATTTTGATTTTGCCTTTTACTCCACTCGCCCTTCTTGCGGTCCTGCCGGTTACGATTCAACTTTTGCCAAAACTTCCCAGCTATGCCTTTGCGCTGTGGTAGTCTGTACAGTCTCTTGAGTCCACCTGCAATTAGTCAATGTGTATCATTCATTGGGGTTGCATTCTAAAACAAAACGTAAATTATATCAACCTGTTGACGCGCATAGGAGACTATGCGCATAACGGGGAAGACAACCCAGACCGAGATCCTTAGAGCAGGTTCCAAGCTGTTTGGGATGGTTGTTTTCGACAGGTTTAAAGGATTTGTTAGCCTGAAAGTCTAACTAAACTAAGTCTAAAAGATAAAAATAGAGCTACTGCTTTGGTTAATTAAATCTAATAAATACCTACGAATGTACAAATTAAACTAGTTAATCTGCTTACTAATGAATTAGTAATTTAATTAAATTAATCTATGAACCAAATCTATTTAATTAACTGAACTTATAAATAATCAAAAAATTAATCGAACATGTTAAATGAGTTATAAAATTTGCATTATTAACAAATATACATTAATTACAAAAATCAGAAAAGAACCTGAATGTAATTCAATGGCTGTTTTCTATAAAATAATTTAAAAGAAACAGCATATTAATCTATTTTCGCTCTTATCCTTATCAAGAGAGAAAAGAATATTAAACTGGAATCGAATTCTGCTGATAAAACTACTGCATGGGTATCCTTGATAATATTAAAAGAAATTCAAACATTAATAAAACCATACAGTAATTATAACATAACAGTTAAGCTATGATTTCAATCATCAACTTCACAATATGATCAATCAACAAAAATCGAAACATTAGAAAGTCGATAATCATACAAGACATATATTTGCAAAATTCTTTAAAGAATTTATTACAAACATAGATAATATAGAACAGGGATGACAAAACCAATAGATATCGTAAACCATATGCAAAGTATACAAACTGTAACATATGTTAAATATCACCAGTTCAACATATTGTAGCTGCAGACAGGAAGCTGTCTCACGTCACAAATAAATCGAACCACAGTCTTGTCCTCTCATTCCTCCAACTATCGACCCCTTAGTAGCAGTGTTTTCTGAGCTTTCAAGAGAGAAATCTCTTAAGCTTTAGCAGCTCCCAGTCTGCTTTCCTCCTCCATTCACATTCCAGAACAAGAAACAAATCTTATTCTGTTTAGTCGAACTCTTAGACTGCTCTCCCAATAATGAAAAAGAAATTTTTCAATTCTGATGAGCATTCCCGAAATTATTACTGGCAGCAACGTTTCGATCTGAAAGAGAAATATTTCAGTCTCCACCCCATTTTCAATCAAATTCCCCTAGTTTAAATAGACAGAGATCAGAAGAAAATCCAATTCGAGCTTTGCACTGGAAAATTTCTGGAAAGAACCATTTCTTTGCCGGCCGCAACTGTAAAAATCGGGTTCAGAGGATCCCAAAAATATCCTGGAATCCATCATTTTTTGGAAAAATCCCCCTGGTTAAAGCTAAATGGGTCCGATCTGAAGAAAACCCATGTGGCGGATTTTTTAGATCTGCCTCCATTTGCTCACAACGTGGCTCAGAAAATCACCTGTTAGTTGAAAACGCGATTTTGTAACAGGCAACAATCCCGGCAGTTTCTCTGTTTCTAGCTGAGAATGAAATCCATAGCACGCTTTACTCCAAAGAACCAACAACCCTGCAATAAACAAATAAGAATTAAAAAATCTTCTTAATATCAATCAATCAAAATATTACACATGTAAATTAGAAAGGCAATCATAAATTTATCTGAAAAGATAGACAACAGATCTTCCCTTTCACGCTGGCGTATTTTGAGTAATCTCATCAATCCAGTAAAGATCGTGTGGTGTAAATTCAGAATGACCGTAACCATTTCCTTCATAGGCTGGTATGTTTAACTTCTTCATTATCTGCATTGCATCCAGATTATTAGCTCTTTTAACAAAACGAGATCCTTCATGAATTCACGATATGTTTCCCGATTCTTGATCACAACTGTTCTTGTATTCCTGCAATTTCATCGCCCTAATCTATGCAAGCAACTGCTGATCTGGATATACATATCAATGCAGACTGTAAACCATTTATAACCGGCCAGATTTTATGATGCACCGTGGCACTCTTTGTTTAACGGCTTGGCGATATAATAATAACTATTCTTTGGCATGATCCTCAACATGAGCTTTACGCGCCATTTCCATGCAGTATAACTAAAACTACATGATCTGTTATGAACCCGCATTTTGAATAATAGATTCTCTCTTTATGCTTTAAGCTCCTCGTGATGTGGCAATAATATGATGTCCATTCACTTATGGCCATTTATAAAGCAAGATATGGCATTAATTACAAAAGTGCTGAAAACATCATATTTTAATCCATGAAATAATTCTTTATTGATTAAAATACTCTTTTGGTTGTCGTTTCATATGGAGAATATCAATAATATTCATGGTTACTCTGTCTTTTCACCAATGTGGAGGAATGTCCACCAATATTACCAATACTGAGAATGCTCATATTTTTTGGACTCATGCATATTCCAAAATATAACTCTCAAAGACATCCAAGCATCCATCCTCGACCTTTTGAACAAAATGCATCCACATCTTACTGTATAATAGTTTTAACCTTCAGAAGTGAGAGACATGCTATACAAATCCCATAACCCGTATTATTAATCTTGACCTCTACATGCAATAAAGATGACATATGAGGACCATTATAAAGATAAGGTTGTGTTATTGAACAAAAGCCTTGAAAATATAATTTGAATAAACTTTGATAAGATGCCACAAGTACAATAATCAACCTTAAACCTTATCAATATTTACGATAACAAAATCACATCATGAAAATCAAATTATAAATATTTGGATAAGATTTCAAAATAAGATCATTACAAATTATTATCACTTAACCCTTGATTTTCAATGCAAATCCATTCAAAATAATAATTTCAAAGTAGTGATTTTGTTAACTAATCCATAGCTCACAAAGGTTTTTCTTTAAAAAACATTTAATTTCATTGTTTCAGTAGCTTCTGGAATGTCACCATTCCAGTAGCTGTCAATTCTTTAAGTTTACCATATCAAATTCATCAAAAATAAAATACAATTTTATTTGATGAAATAATGTTTTTTAAAGGCTGTTGGGTAGGGGCACAACACAACCACAACAGCTGATCAACAAGAAAGGCCATGTACTGCATTACGGCCTTGAGGACCTTCACAAGTGCCGACACCACTATCTCGTCTACCTACGGGTTCGAGAGGAATCTCCAACGATGGAAAACAAAAAACTCATCGGTGACTCAGAGCGCTAACATCAGCAGGGTAGACTCATTCATAGCCGCATAAGCGGGTCTTGACAAGAGACGGGTACCGCAGAAACACGTAGGAACATCGGAGTCGAAAAAGTTACGACCTAAGCTGTGGGCGGGAAAACTTCCAATCGAAAATCGGAAATACATCGACATTGGAAGCCAAGTGCTTTGCACAGCCGCAACGACGGAAGAAAAATAGTTATAGACATGCGACTAGAAGACCAACACGCATCGGCGGAAGGAGCGTTTTCACATCGGATGCTTAGTTGATTTGGGAGCCGCAACGGTGGAAGAGAAAAGGGCATGACCTTCTGCAATAGGAAAAAATCTGAATCGGAGGAAAAGACCACTAGATGACCGGAAAAACTAGTGTTTTCGTCAACCGCAACGGCGGAAACCCAAGACTTAAAGAGCGGCAAAAACAACAATGCGGGGTCTGAAAAGTCAAAGCGATGATCGGGAGACTTCATAGTCTACCGTCCGCAACGACGGAGAATGAAAGAACAAGATGTTTCAACGTGAAACCAAAAATCAGCCGATTGAGACAAATGCATCGGAGAAGAATAACGAAGCTAAAGCTGATTACTTCTTCGCAATAGCGGGAGAACAAGCCAATAAACCTCCGATCAAATAAAAATGCTAAGTGCCTAAAGACTTTCAAATTTAGCAACGGTTAAAACTGTTTCTCCTCCGAAACGACGTTTTGCAAAGGACAAATGGTCTGATCCATCTTCAACTCAGCCAAAACAAACTCTAAAATTGGCGACCCACAACAATTCCAAACATGAGAAATTTCTAAAAACCAGGATGAAAGGTCATCTTCGAAAATCATCCAAAATTAAAGCATGACCAAAAATTCACGGCTCCAATTGATTCAACGCAGCATTAAAATCATAAAGGTGGTCCAAAATTTAAAGAATTTGGGGAGAACAGTTGCAGCTGCAACGATTGGTGACTACCTGGTGAACCTAGATCTCTGGACAATTTCTTCCTTAAGTAATAGATTGTTTAACAATAAAACCAACATGTTGAATTCTTCTAGATGTATGGATTTCCCAAATGGAAAATATATGTACCTTAACTCATTGAGAGTAGTCCAATTTAAGAAAATGGAAACCAAGATTTCAAAGTCAAGATAACTCTTTCGAGGCTAGGAATATGAGTTTCATTTTTACCTTTGTCTTCGGGTAGCTTCCAGCTTGGACACCATAGGATCGTAACATATGGTAAACATAAATATTCATTTGTTCCTCATTCCCATGCCATTTTGCACCTTTTTTGTGCTTTTGGACTTTTTGTCCTTTTGAGTCCTCCTCATGCCTTTTTTTCTAAATTTTTTATTCAGGCTCCTCTATCCATAGTGTCCTTTTGTGTGAGAGATGTATTTAATTTTCAGCTCACGGACGGAGAAGAACTTTTGACAATTTTATACTGATATGATTTAGTACTTTATTTTGATACATATTGCTTTCTTAGGAGTTTACCCTGCTTCCTTTCCATGAGTATTTTGCTGTCACCCCCTAGGACCTTTTTAAGTGTGAGATGGATGGAGCCTCGAAATAGTATTCCGGAACTTTTAATCTTGAGTTATTTTATAGGGATTAAGTAGGACTTCAATGCGTTCATAGCCATTTAGGAAAAATGCTAAACTAGAAGAAATTCTATCAGATAAAACCATAATACACAGTCTTGTAATCAAGGATTTTAGTTAGTCCAGAATTCTAATGCTCTCCATGCAACCAAAAGCTTGATTCTTTTTATTGAAATCAAATAGAAATTTAAACTAAAACAAAACTGAACTTCATGACTCAAAGACTCAAAAAGACGACCAAGCCAAATGATTTATATACAAGAAAGAAGAAGACAAATGAAACTCAGGAAAAATAAGGCTTGAGAACTAAACCATTTACTGGTAATTTCTCTTCCCACCCTTGCAGATCTTGTAACTTATAAGTTGAAGGGCCAAGCTTTGCCGCAATCTGGAAAGGGCCTACCCATAACTGCTGGAATTTCATGTGTTTTCCTTTCTCATCATGGGGGTGGTCCCACTTGAGGACCAAATCTCCCACTTCAAAGTCCTTTGTTCCTGCCTTGTGCTTGTCGAACCATCTCTTTATTACCTCTTGTTGTTGTTTAAAGCGCTCTCTGGCCCTAGATCTAGCCTCTTCTGCTTTCAGAAGATTACATATCCTCATCTGCAAAACTTCATTCTCCGACCCTCTAGACTCTTGAGCTATTATGGAGGAGGGTAGCATGATATTGGGGGGAAGAATGGCTACTTTACCATACACAAGGGTATACGGTGACACCCCTAACGAAGACTTGGGGGTGACTCTATCAGCCCAAAGGGCGTTTGGTAGCGCTGAGTGCCAACTCCTCTGGTTTTCTATCATAGTCTTCTTTAAAATTCTAATCAGATTTTTGTTAGTAGATTCAGCCAGGCCATTTCCTTGTGGATAGTAATTTGCAGAGTAATGCAACTTTATTCCTTTCTCATGGGAAAAAGCAGTTAATTTAATTGATGAAAAGTAAGTAGCATTATCAAAGACTAAAGAAACTGGAACTCCAAACCTGGTCATAATATGGTCTTGCAGGAAGTTGATGACCGCGTCTTCATTTATTTTGCACAGCGGGATGGCTTCAACCCAGCGAGTGAAGTAATCGGTTGTGGTCAGAATGTACTTATATTGTAGGGAAGATTTCGGCTTTATCTCCCCAATAATATCCAACCCCCATTGTTCGAACGGATCCGTGATCATCACATGCTTCAGTAGTGCGGTTGCTTTAGATTGCCTTCCACTACACCTTTGACAAATATCACACTTCCGGACATGGGCGTGTGCATCTTTGAAAAGCATGGGCCAATAGTAACCGGCCCTGAGAATTTTGTGAGCAATGGTATCTCCTGAAAAATGTCTCCTAGTAGGCCCGTCATGCAAATCTGTCATTACTTTCGTCGCATCTTCTTTCCCTAAGCATCTAAGAAGAACTCCGTCGTAGTTTTTTCTGAATAATATTCCTTCAACAATTTGATAGGAGGTTGATTTGAGACATAGCGCTCTTCTTTGCTTAGAATTCCAATGTTCGGGCAACAACCCTGCCTGCAGGTAATGTACGAGGTCTCTATACCAAGATTCGGGGGCTGTGAACAAAGGACATACATCCATCAAATGTAATTCGGCCTCGTCTTCCCAGGCGTGTTCATCATTGTTCCCATGTTCAGTCATTAGTTTGCACAACCCCTACCCTTTAACTATAGAAGCTGGCTTGAATTCGAGGTCATACTCTTGAAGAGCTGTTACCCAATTGCCCCTTCTTTCTCCTAACTCCTTTTGTACAAAAAGTGACCTCACAGTTGGGTATGGGACGATCACCTTGGTTCGATTTTTTAATATATAGGGCCTGAATTGTTTCACTGCTTTGAATACTGTGTAAGCTTGTTTATCAATAGCCGGGTAATTTAATTCGGCCCCTTGTAGACCAGTGCTTATGAAAGATATTAGGAATTCATCCCCCCCATATTCCTTTTGGGTAAGCACAGCTGCTAGTGAATCATCGGATGCAAAGGTATACAGAATAAAATCTTTGTCGAAATCTGGGCTTTGTAGGGAGGGTGCATGTGCAACAGCAGTTTTAATTTTGCTAAATGCGTTCTTCTCAATCTCAGTCCATTTGAATTGTGCACTTTGCTTCACCATTTGCTGCAGAGGCTTGACAATCTGAGCGAAGTCAGGCACAAATATTCACACGAAGTTTATTGTTCCCATAAATGATTGCATCCCTTTTTTATTATGGGGCAAGGGAATCTGTTCAATTGCTTTGATCCTTTCCGGATCTATAGATATTCCCTTCTTTGAAACTACGTGCCCTAGAAACTTACCCTCTGTGACAGCGAACACACACTTCTTGGGATTGAGTGAGATGCCATATTTTCGACAGCGTTCAAAAATCTGCCTTAGATGGAACGTGTGTTCTTCTCTCCTCTTTGAGAATATCGTAATATCATCGAGGTATATCACAACACTACGACCAATCAAACCGCGGAAAGCTATGTCCATAGCCCTCTGGAACGTAGCTCGAACGTTTATAAGCCCAAAGGGAATTCTTCTATAAGCGAAGGTTCCCCATCTCGTCCTGAATGTTGTCTTCAATTTGTCTTCTTTGGCTACTAATACTTGATTGTAGCCTGAGAAACCGTCCAATAAAGAAAATAGTTCGGAACCTGAGACCATTTGTAGCAGTTGTTCCATGGGTGGAACAAGATAGTTATCTTTATCTGAAGCACGGTTCAAATTCCTGAAATCCACACATAGCCTAATTTCTCCAGATTTTTTTCTCACTGGTACCAAATTTGAGACCCATTTAGAGTGTCTGACCTTAAAAATGATCCTAGCATCCAATAATTTCTTAACTTCACTATGAATCAGAGGTTCCAATTTGGGGTGCATTTTCCTTAAAGGTTGCTGATAAGGTTTGACACCAGATTTAATGGGGATGACATGCTGGATGATGCTAGTGTCATATGTCTTCAAATCTTCGTTTGTCCAGGCGAAAAAATCTTTATATTGATTAAAAATACTGATGAACAACATTTGCCAAGATTCACATATTTAGGATTTGTCTCAGTCCCTAAATTTATCAATTCGAACTGTAGAGATGAGCTGTGAGTCTTCACGTTTGCTGGCCTTCTAAACTTTTCATTTAGATCGAACATTCTTTCTAAGGTTCTGACTCCTTTAGGGATGAAATTATCATACTTCAACTCGGCCTGATGTTCTTCATCGTCTATAATTGCTCATTTAAATACCTCATCATTTGTTAAGCATTCTATAATTTGCTGATCGTCATCGAACACTCGTAAGTTGGTAATCATATTAGGGACTGAGGGCCTGAAAAGCAGTTCAATGGAGCACCGATTATTAGTAGGCACAAGCCTAGCAGCTAATGTGGCTAGCAAGTCAGCTGCTGCATTTTTTAGTCTTGGAATTGAAACAATATTAAATGCGTTAAAACATTTGAGCAGATCCCATACCTCATTTTGATAAGCTTTCAAGTGGGGAGAAATACAATGTATATGATTCCGAATCTGTTTTACAATTATTTTAGAATCTCCAAAAACTTTCAGATTACTTACCTTTAATTCGATTGCTTTCCTCAATCCTTGCACCAACGCTTCATACTCAGCTGTGTTATTCGTACATTCAAACTCTAATCTACATGAAAGAAAATGTTTATTCTCCTTGGGGTCGATAAGGACACAACCGGCCCCTGACCCTTCTAATGTCTTAGAGCCATCGAAAAACAATGTCCATAAATCACTCGCTACTGCATGCGAATCTACTCCTACTGCTAAGTCTACTATTTTACAGTCGATTTCATCAGCCTGTGAGAATCAAAGGAGATCAGGCTGGGTGTCTGACGTGTTGCTGGCTTCTTATGCTTGGTAATTTCCTTGTTCCAACTCAATAAAATAATTTCCCAACACAGAATCCACTGGTTCATTCTTTTCCTCAAGTTGAGTAACGTTGTATTTCATGTGAGGTTCCCTCAAAATTTTAATTTGGTTTGGGCTGCCTTTATACGGCAGCCACAGATGCGACCAATCTGAGGAAAAATATCCATTTAGTTTTGCTGACCAGTCTCTGCTAAGGACAAGCCCATAAGTGTCTGGTATATCGGCCACCACGATATCAATGACTTGCCACACTTTATCATTCGACGACAGGCGGACTAGGACATCCTCCATCTCACCAATTACCTTTACATTCATCCTGTCCAACTGAACAACCCTCCACGTGGATGGCTTAGGATGCCCATTTATCTTTTTACAGACTGATATTGGCATGACGTTAATCGACGCCCCTGAGTCTACCATGCAATTATGTACGTTGTGATTAAAAATTTCAAAAGTGAGGAGGAAAGGTGGATGTTTGTTCTTAGACTTACCTCCAATGCTGGTTTCTCCGATTTCTTCTTCCTCTTTAGGCCGATTGTCAGCGGGAAGCCTCTCATCCGATGCTTCAAGCGCTTTGAATAGTCTTTCCTTTTGCTCCGGCACTTTACACATTTCAAATAGTGAAACGTTTGCCTTTACCTTCTTTATATCTTCCACGATGTCATAATCCATCTGCGGTTCCATGGGATGCGGTTTATCAGCATTCATCTTTTCTTCATTGGGCTTGGCCAACGTATCATTCTTCTTAGGATCTTGGCTGGTAATGGTGAATTCGGGAATTTTATCAGCTGCGGAATTATTTTGGAATTTCTTAACATTTTTCTGAAGCCTTTTAATCTTTGGGAGCATGAGACTATTTCCTTTAGCCGACCCTTGGATCCTTGTTTTTACGTTGGTTTCCATGATGTCCTTGTATCCCCAATTCTTTTCTTCTTCAACATCGAATAACGAAACAGAATTCCACAGAACCATGGTCTCTTCTTCTTGTTCCTTCATTGAAGTGGTACTTTCTTTTCTTTCTTCATCTCCATCTTCTGTTAATTTAGAATCCAACAACTGATTCATAACCAACGTCATTGAGTTTATCCATTGAGGACAATTCTTTTCAGAGTGGGGCTGTTGGTGGAACGTGCAAAAATTGTCCATTCCTACCTCTGTTAAATTCATAGATGCTGAATTGTGTGGAGGAGGTTGGGACTGATTGTTATCCTCTCTTTTCTTGTAATAGGGCTTGTAGAATTTTTGACTTTCCTTCTCTTTCTCCAGGTCTATGATTCTGTTAGAAAGCTTCTGCATCATTTTTGCCATATTTTCAAAATCTGGTGGTTGCTCTTCCTTAGGCTTAGTAAACAACAAGGCTTTTCTTCCCGCCATTTTCTCTCCTGACTGTTCGGGATAATATTCGATACTTTCTCTTTCAGCCTCTACCTTTTTTGCCTCCTCATAAGTTTCTGCTAAAGTGGGCCTGGCCTTCATTTTGGCGAACATGGCCAGCTCGGGTCCTAAAGCCGAAGTATAATATTCGATTAGGACTTTATCTGAAGGTTTGTCTGCTTCAGAAAAATTCTTGAGGTATGCTGCAAATCTTTGAGTGAAGCTGTGCACCTTCTCTTTTCTCTCTTTCTTTAAAGGGCATAGTCCTTTCATGAGAGATGCATGAGTCTTTTGGATCGCATACTTACTTCTAAAGATCCTTTCGAAGGTATCCCAATCAGGGATAGATTTCGTAGGAAAACCAAAATACCATGATGCTGCAGCTCCTTTAAGGGTGTGCGGGAATAGTCTGCAAACTACATCTTCATACTCCCCAGCCCTTAACCCTTCTATTGCCAAATAAAAACTTTGCAAGTGGTCGTCTACTAGTATCTTCTCACTTGGGTCGAATTTGGGCAACATCTTTTCAAAGGCTTGAGGTAAATCATGTAACGGAGGTGTCAGGTTTAAAGGTGATCTGGCTCTCTAGGCAGGTGGTGGATTCAGTGGGTTGGGTGGTTGATTGGCGTTTACGCCTGCCATGAGTCTGGGTGGAGAGTGAGGAGGTGAGAAAATAGGAGTGTGAGTAGGAGAACTGTGAGGAGTATCTATGCCTTCTTGATTCAAAGGCAGTACAACTTCCTGTAGGGATTTTTCTACAAGCTCTTACCAATCCTCAACCAGCACTGAGTCTTCCAATATGGGACGATCTTTCCTTTTATATTCTCTTCTGGGCAATTCAGGGATGATCAGCAATCCTCCGATCTTCTGCACGTATGCCCTAGTGTGTCTTCTCAGATTATTAACAACCTCATTGTCAACAGAAAACAAATGTTCTCTACCCCTTTCTTTCAGAATTGGATTATGAAGCCCATTGCTTTCTGAACTGTTACCGGTGGAATAGTCTTGGGAAAACAGTTTTCCTTGGCCATCCATGCACTGGAGGCCCTCCTTCTAGCACCAAAACTGTTGAGGCCTAGAAATTCACAGGCAACAACAGCAAGGGATTCTCCCCAATCAACATTCCCAACTAGCCCGTGACTATTTGGTATAGGGAATCCGTCCAGCTTGCAGTCTGGCTACCGTAGGTCAAGTAACAAAAAATAAAGGTTTTACCGGTTGCGGCCCGGTCCACCGTGTGTATTTTTTGACTTAAAGTATGATATGCACGTGCCTAATTAAACATGCAGGGTGATAAAGGACGCAAGGAGTAGTCACAACGTGATGCGCATGTTCTTACCTCTCGTCTTAGAACTCACAAGCATCTAAATCACATATGCAGCAATAAAGTAAAACTAACTATCTATCTATCTATCCCCGGGGAGCCAAATTGTAACTTATTTATGAGTAATGTGTATTGTGCATGCATTATAAAGAGAAATTACAGATAGCTGATATTCCTTCCTACAACACATGAACGATTAAAGATATTTAGACAATCAGATAGCCAATTGTTTATGAACAACATGCATTACTCATGGTGGTAATTTCACAGAATAAACCAGAAATCATTCAAACAAGAACATAGGCTCTAAGAGTTAGAACGATCTCACAGTTAATGGACAAAAATTGGAAAAATGAAATAGTTCATCTTTCACCAATCCATAGCATAGCATTTGAACGTCCCACAAAACTTTCTCCGACAGGCAAACAATAATTCTTTATTGCAAAAAAAAGTAGTTCTTCTTACAATATCTCTTTACATGTCTAGCTGGGAAAAAGCCCCTGTCAATTCTAACTTTCAAATATTTAAACTAAAACAGTAGACCACTTGGGCTGCCCCCACATGTGTGGTCCTTGGGTTCCTCAAACGTTTCATATCCCTCTTTTTATCCTTTTTGCGCGCACTCAAGATCCACTGAGTAACTAACAGACCTTTCAGGTCTACGCCTTTGTTTCTTTTGATTTTGCCTTTTACTCCACTCGCCCTTCTTGCGGTCCTGCCGATTACGATTCAAATTTTGCCAAAACTGCCCGGCTATGCCTTCGCGCTATGGTAGTCTGTACAGTCTCTTGAGTCCACCTGCAATTAATCAATGTGTATCATTCATTGGGGTTGTATTCTAAAACAAAACGTAAATTATATCAACCACAACAGCTGATCAACAAGAAAGGCCATGTACTACATTACGGCCCTAAGGACCTTCACAAGTGCTGGCACCACTATCTTTTCTACCTACGGGTTCGAGAGGAATCTCCAACGATGGAAAATGAAAAACTCATTGGCGGCTCAGAGCGCTAACATCGGTAGGGTAGACTCATTCACAGCCACATAAGCGGGTCTTGACAGGAGACGGGTACTGCGGAAACACGTAGGCACATTGGAGTCGGAAAGTTTATGACCTAAGCTGTGGGCGGGAAAAATTCCAATCGAAAGTTGGAAAGACATCGACATCGAAAGCCAAGTGCTTTGCACAGCCGCAATGGCTGAAGAAAAAGAGTTATAGACATGCGACTAGAAGACCGACACGCATCGGCGGAGGGATCGTTTTCACATCGGATGCTTAGTTGATTTGGGAGCCACAACAATAGAAGAGAAAATGGCGCGACCTTCCGCAATAGGCAAAAATATGAATCGGAGGAAAAAACCACTAGATGACCGGAAAGACTAGTGTTTTCGTCAGCCGCAACGGCGGAAACCCAAGACTTAAAGAGCGGCGAAAACAACAATGCGGGGTCTGAAAAGTCAAAGCGATGATCGGGAGACTTCATAGTCTACCGTCCGCAACGGCGGAGAATGAAAGAACAAGACGTTCCGACGCGAAACCAAAAATCATCCTATTGAGACAAATGCATCGGAGAAGAATAATGAAGCTAAAGCTGATTACTTCTCTGCAACGGCGAGAGAACAAGCTAATAAACCTCTAATCAAATAAAAATGCTAAGTGCTTAAAGACTTTGAAATTTAGCAACGGTTAAAATTGTTTCTCCTCCGAAACGGTGTTTTGCAAAGGACAAATGGTCTGATCCATCTTCAACTCAGCCAAAACAAACTCTAAAATCAGCGACCCACAACAATTCCAAACACGAGAAATTTCTACAAACCAGGACGAAAGGTCATCTTCGAAAATCATCCAAAATTAAAGCATGACCAAAAATTCACGGCTCCAATTGATTCAACGCAGCATTAAAATCATAGAGGGGGGTCCAAAATTTAAAGAATTTGGAGAGAACAGTTGCAGTTGCAACAGACTCCTCCTTGCTGAAACTGCGGTTGGGCCGTCTAATGCTGTAGTGGGTTTGGTTGCTACTGGACATAGTGCACGGCTTGAACATATTGCGGCTGATTATAGTGAATTCGCAGTGCCCAGTTATATTGTGGTTGTACCACCATTTGTGGCGAAGGTGAAAACTGCGGCTACACTATAAACTGTTGTTGCGGTTGTGCAGTGACAAACTGCAATGAAGGTGGTGGTGTATACGACACTTGTGCTTCTGGTTGTACTATTTGTGGTTGTGCTTGCAATTTTTGGGGGTCCTCACCTTTCACAACGTATGAATCATATGTCCTTTCCTAGAGAAAATCATAAGCTCTACATGTTTTGTCATCATGGTCAACTGACCGACAAAATGTACAGTACAAATTTTCTGCCTTGGTAACCATCTTCTGCATGTAATCACAGTTTTCATGTCGATGCCCATAAACCTGACATATGCGACACCATGGTACACCAGCACGGCTTAACGGATTCGGGGCTCCCGACATCAAATAATTCTGAAACGTTGAACATGTGTCCTTGGTATGTCCATCTGCATGGCAATGGCTACACCAAAGATCATCATGATCTTCCTTGTCCTTTTTGATGTCTTGTAGTTGGAGTGTCAAATTGGCCAACTGCGCTTGAATATGGTTCATTCTGATTGTAGATTCTCCTACTGGTGATGCCTCCAATTTCATCGTGGTCTCTAGAGCCTCGTTCTGTGTCGCAATATTTTGCTGCATTAGTGGATGTCTAATATGCAAGACAAGCGCGACGATGAACCATTCCTTATGCTGAACATTGCTCATCTAAAAATTGACCCAATCCATCAATGTCTTAAACCATTGATCAAAGTCCCAAATCATCTTATTGGGAAACTGTTTGATCTCCTTCAATTCAGTAATATACTGAGCCTTATATTTTGGCTTCTTAAATTCTTCAAATAACCCCGTTTGTATCTCATCCAATGTCTTCGTAGTACCTCCCTCAGGGATTCATGTGAACCTCATGAACCATTCCAACACATGGCCCCTTAGAGTAGTGGCCAATTGAATTTTCTTAACATCATCATCGACAGTTTGTCGGGTGGTCTAGGTCACCTCACATAAGAACCAGTACTGCTCTGGATCATCAGTTCCATTCCCATTGAATATTGGTAACTTCATTTCGTCGCCCTCCATTCCAGGCCTTCTTCCTTCTGCTGGTTCTCTATTACTATACTGTTGTTGACACGTCAGGCAAGTTGACGCAGAGTGTGTATTTTTTCCTTGAGGTGGAGTAGTGTGCGGAGGTGTGGGCATGTTACTATTGGGGTTTGATCCTATTGTCCTTTTGGGCGTAACCTAGGCCTGGTCATCCTCTTCATTAAAAAAATGTCTCTTCGTCCCGTGTTGTTGTTCTTCACGACATTGCACTTCGATCGCAGCAGGACCTTCTCCTGTCCTCTGCCTCTTCTCTCGAAACCTTGCTCCTCCCCTTGTACAACCACTTGTTTCCTCAGAAACCTTCACATTCTCACCAGAACTCATGCCCATCTACCCCTGAACTTTTCATGCATCTCCCCCCTTTCGTCGCAGTGCCTACATCCTCTGCACACCAGAGTTCCACTACTCTTGGTCCATCTTTAGAATACCTTTTTCACAGACCAGTTTCCTAATGGCCAATTGCAACGACAACAAGAACCTTCCTCGAGGTCCACTGAAGAAATCTCTTTCGGCTTCGCTAAAGGACTTATTGGTGTCGACTGCAAAATCAGTGATGTATCCCTATAAATTACTATCCAACCACACTTTGACTACCCGCGATGCCCTATTATTGGTTTCTTGTAACTCTTTGATCAACACTGGGGTCCAGGATGTCGACTCTCCTCCTTGAAAGTTTGTCTTCTTCTCAGTGAACTTTGCGAGCCATTGCTACAAGAGGATAGGAAATTCACAAATAACCATTCGTGAGGACCGTCGTGGATATACCTATCTAGCTAGTGGCCCATCGACAATTTTGGATTCTGATTTTCGGCTTCAACAAACTCCTGCAACTTTAGATCAAACCACCCTTCAATCTCCAGTTGAGTCGGATTCCAAAACATATCCTCCTCTCAATAGCAACTCAGTCCCGGCAATGAAACCATTTTTTTGTGAAACCCACCAACAAAGCCTCGTTGACAGGGGTTCCCACTCTGTTGATGCCCAACCAGCGTAATCTCCCTGAGCACCGGCCTAGACAGTTTTTACCCTGCCTAGCAACGTCTGCGGAGCAGATGAGGTCTCACTCAAGGCATTGAATGAAGAGCTATTGGAACCGAGTTTCCGGTAGTGGGGACAGAGGATATGGGGATTTGATGAAAGGACATCATAATTGCTAGATCCGGATCTTACAGTCGACTTTACACCATTTCCTCAACTTGCAGAGTGTATTCAGAACTTATGCAATCATTATAGCATCATAAATTTGTCATAGTATTGCTAATACTATGGCATTGTCCATAAAACATATCTACTCATAGTGTGATAGACAGTAGTAGAAATACAGATCACATCAATATAGCAGAAAAATATATCCCATCGATATAACAGAAAGAGACTAAATCACAACAACATCATACCAAAACAACATCATAACAGAACAGGTTGCAACATCATAACATATTAGATTGCAACAGTGATAACATACAAGATTTGTGCCACAATCACCATATCATATTAATCTTGCGCAAAGAAACCACATTACACATTTATTCTCCAAGATCGGAGACTGCATACATCAAGAAAACCCATATCAATCGCAAATACACAGGAAATTCTTCACGAAACTAGATCGCACTACATCTTATGTCCCAATTATTCTCTGATGCGATTCTCCTATTCCTCGTTGGTTGGTCCTATCTACTTGCAAAACTAGATCTATAAATAGGCTTGTGCCATTACATTGAGGGTTCACTTCTAACTAACTTATAACCGCTAATGAACTATTACAACAAAACTTGGTCAACTAACATATAAAATAATCAAAGCGTTTATTCTTCTGCCCATTGCACTAATATGGCCTTGCGCGGTACCACGTGATGTTGCACAGCTGCTGCGATGCTGCAAAACTCACTTACCAAAACCCCTGCCAACAAACGACGCATAGAGTTTTCCATCCCTTGCAAACTTTGAAGTTTTGTAATATTGGTTGGAGGAGGTAAGGCCATGTTGGCAACAATTTTCAAATGATTGACTTGCGTACCATCCATGGAAACAAAATATCCAAGTAGATGTCCAATCTCTGCACAAAAAATTCATTTATGTATATTGAGACGAATATGATAATGATGATGGCCCTAAGATGCCCTGAATGATCCTCTCACCATTGTGAATGGGTAGGTTGGTCATCCAGGTAGGGTTCCACTATATGCTTGATATCGTAAAATTATTCCAGGGATAGGTTTTTCGATGGTAAGAGATGTTATAGCCTAAAATGACACATCTCTTATTGTGAAAACTTTCACATGTTTTCATCGCATGTCGACACTTCCATGACAACACTTCATGAAAATTCACTGTTAGTCACTGAAAAAACACCTTGATTGGAGGAGCCATATATTAAGTTCTATAGCTCTGTTTAACCTCTTCTCTAGACCATTGGAAATATATCATACCAAGGAATAACTTTCTAGAATACAATAACCCCTGAAAATGCTGGGAAATACTCTAAAAGGATCTCTTTTGACATATGCGTGAGTTTTATTAAGAAAACCTGCGAGTTTCCCTTGACACTCGCGAATCTGCTTCATAAAACCCACGAGTTTCCCCTAAATTGGACAAAAAAATATAAAATTTTGGAAATTCTTGAATTTTGGGTGGTTTTGGAGCTGATCTTGTAGTTGTAATTGATCCCTATTTGACCCTAACTCTTTAGAAAAGTATATAAGAGAGGGAGAGGGGTCCATGAAAGGGGACTTAACCTTTGCATTTTTATGCTGGTGGAAATGGTACTCTCATCCCCCATACCTTTTCCATAGATTCCATCTTTTTGTGTTGGAGAGCTTGGAGACTGAGATCCTTGGAGAAGAGAAGCAGGAGATCCAGATCAAGGTTTCGTGAGGTTCCTATCTTTAGGAGAAGGTAAAATTTGTACTTCTTCCACTTGATAATACATATATGATGTTCTTCCCTTTCCAAATCATTGTCTAATGTATGTTATACATCTATTTATGTTCATATGTTGATTCTAATAATATTAGGGGTTCGAATTTTCATCCTTGGTTGTGTTATCTAGCGAGGGGGTTGTATGGTGCTCCTGTGACATTGTGTTATGTGTGAGAGAGTGATGTTACCAGATATTCTTTAGTTGTTTATATTTGTTCCATAAAGGACCATTACTTATCACTAATATAGCATGTAGATCCATTGGGTGAGAGTGGTGATATCCAAAGGGCTACAGTGAGTGTGGGAAGTCACAACTCATTGGGTAGTGTAGACATAAGCCAAAGTAAGTGGTGAGGGAGTGAACTACCACTACAACAAATCACCCTTTTTGGGAAAATTTTGGCATGAGGCATTTTTTATAAAACCCCCTACCCCCCATAACATTTTTAGGTCTTCAACGGTGGTTCTTAAACCCCCCCGCAAAAGTCCTGAGAATTTGACTTCTGGGGGCATTTTTTCAAAAAGCACCCCCAAAAGTCCAGTTTCCAGGACTTTTAGGGGGGTTTTAGAAACACCCCCCTAATTGTGTTTTTGAAGTAAGTTTTAGAAACCCTCCCCTAAAAGTCATGATAATTATACTTTTTGGGGCAGGTGATTTCAAACCACCCCCCAAAAGTTCAATTCTGATGAATTTTGGAGGGTTTTTTAAAAAATCCCCCTAAAGATACTTTTCAAGGTAGTTTGAAAACACCCTCCAAAAGTTTTGAGAGTGGCGGTTTGTAAAAACACGCCTCCAATTGTTAAATTCTCATGAAATTTTGAGGGGGTTTTAGAAATAACACCCATAAATATATGTTTCAAGGAGGTTTTCTAACCCCCCCCCCTCCAAAAATAAAGTCAAGATAATTTTACTCTTGGAGGTAGTGTTTTAAAGACCATTTCCAAAAGTTCAATTCTCATGAATTTTGGACGTGGGGTTAGAATGAATTCCTTAAATATGTTTTTGAAGTATAATTCAATATCCATCCTCTCGAAGAGTACTGCAATTTAACACTAATTACCCTATAATTGACCCCTAGTTACCCTTAGTTAACCACTAAATGACCACTAATTACCCCTAAATAATCCATTCATACCATCAATTGACCCTCAATATCCTCTAAATGGTTCATACTCTTTTAGAAGGAAAACCTTGTGGAGAAACACAAGGGACGCTTCTAAACATTCATAGATGGAATATTTCATAGTAAACCCATCAATGTATACTACTATGCCTCACACAAAAGGATTTAAAATGGATTCATGATTCCATGAACCTAACTAACTTCCCAACATCATGGGAAGCCTTGGTTTAGCTAAGCCCTTGGGATTAAATGGCCCTTACCCATAATTGACCCATAATTACCCCTAGTTAACCCATAATTGACCCCTAGTTACCATAAATTAACCCCTTATTAACCTCTAATTACCACAACTCATTATCCAATAATTACCCCTAAACGACCCTTAATTACCCATAATTGACCAAAAAATACCCTTAAATGATCACTAATTAACCCTTCACTACCCATAAATGACCCCCAACTCTATGCAAGGCTCAAGTCCATCACATGGGCCTTACACATGGAATTTTTTGGCTCATGAGTGAAATATGGTGGCCATATTGGGATGCATAACACCATGAATAATTATTTACTACTACGCCATGGATTGGGATTAACCTCTAGTGCCTAAGTTCATATAGTTTCCTTGAGGTCTCATGGGTCATGTTGTAGAGGGGGCCACTACCTATTAAATGTCATCATAATTATATAATTATATAGTTTAAAGATATATTAACAAATGAGTAGTTGGAGCGGGTTCAACCGCTCCAACCTCTCTCATAATGTATAAGTAAGCATCAAAGATGAATAGAAAGGTGGATTGGATGTCCCTTCCCAAAGTAATTGTCTTTGATGGCTGTGTATGATCGTTTACTGCATGCCTGGATGTGATGTGAAAGCCTAGCTTTCAACATCTGGCGTCGTTGCCATCTTCTTTTGGCTGGGTGACATCAACAATAAAAGGGAGGTGGTTCGAACCTACTTGCAAGAAATCCAGAGTTAAATGAAAAACCTGCAAAAATAAATAAGAACTGCTCATCATGGAGAAACGATCAAGAGGAAGCAATCACCTAGTACTAGACTAACCATGAATAATTCGACTGCAAAAGCAAAATCAAAATCAAAAGAGAAATCAATTATTGACTTGGATATGGCGAAATCAGAGTGGGCCATGACTGTTGTCCAGAACCTCACTCAAGGGCAGCTTTTGATGACGCGGGAGTGAATGAAAAAACCGGCGGTGGTGGACGAAGAACGAAGCAAATTTTCATGTCAAGGACTGACAACTAACGAAAATTTTCGACCACTGACGCCGCGCTCGAGAATTTCCAAACACCGAAGATCCTTCGAGTTGAGAAAAGTTATATCAAGCAAGATATTCACAGGTAGGAATCTAAAGCGCCATGATCAATTCTAATATCTATTTCAAATTCATCAGAATTAAAGGGTAGGAAATATCCTTCCGAGAGAAATCTTGTCATGAGTTTGGTGCTGATACTGGTGGCTGATACAAAGCTTCGTGATAAAAAATCAATCCCTTTGCTGCTAGACAATTATTGTAGAGCCCCTTCCACGTATGCTTCACATCATTTTTTTCCTTAGCTACGAAAATAGTGGTGGCCAAATTTGGGAAATTTTTGTGGCCGGATATTGAATCTCAGGAGGCGGATCATTGCCATATTTGTTGTTGGAGGAGGAATGCAGAGTTTGTGGAATGAGTATTCCCATACTGTATATTTTACATGGAAAGAGTTCACTGTGTAACTTTTGTGTAAATCTTGTTGGGACGCATTAATGGTAGTTTAAATTTTTAAAAATGATCATGCTTGGTCCACAAATGCATGGAGACATGAAGGTTTTGACATGCCAACCCCCCCGATTCAATGACCTTATTGCGGATGGTCTTATTGGGGATGGCCTTACTGAGAGGTGTATGTAACTGAGACACTAAATTTTTTACGCAGATTCCATCAACCATCGACTGTTTTTAAGTGCACATAAAGAATGTACTATTGAAGAGAAGTAGTCTTGACACACAATTGCTTGCTCATCCATTGAAGGAATTGAAGGCTATCCATCAACCATTAACAACTGAAACATCCGCCTCAAATCATGTGGGTAAAATCCTATTCATCTTGGTTGAACTGATGTTGACCAACGCGTTGTTACCTTATAATATTTATTCCATTGCGTAAGGAAGTTGTTATTCCATAAGAATGTGAATGCTTTTGGAAGCTAATTAGATGACTTGTGTCAATGATTAATTTCAGTCGATGGCTGTATAGTGGTCATCATGTTTGGTCGATATGGTATTCTTGGCCAAAGGTCCATGTTTGCAAAGTAAACGCATATGTAATATTAAATTATGGTCGATGATAAAGGGGTTGAGTCATGTCAGTTGGAGCATGCCGGTTGGAGCATGTCGGTTGAGTCATGTCAGTTGAAACATGTTGGTTGAAGAATATCGGTTAAATTTTCTACAAACATGTCAGTCGGTAGATGTAAGGGTGGTCGATATCTTCATTTTGGTCGGTTATTACATAGTCAAATTTTTTTTTTATTAAAAATTTATTTGATTCAAGTGGTCAAGTTAATTTTGTAAAGGTAATTGATTAATTTTGAGGGGGTTAAATGTGAGTCTCTTTTGAGGCAAGAGATCCCCTCCATTTTATGTAAATCAAGTTGGTCTCTTTCCAACTATTGTAAGTCGATTCAAGTTAAGTCGGTCAAACTATAAGCAACCAGTTATGCACATGAGCAAGCATCACACAATCTTGTAGGTGTTTTAAAAGATGACAATCACATTCAAGCAGATATCATACACCTACACAGCAAAGCACTCAAATGAGACATGATGACAATGTGCTTAAACCCCTTAGTATCAAAATGTTGAAATTCTTCCTCGGTCGTGATCTCCAAAATCTAGAAGACAGAGAAATGGCATAGAAATTCAAAGAGCCAAAAGGCCATGCATGCCTGAACAGATGGAGATGCCAGTCAGATGAGCTAGGGTGAGGATTTAAACCAAAAGACCTCATTGCGGATAGTTGACCATCGTTGTGAGAGGATGCGACTTCGATGAACTACTACCAGATTGAAGATGGAGGTTGAAGAGTAACCAGTCATAGTCGATCCTTGTACATGTGTGTTCTCCTATCAAGCTGGCGGATGTTGCGGATGAGTTACCTACGCAGACCGATATGCATGGTTTATGCACATTGAGGACTACTTCAGCTGTAGCAGAGACCCAGGATGTTGAGGCATATTTCTTTATTCTATTCGGGATGAAGAAACGTTTTGTTTGTGGGGGATATGTTGAGGGGGCCACTACCTCTTAAATGTCATCATAATTATATAATTATATAGTTTATATATATACTAACAAATTAGTAGTTGGAGTGGGTACAACCACTCCAACCTCTCTCATAATGTATAAGTAAACATCAAAGATGAATAGAAAGGTGTATTGGACGTCCCTTCCCAAATTACTTGTCTTTGATGGCTATGTATAAGCGTTTTCTGCATGCATGAATGTGATGTGAAAGCCTAGCTTTCAACACATGTGTAGTGCCCCAAACAACTACATATTCCCTACACAGGAAATTTTGAGCATATGAGCGAGGTATTTTCATTATTTTTAGAATTAAAATATGGAGGATGGTTCTTGATGCTCATGCCAAAGGAAAGGCACTAAGACATAATATATATTTCTATGGGGCTCACATGCCATGTTTTGTCACTTTAGGAATTACACATGCCCATAATACATAATCTTTGGCCTCCAATTTTGATATGATGGCGATTTCAAGGTTTGAAAGGAAGGGCATGTTCCTTGGGGATAAGAGTATATTTTGGTGTGATAAACTACGTTCTAAATCCATGGAATCTATCTAAAAGCCTTACATGCCATGTGTGGGTCCTTAAGCCATAACATAGGCCATGCATAGGAAATATTTTGGCATGTTTTAGGGTGAAGACCCAGAGTTTTAGTCCATAACATGATGATTTTGGGTTCTACATAGTCCATCCATGAGACCCTAGCCCATCCTTTCCTAATGATAGGGATATGGTAGTCGTTTTTTATGTTTGTCACATCATGAATGCTTCTTGGTCACTAATGCATGGTTTGATACCAAAACACATGTTGTTGGCATATAATATTTGTATATGGGACTCATGTTCTTTGCATAGTAACCCACATAATGGCATGGGGCCCTTGTAGGGAATCCTAGCCTACATATGGGTTATGGCCACCATGTTGAGGAGGGGAACACTAGGGATGGATGATGAGAACCATTCCATCATATAATGAAAATGTTAGGACCTTACATTGTAGAATTTTACTATGGATCTCATGGTCCATGTGTGTGGTTCCAAACCACCATATTGGTAAGGAATATTTGTCCTAGAAATGGGATATAGTGCTCATTTTGAAGTTTAAAACACTAACATGGTTCCTGGTGTTTGTCTTGTGGTTTAATGCCAAAATGTAGGGTATTATATCATAATATTTGTCTATGGGGCTAGTGAGACATCCTTGTGTCCTCTGGACACCACAAAGGTCCTGCAAAAGGAATATTTGCCATGTCATCAGGATATGATGGTCATTTTGAGTTTGGGGCATTGAGTATGGTTGTAATGGATTTAGACACATTCCAAGGTAAAAATATAGAATAAAGTGATGATTGAATGTAGTAACATATAGCGATGATAGATATAATTTAGTAGCTTAATACTACATAAAGTGATGATATAATTTAGTAACCTAGTACTGAATAAAATTATGATAGAATTTAGTAACCTAATATAGTGGGATTAGTTGCTTTTAAACCTCATATTTATTATCATTTTTTAACTCATGTTATGCATATTTATGTAAGTATTTATCATGATTAATTGTCATCTTGTTCATAAATTTATGTGTGTTCTTCACGTTAGATTTTTATCATTCAAGCTAGCATTATGATCTTAGGATCTTTAACTGAGAGAATAACATGCACATCAATAAAACATAAGCACAACACAAGAGACAAGAGACACAAAGAATTTTCCTCAGGGAAACCATAAAGGAGAAAACCCTGCAACTTCCTTAGAGATAGAATGAGCACCAATGGTAGCAGTAAAACCCAAAAACATAAAGATGATCTCCACAGCTTATATCTCTCTCTCACTTGAGAGAACTTCTCCTCTCTCACTCATGTGCCCCAATGAGTGAGTGTGTGTGTATAAAATAGAGAGGCTCACTCTCTATTTATATTCTTTCATTCACTTGAAGCATACTCCAACATGTTGGCCTCACTTAACAATTACTTACTAGAGTCGACATCTCTAGGAGTGTTTAATAACCCTAGTGCCTCACAAATTGTGGGTACTTTTCCCTCTGCTCGACAAGGAGGGTTAACCTTGACTTATATGGTGGGGAATATTGCCCCGACTTACAATGACTCACCTAGGGTCAACTTCACTAGGATAGTCTAATAACCCTAGGGCCCCATAACTGTGGGGACTTTAACCCTTGACAAATAGGAGGGTTACCCACAATGACTTGACATGACTTTCACATTATAGAAACTTCCCGATCGGAACATCGGGGCATGACATGACTCAAATACATCCCAGAATAAACATCAGGTTACAATACATAAGAAATACGGATGAATACATTCTGAAGTTACAATTACATCAACACTCCCTCTTAACTAGGAAGCTATTCTCTCGATGCAATTTATTAGCATAAGTATTCTTCTCTATATCATCTGGATCATCATCAAGTCATATTCATCTTCAAGTCATCTTCATCTTCAAGTCATCTTTATCTGGATCTGGATCATCACTCGATCTGGGTCATCATCACTGGAGCTAGATCATCACTCGATCTAGATCATCACTGCTAGATCATCATCAAGTCTATATTATCACTTGATCGGGATTGTCTCTGCTAGATCGTCATCAAGTCTAGATCATCACTTGATATTGATCGTCACTGCTGGATCATCATCAATTCTAGATCATCACTTGATCGGGATCATCTCTTCTAGATCATCACTTGATTTGGATTGTCACTACTGAATTGTCATCAAGTATGGATCATCACTTGATCTAGATCATCATCAAAGCTATATCATCATCACAATTGGATCGTCACTTGATTTGGATCATGATCAAGTCTAGATCATCATCAAATCTGGATCATCACTTGATCTAGATTGTCATCAAGTCTGGATCATCATCATCATTACTACTTCTGCTATCTCAATCAAATGGTGCTATCTTCTCATTCTTGTCGTCACAGGAAGTTCTATAGATTCAATCCTGTAGGCCTATCCTTCATGTAGGTCTTCATCAATGCTTATATCTGACACTTAAGTTAGAATGGCTCACCCAGCTCTTAGATCTGACCTCATCTTGTCAGAAAGGCATGCCCAACACTCACATCTGACCTCATCTTGTCAGAAAGGCCCAACACTCACATTTGACCATGTGTAAACACATCACGCCAGAATGGCTAAGCACTTATATCCAACCATGTGCAAGCACATCGCATCGGAAAGGCTCTGCACTTACATCCAACCTCATCTTGTCAGAAAGGCACAACACTTACATTCGACCATGCTCGAAAGCACTGCATTGAAAGGGATAAGCACTTACAATCGACCATGCTCGAAAGCACCGCATCGAAAGGGCTTTGCACTTATATCCGACCATGCTCAAAATCACCGCATCGAAATGGCATGCACTCACATCTAATAAGGGAGAAACTAATCCTACCATTGCATGAGAATGGCCCCCAGTCCTAGACTGAGCTACCTGGTAACTGACCAGGTGCCTCCATTCCTAGAATGGCAGTTTCCCTTACATCTGAACTACTCGTCAGAATGGCCAACACTCACATCTAACATGGGAGGAACTTAATCCTTTAGCCATGACAGAATGGTTCAGCCCTTACATCTGATCAAGTGGGAACACATCCCTCTCTCACATCATAATGGATTCTCAGTCCTAGACTAAGTTTTCTTGGTAACTAACCAGGCACCTCCATTCCCAGAATGGAAACAACACTCATATCTGATCACTTAGGAACCAATCCTACAGTCGCATCAGGATGGCTCAGCACTCATATATGACATGTAAGGAACCAAATACTCTCACCATGACAGAATGGCTCAGCCCTTACATCTGACCATGGAAGGAACTTAATACTCTCCCATGTCAGAATGGCTCTAGGTCTCATCATTTCCCTTTAGAGGGAACCTCGATCTTGAGAACACCAAGCTTCTTCTTGAAGTACTCAAACTTCACTTTGGCCATTTCTAGCATAGAATCACACCAGGGATTATTATGTCCAAGTATGACCTGCCAACTTTGCCAGGACCGATTTCATCTAAGGGAAACCTGTCTCATCAACTATGCTAGAAATCCCTCTTTCAAGAGATCTTGATCTGGATCGCTGCTCCTCTCTGCATCATACAACAAATGCAAGTTAGATCAACCAAATCAAATAGTAGTTTTCAAAAGAAACATACTACCTCCCAAATAGCAAGTGGAAACATCTTTTGCCTCAGCTGTACTCAGCGCCATGCAGGACTCCATCCTGACAAACCAAGAGATCACACTTGATCCCATACTCAACTGTACCCTTCAGGTATCTTATTGCATGCTTTGCAATCATCAGGTGAACATGTCTCAATGTGTTCACAACAAAGCAAATATCTGGTCTTGTATTCGTCAGGTACATCAAGGAACAAATCATCTGACGATACATCGTGGCATCAATCGTCTCTGATGAAGCAACACTCAATAGCTTCAGCTTCGATGCCATAGGTGTGGTCATGTCCTTGTAGTCCATCATCCTGAACCTTTTTAGGATCTCTACTACATACTTCCCTTGTCCACACCTCCATGCCTAGAACATAGTGCATCGACACATAACAGGAGCATCATTGATCTTCCGCCTTCAACCTTGAAGCAAAGGTTGGAATCCTCTTTACTCTCAGTAAAGCCTAGAGTCATCAGTAATATATCCATCCTGTCGTACCATGTCGAACCTAAGGATCTTCTGCAGTCACTCCCTCTGAAGCAGAGCATCATTCTCCCTCTATCTTTCATACTCTAGCACTGAAACATTCTGTACCGGAGCGACAAGTAGTATCCATATAGGATCACTGGATACCAAGATCCTCTATCTTGAACTTTTTCAAAAGTTCTTCTCACACCCATTTGTGAGCTTGTCATCCTCTATCAACCTTGTAGCATAGGTTCAGATATTCATCAAGCTCATTATGTATGTCTTATCCCATGATGTTTCCATCTACTGCATGATGGAACTATGAACTTCTCTTCAGGTCTCGATACTGCATCCTAGACATCATTCTTCTTGAACTGGTCTTCCCTTTCTTCTTGGTTACTTCTTCATAGCTGGAAGGTTCTTTATTAATGATGTTGCTGTATTCATCATATTTATTCTTCATCTTGAACTGTCATCACTTGTTCTTTGGAACAAGTCTTATCCTTCTTTGCTTGTAGACAATTATATATGTGATCTTTCCTACAAGTCAAATGCATTTGTATGGTTAGAAACATCTCATAAGGAATATTCATACTGGCAAGTTCTTATGCATAAATATATGATCATACAACTACTTTAGCCAATACAACATTCATCCATATCTCACTGAAACTTTTTAGATGCCTTCCATCTCTACCAGGACAACATTGAGATTGTGCACTAATCCAATATGTCAGCAAAGAGGTTTCATTCTAGATAAGTATCATGGAGAGTTGTATAGCACCATGAGCTACTTACCCATCACATGCATATTAGTAGTATACTGTCATTAATGCAAACATCCTATCATGCATAATACATCAACTGAATATAAACAAGTGCATAACAAAACAATATCATGAAATGACAATTGAATGCTTATCTTTATTTGTTTCGTGGGTAGACTCCTTCTTGAGCCTTCAGCTTCATCGTCTTCTTCATTCATAATAGCATCGTTTCTTATCTAGATGCTAAGGTGGATGAGAGGTTATTCAAGAGTTGAGATATTCATATTCCTCATTGATTGAGGGATCTTCTTTGGATGGTGAGAGTTTGATCTTCAGTTGCTCCCATATTCTCTTCTCTTCTTATGAGTCGAGCTTCTTCTTCTTGTGTGTGCTCTTCCTAGAGTCTACTGAAAGTAATCACTTCCTTCTGGCACACATTCCTCGCATGAATGAATCCCATGATCTTGGGAGGCCATTCAAGGTGGCTATCACCACTTATACATTCTCCACTTCTTCTTCTATTGTTTTCAAGTTGTTCTCTGATTTGAGAGACCCTCTTAAAGTATGACTGTATGGTCTTTGCATTCTGGATCTTCACATTCTTCAACTTGTTTCTTGAGGTCATATTTTGATTTGTGTTATTCCCTTCAAATACCTTGGTCAAGGAATAAAAAATATTCGGTGTCTTTAGGAAAGACACTTGTGGTACAAGTTGATCCACAATTGAATCAACAATGATCTTCTTGGCCCTGACCAAGTTCTTCTTGTGTAAGGCTTCTAGCCTCATCTCCCTCTGGAACTGGAACCTCTCTACTTATGTAGGTGTCCAATTCATTTTCTTTAGGGAGATCATTTTCTTCCATGATTGGAAGTTGTCAACTTCACCAAGCTTATCATTAAGCTGATGTGATAGATCACTTTGAAATGAGAACCTTAAATGAAAATAGCAAAAGATTAGATCTTACCGATTTGAGGTGTCCGTCCTGGTTCCGTAGCTGGCTGATCTAGGGTTTGTTAGAGAAACCCTAATTTTCAAAACTTGGAATATTTCAGATCTGATTGGATAGAAGGATATATTTCTTCAAGGCAAGCTATCCAATGTACTCCTTTTCTAAAAACAGTGGAGGGAAGCTTCTGGAACAGGAAGCCCTAGTTTTCCAATTTCTTCTGCAGAAATGCCTGTTACTGTTTCTGCAATATATCAGAAATTAATGCTCCTCTATGTTGGAAACTTCACACTGATGTATCCTCACATGTCCCTGATCCAACACCATAGGTTTCATTAGAATTTGTTTAACCAATTGGGACTTATCATTGTTTTCCCAAGGTGACCTGTTACGGGACTGTTTAGAACAATGAAGTTGTACGGATTGCCATGTGTCACTGGTTCATCTTCTGAGTCTAAATCCCATACCAAAGAAACTAAAGTACGTGCCCTTTTTGGAAAATCTTCATAAATCTCGTTTGGACCTGTGTATCCCAAGATATAGTAATTCTCCCCAGGTGTCCTGCTTAGGGATGAATTCTGGAAGAGGCTGGAACCCTTACTTGGAGGGGTCATATCTCTCAGAATATAGAGAATATGAGGCTGAAGTTTGGATACGGTGTAAATAAATATTTTATCTTCAGTCTCTATAATTTTCATCTCCTGCACCTTCTCCAATCTCAGGATATAGCAAATGTACCAATACTTAGCAGTTTTAGTATTTAGGGTTTTTCTAGCTCGGGGTCAAACTAGGGTTTGACTTTCCCGGAGTTTCACCCAACCAAAAATATTGATCCAGGTCTATAAAATTTGATTTTTATGAGGAGATAAATCCTATGCCGGGCTCACTCAAAAATTCCTCTTCTGCAAGAAGCCATAATTTCCCACAGCAAAACTGAAAATGCTCGGAATCGAATTCCGCTTCGACAGAAAGATGCGCCCTTCAATCGAGAGTCAGCCTAGCATACTTTTGCCGATGGATTGTGGGGAGAGACCTAAAAAGTAGGGAGCCCTAGATTTTTTAGCTACACAATGTCTTCTTCTCAGTTTAGCTCTGATACCATGTTAGATTTTTATCATTCAAGCTAGCATTGTGATCTTAGGATCTTTAACTGAGAGAATAACATGCACAGCAATAAAACATAAGCACAACACAAGAGACAAGAGACATAAAAAAATTTCCTCAAGGAAACCATAAAGGAGAAAACTCCGCAAATTCCTCAGAGATAGAATGAGAACCAATGGCAATAGTAAAACCCGAAAACATAAAGATGATCTCCACAACTTCTGTCTCTCTCTCTCACTTGAGAGAACTTTTCCTCTCTCACTCATGTGCCCCAATGAGTGAGTGTGTGTGTATAAAATAGAGAGGCTCACTCTTTATTTATATTCTTTCGTTCACTTGAAGCGCACTACAACATGTCGGCCTCACTTAACAATTACTTACTAGAGACGACATCTCTAGGAGTGTCTAATAACCCTAGTGCCCCACAACTTGTGGGTACTTTTCCCTCTACTCAACAAGTAGGGTTAACCTTGACTTAGATGGTGGGGACTATTGCCCCAACTTACAATGACTCACCTAGGGTCAACTCACTAGGATAGTCTAATAACCCTAGGGCCCCATAACTGTGGGGACTTTAACCCTTAACAAATAGGAGGGTTACCCACAATGACTTGACATGGCTTTCACATTATAGAAACTTCCCGATCAGAACATTGGGGCATGACATGACTCAAATACATCCCGAAATAAACATCAGGTTACAATACATAAGAAATATGGATGAATACATTCTAAAGTTACAATTACATCAACACTTCATCATGACCAATTTAACTTTTAGGAAATGCTTTTTTCACATAACTCAGTGTCACCTTTCAAGGACACATATCCACACACATATTTCATCCTTAAAGAAGGTAATAGGATAAAAAATCCCAATTCAAACTATCTTGTTGGAGCTTGATGAAGAAGGAAACGTTATATTAGAAATTGAACAGATCACTGAAAAAGGGACAAAAAAACTACACAATCAGGATCTTACTGAGTACCTCATCAAGTGGAAGAACTTACCAATTGAACTTACATGGGAATATGAGTCTTTCATACATAAGCATCCCTAGTTAATCAAGCATTTAGGACAACACTCATATAAAAATAAATAAATCCCCAACATAATTGGAATTAACCACTAGTTTAGCTAATCCTTTGGGCTTAAATGGCCCCTGCTTATCCATAGTTGACCCATAATTACCATTAATTACCCTTGATTAACCCATAATTAACCTTTAATTACCACTAATTATCCCCTAATTACCCCATAATTGACTCCTTATTAACCCCTATTTGCCACTAATTACCAATAATTAACCCTAAATGACCCTTAATTACCCATAATTGACAAAAAATTACCCCTAAATGATCACTAATTAACCCCTAATTACCCATTAATGGCCCCTAAATCTGCATAGTACTCAATTCCATCAAGTAAGCCTTATAGATGGAATTGTTTTCTTGTAAGTGGGATATGGTGGCCAATTCGGGATGCATAACACCATGAAGGGTTTTTTATAACTAAGCTATAGTTTGAAATTAACATCTAGGGCCTAAGTTCATATAGTTTCCTCTAGGTCCCATGGTTCATGCAGTGCCCAAAAACGACACATGCCTTGTATAGGAAATATTTTTCATATGAGTGAGATATGTCCATCATTTTGAGAATTAACATACCAAGGAGTGTACTCAATTCCCATGCCATGGTCTAGAAATAAAAGGTGAGGCAAGAGGTCATAACATTTATTTCTATGGATCTCATATACCATGTTTCATTGCTCGGGGCATCACGCATGTTATTGATACATAACAGTTTGCCTACGAGTTTGGTGTGGTGGCGATTTCAATGTTTGAAAGACTTGATATGTTTCTTAGGGATAAGGGCATAGTTTGGTGCAAAATCCTAGGTTCTATTCCATGGAATCTATCTCTAACCCTTACATGCCATGTGTGGGGCCTTAAGCCACAACATAAGCCATGCATAGGAAATATTTATCATGTGAGTAAGACGTTGTGTTCCATTTGAAGGTTTAATACATCAAGGGTGGTTTTCACGACCCAAGTTGTGGTCCAGGGTGAAGATCCAGAGTTTTAGTCCATAACATGTGGCTTTAAGGTTATACATATTCCATCCATGAGGCATTAGCTCATATTTTCCCTATGACATGGATATGGTGTCCATTTTCAGGTTTGTCACATTATGGATTCCTCTTGTTCATTAATCCATGGTTTGATACCAAAACCCATGCTGTTGGGATAAAACATTTGTTAATGGGGCTCATGGTCTTTGCATAATAACCCATGTCATTGAATATGGTATGTGTAGGAAATCCTTAGCTTACATATGATATATCGCCACCACATTGAGGAGGGGAAGACTAGGGATGGATCTTGAGTGTAATTCCATGGTATAAGGAAAAATATAGGACCTTATGCTAACATGGTCATCCATGTGCATGGACCTACACATAATTACTTTACCTCACAAGTGAATATGGTGGCCATTTCAATATGTGTAACATTGATCAGGATGATTATTGTGGCCTATAACATGGACCTCAAACTAAATTTAGGGTCTTATGACATATTAATTTTCTATAGGGTTGATGGTCCATGCATGTTAACCTAGAATACCACATAAGAACTATGTATGGAATCTCTAGCCTACATGTAACAATTCTCTTTGTGGCTCATGAGTGATGTGTCGCAAGGCTTTGATACACCACAATATATATGGAGGGAATATTATTTCAAATACAAGTAGGATATGTTGGTATTTTGATATTTATAACATTGATAATGGAACTCTTAGCCCACATAATCATATAGGGTTTAAATTTATTGCCTAATCTCACACCATTTGCTTACATGGTCATGGACCATTACAATTCCCTTAACCATCACACACCATGCATTTGCATATAAACTATCTAATTTACATCTGAGATATGTTCCTCATCATAAAAACTTGTACATAGGGGATGGTTCTTGATGCATGACTTAAAATATAGTCAAAACAATGGTCTTAGGATGTAACATTTTCCTCTAAAGCTCATGCTCCATATGTGGGTCCCTAAATTACAACCATAATCACTCCACAGGGAATCCTTAGCATGTAATTTGGATATGGTCATGGCCATTTTTAGGTTTAGATACATGGATGGTTACGATTGATACCCAAGTAAAGGTTTCATGAGCCATAATTTGTGGAGCACTTAGCCACTACGTAGGCCTTATAAATTGGAACTTTCTCATGTGAGTAGGATATCGTGTCCATTTAAAGTTTGTGACACCAAGTTGAGTTCAATGTCAAAAATGTAGGTTTTTGGGTAAAAAAACTACTGTACTCTAAGGCTCTTCATGGGAACGAGGGATGGTTATCATGGCCTGAGCTATCATTCATGGAAAAAATTTAGGACCTTATGTCATATCATTTATGTTTGTGGGATTGTCATGTGCCATGTGTGGGGTATGGAACCACCACACATGCCCCATATTTTGAATCTAATTTGGCTAATTTGCAAGATATGGTTTTCATTTCAAGTTTTTACACATCATGGATGGTTCACATACAATGGGCCATAAATTGAGGAGAAAAGTTAGGGTATTATAAGATAACGTTTTCCTTTGAAACTCATAAGCACCTATGCACATGTGGTCCTAAGGCCACCATACAAGACCTACATAAGGAATATTTAGGAAATAAGTAGGATATGGTGGGAATACATATTCCTTATCCCACAAGTGATATATGATCTACATTTTTATTTTTGTCATAACAAGCTTAGTTCTCATTTCCCATGCCATGGTCTAAATATAAAACTTTAGAATTTTGACCATAAAACTTGTCACTAAGGCTCATGGTACATGTGTGGGCCGTTGGGAAATCTCACATGTAGTACTAAATATGAAAATTGTCCTTCCAATTTCAACATGCTAGTTATTTTCCCTGATCACCATTTATTCTTGTTGTTTTTTCTTTTCCATGAAGGGTGACTCATGTTCCCTCCAGTGGATAACAATGGCAGTGAGAGGAGAGATAACCAGGCCAAAGTTTGTGAGGATGATTGAAATTTTATAAGGATGGTTGAGAGGTAATGTTTTTTTGCATATCAAAGATACAAGGGTGGTTTTAGTGTCTTATGGTCTTGGGAAAAAACATGGAAAATTATCCCATGATAGAAATTTCACCCCTAAAATTTTCCCCGCTACCGCCTTCATAATACATGAAAATAATGTACAACACACCAAACCTTGAAATGACATCCATATCCCACTGATAGGAAAAACCTGCCCTAAATAGGGCATGTGCGATAACCTACGCCAGCACTAGGAATGTCCAATCAACCCCAAAGGTTAATGTTAATCATTTAAGATACTATTGTTTGGTGTTAGATCATGGATCAGGCTATTGTTATAGTGTGATTTGCCACACATGATACATCATGCTTTGATAGCCTACCCCTATCCCTATGTAGACTCTTTTTACCCCTTTTTCTCACTATGATCCTCATGCTACAGTGGAACCTTTAAAAAAGACATTTTTATATGTATACGTGGGGCACAAGTCTACAACCTGCATACACACATCTTGCACCACTGACACCCATGTACATCAAGTATTATGCTTAAAAAAAAAATTGGAGTTTTCCCATCAAGTAATGAATGACTTGATCCTTAGCCTTCCATATGTCGGGAAACACTCCATTTTGACCCTTCACTTCCCATTAATGAGGGCATATATTTTGAACTACTATGAATAATTAGAGGAGGAGAACTTTGGAAACAAAACATACTATAGTGGAACTGTGCCCCATTATTATATACTTGAGTCTGCATCTGTTTGTCCTTGAAGCAAACATTAGTGTTATGTCCCAAGATTTCCTTTATCCTTGTGAGATTTCCTTTGTATAGAGGATTGAAGTGGTGGCACCCTAGGTGGAAGGACCCGGTTTCTTGATTTCGACGAGGTGCTGAGAGAGGTTGTCATTTGTATCTCTATTCATATTAATAGAAAAATCCATTTCTCATCCATTGCATGTGTAATTATGAATATTATTATCCATGGATGTAATTACTTTTTTTATCTATTGGGATATAACATGATATATTAGGTTCTAACACTTTACATATATCATGCTTATATATCTTGTTGTTGTTGAGGGAAATTTGTAGGTACAAGTTTGATTGAAAGCTCAACAGGGATCTACTTCGAATGTCCAAAATAAGGTACGCCTCTTGTCCCTTAGTGTTAGTTATGTTTATATATTTAGCATGATTGGAAATTGATTTATTTATAATGTCATCCTGTCTATTATGGTCCACCCCAAGTCATAGGAGATATTTTCCGTAACAGAATTGGAGACTCCACTGGGGATTTCCTTTTTGTTGGGGTTTTGGTACATGATTGGCTTGATTTTATCTATTCTTCTATGTGTTTATGTGTCGCGTTCAGTATTTGATTGTGTTATTGGAATTCCATTGAACTAATTTGGGTCTTAGATTATTTTTTAACACCTCTTACTTTGTATACGCGGGTCATAGAACTTACAATTATGTATATATGTGGGATTCAATACATACAATAAAAAACATACGCTACAGTTCCTTGAAAAATTGCATACATGTCTCTTTTTTCTTGAAATATTGATAATTGGAGGTTCTGGGTGGGTTGTGAAAATTGTTGAGTCTTCTTGGGTTCCAATGTTGCCTGTTGAATACTTCTGTTGTGGCCCAATACGTCTTTTTTATTGATTTTATTAGAAAGTTATTCTTGGAATTTATATCCTTTTTTTTTAGTATCAGTGCATTGGCCTTCTTGGTCTCAGTGTCTTACTTTTCTTGTTTGTTGATTGCCACAAGGGATGAGAATTTGTAGGGTCTTCTTATTGCATTTATAGTGAAAATACAAAATATTTTTCCCTTTCATGTTTATTGCATTGCACATATGCATTGATTTGGTACTTGCGTTAACTTTTCTTAGATGGAATTAATGATTTGGATTTCATATAGGAATGATTGCACATTGGAATTTGAAATGAAATTTTGCATTGCATGTAGTGGCATACCCCTTTTTCATGATTACAAACAAGTTTCACTTGGCATTGTTTTTTAGGTGTGCATATTTACTTTATTGTTGAGTTGTAACATCGCTAGTTCCACATTCATTACCCTTGAGTAATCACATCCATTAAAATTAATGCTTAAATTAAAATCGATTACACATTTTTATTTGATATAAGTGCACCAACAAGCTTATGATTGTAGAGTCTTGGAATATGGTGTCGTGAATAAATCTTTCCAAGTCTATGAAACAAAACAACTAGGTGTCTGTCCAGGTGAGAAGTGAAATTGTTGGTATAATTAGTGTTCACATGAGGATCCTCTTACAAAGGAGTTAATAATGGGGAAACACACACGTTTGAGGTGGTGATATCCCCTTCCCACTTTCTATTGAATGCTGGAGATATTTCTCGGATCTTATTCATATCTGGATATTTTAAGGTACCTTTGGTGATTTTGAGCTTTGGGCTTTGTTACCCTACCGATATGGTATATCCTACCTATGAATGTCCACCTGAGCATTGGTTATATTGGGGTGACCTTAGTTTCCTTACCTAGGTATCGCAGGGGGTACTTATAGAGGTTATTTTGTGTGTGTCTTGGCCAGGTAGGGCTCAAATAGAATATTCTCTATATGTGTTGAAGCCAAGGGCCACTATAATTGGTTAAAAACCTCCTCTTGTATCATACAAGAGTCTTAGGCCTCTACTAGGAGAGACATACCTACTGCATTCAGGGGAACACTTATCCTCCCTCTCTTCTTGTTTGCATTTGACCTAGTTTGCTTAGGGGTGTGCTCTTTATGTGCTAGTTGGATTTCGAGATCATAATTAGTTGATTCTTTGTTATTTTGATTCATTGTTGGCACCTCTCCAATATTTTCGCTTAGCAGGATTATTTACTTGGAACCCTTTTCGTCCTCCTCGAAAGAGGACTAGGAATTCTAGGAAACCATTAGTGCATTGTGATTCACATACAACTCTCACCATGAGAACTACATATGAGAACCCAGAGTTCCCTCTGTCTCCATCATTTGGAATGGGGGGAGGAACCATATGGGTACCCAAAACTCTGGTTTACACTGACCCTTCAAGGGATGGTACTTCCTATACTACACGACCCGAGTTGTCAGATTTCACATCTTCCCATAGGAAATTTTCCTCGGAGAGGTCGAGTGTTGAGACTCATTCTACTCCCTCTAGAACATGTTCGTTTACATTCAGCATGAGGAATTTCACTACTTTTATCCCATCTTCTGTCACTAGTTTCGGTGCGGACCTTGGTGTTGTACTTGAGGGCACTGCAACCACTTATCTTGCTCATAGGTTTGGGGGTGGTCATATTCCACCCTCTTCTCCATTCATGGGGGATTTTTGCTCCCTTAATCTAGTATTGACACTAGGTTTCACTCTCTAGATGGTGGTAGTGGATGTGTGAACATTGGGGCCACCTCTTAAATTCAATCTTATGTCCCATCATCCACCATATCCCTTCCTTCAAATTCCTTTCGCATGTCGAACCCTCCTTATATCCTGCATAGTCACTTGGGAAGTAATGCTCCATATAACTATGTTGTCCCCTCATCAGTTTGTATAGTTGTATATGGAGGTTATGTTCCTCCTCATGTTTCTAGGTGATACCAACCTATCAATCTTATAATTAATGGTTATATGGCACCTCCTTCCCAGGGAATTCCTAATCATCAAATCCCCGTGCATCCTTATATGGGCCATATGGGAGGTGGTTATTATCTGATCAATCAAGGCTAAAACCTTTATTAGAATCATCCATATATGAACCAATCTCTTCAGGGGGCATAGAGTTAGATGGAACATCCTAGGCTCCCATTTTTGGCTACTTTAAACCTACCTGACCTTTCAAAGTTAACCAACGATCCGGTATCTCATGATCTGATGTGGCCAGTTATTCCTGCCAAAATTCCTCCATACATTCCGAAGTTTGAAGGTAAGAATGGTGAGGAACTTGGAGAGAATCTTACTAATTTCCACCTATGGTTCTCTTAGAACTCATTGAACCATGAATCTATTCATTTATGACTATTCCAAGGCACCCTCATGGGTCCTGCTGCAAAATGGTATATAGAGTTTCCTGGGGGAACCTATTGGACTTTTAATGAATTAACCATGACCTTTATTAACCACTTTCAAGTACTGATAAATTATAATTCCAACACATATCTCTTGTAAAAAATTTAGAAAGATAAAACAAAAAATATTTCTGAATATATTTAAGAGTGGCACCGCCAAAATAAGTTGGTTGAGGCCAACATTCCACCTGAGTTTTTGTTGGAATGGTTCCTCAAATATTTATTTCCTTATATCGCGAAATATATTTCAACATCCAAAGTGTGTAATGAGGAACACGATATATTCAAGGCTCAGCAGTTGGATTTGATCTATGCTTAATCTGGTTTTTTATATGAGATTGTCCCTAACGTGCCTTGGTCGAAATTTGATCCTAAGTTCAAACCTGGGCCACATGTCGATGGTATTGTTGGCTCCATAAAAACCACGGCCGTAGACCATGTTACACATCAAATGTGAGATTTTTCTATTAATTAGTATAAGACTGAATAGGATACGACCTCATCCACTCCCACCCAGTCGACGGATGTGCCTTTAGTGCATTCATTGGATTAGAAAGGTAACCAACAATCCATAAGAAATAGAAGAAAGGGAATAAAAAATAAACGGGGTGGGAATAGGAAGGAGAATCAGAATGATGAAAATAATGAAGATAATGCTGGGGGGGGAAGAAACCCAAGTGGAAGGTTAAATTACCTTGAAAAATTTGTGGGGGAGACCATATCACATACTTGTGCCCTCGTATCAAAGATGTGTCTAAGTACATTGCACATAAACCAATTTTGTTGACTAAGCCTTTTCCTCATATTCAAAATATGGCTTTGAGGACCATGGACACCAGAAAGTGGTTCTAATGGAATTCAAAACCCACTGGTAGTTGAAGGTGCCCATGGTTGCATCAATATGATGTTAGCCACTAATATTGTGACTCGCTCAAAAGATTATGATTCGTCACAACCCAACATGGGAAAGGAGATTGCACCTCCTGAAATTCCATTGTATATTGATAAGCCTGAAGCGATACCTCATATACCTAAGGGAGTTTTCAAGCATTTGGGTAATAATCCTAATGCCTGAGCCTCCTAGTATTACTCTATTATTAAGGATTTGGGCCAAAATCCTTGTGCGATGTCAACTACGAAAGGTCTTTAGACTTGTCCTTTGCAAAGGAGAGCCTTGTTGTCCTCTCTAGGAGTAATTGATTCTAATGCCTCCACTATAGTTAGATTTTAAATTCACTAGGTCCATCCTCACTCGTCTTACCATGTGGAATTTCTAGTCCATGTGGAGTGTCTCAACAACACCATTAAACACATAGTTATTGATGAATGCGTTGCAACCTCTATGATGTCTCTGTCTTGTTGGAAAATCCTTGGCTCATCGGTGTTGTCGAAATCTATGAATATTTTGACCGCATTTGATGGACGTTCATTTTGTCTACATGGCATTATTCCCTCTCTACTGGTCCAATTGGGAGGGAATACTATACCAGTCGAGGTTGAGGTGGTTCGTGTACCCCTTAAATACAACCTTTTACTTGGTCGGAACCATATTTACACTATGAAAGCGATCGTATAATCATTTGTAGTTCGAGTGGTGTGCTTCACTTTTAAGGATCGAGTTGTGACGATTGACCAGATGTATTTCAATAATTCTACTTTCTTTGCATCATCAAGGACGACTATCCCGACCATTGATAATTGTCAGCTGACAATTGAAAATGTTGGTGTCGGAATGTATCTATCGTTAATGGGAACTTTTAGTATTTCGGCACCAATTCTAGATATTAGCTCTACTCCTAGTAGTGATTCATCACATGTGAGTTCGGTCCCATTTTACACTATGTATTTGGCTAACCCATGGAATCTTCCTTATCGGAGCACTTCAGATGAATATGCCAGGCATACTAGGATGAGAATGTCATTGTCTATAGAAAAAGTTGTGTTTCAAACTACAATTGATCATGTTGTAGAACATAGTCCTTCCCCTTCGTAGATGGAAGTGGAGGATCTCCTTGTGCTGCCTACGTGGGAGGTTGCGTCATCATGCTCACATGAATTCCTCGACAAGATATTTCCTTCAAATAAAGCAATTATCGAGGCCATGACTGGTCCAAAACATCCTTGGGAGGAGATGCATCATCGGTCTTAATTCCTCCCGGAGCTTGAACGGTTCAAGCATGATGGATGTACAACCATAAGCGGGAGTGTTGGTCATCCTGTGATCCCATTAGGTACTCATGGTATATATGCCAAAGGAAACATGGCAAATTTATCTCCTACAATTCCTATCAACATCTCTTAGATTCCTGGAAAAATTGAGAATGTTTACATCGATGGGGACTGCTCGTACGATGAGATCAAGAGATAAACCAATCTATTTAAAGAATTTTGTGATGTATTTACTTGGTCATATGAATAGATGCCAGGAATTGACCCTCAAATTGTTGAACATGAGATCAAAACATATCCAAATGCTAAACCTGTTCGAAAGAGCCTACATGCTACGAACCCTTGCAAAGTGCCTACCATTAAGGCTGAGATAGAGAAACTGCTCAAAGATGGTTTCATCTATCCGATTCCATTAACTGAATGGGTATCCAATCTTGTTCTGGTAAATAAGAAGCAGGGGATTGTTCGTGTATGGATAGATTTTAGAGACTTGAATAGGGCATGTCCAAAAGATAATTTCCCCACACCATTCATTGATAAGATTTTGGATGAGTGTGTAGGGGGTGAAGTTTTCTCATTTATGGATGGATTTTAGGGGTACAACCAGATACAAATTAAACCCTAGGATCAACAAAATAATGTGTTTATTTGTCCTTGGGGTAATTTTACATACCAAAAAATGCCTTTCGGCCTTAAAAACGTCGGAGCCACTTTTCAGCGGGCTATGAATTTTTATTTCAATGATATCAAGCGTATTATCAAGTTTTATGTAGAAGATTTAGTTTCTCACTCTCTTCTGAGGGTGGATCACCGAGATCATTTGCGCTTTGTCTATGAAAGGTGACATCATTATAAAATTCGGTTAAATCATCAAAAGTGCATATTTTGTGTGAAAGTTAGTAGTTTGTTGGGATTCATTATATCCAAGGAGGAGATTAGGGTCAATATGGTAAAGGTTGAGGCAATACTACATTTGTATCCCCCATGCACAATTCGACATCTTTAGATTCTCCGAGGGATGGGAAATTTCTTACGTTGATTTGTCATTAATTATGCCAATTGGACCAAGGGGTATATGCACTTATTGAAGAAGGGTACTCCATTAATATGGGATGAGTGATCCCAGTAGTCCTTTGAAACCCTTAAGAAATACTTGGCATCGACCCCCGTGCTTAGTCCACTGGATAATAGCCATGATTTTTTGTTATATGTGGCCATGTCTCAAGAGATGATTGGTATGGTTATGGTTCAAGTGGATGATGATCTCTAAGAGAACGTTATCTATTATCTTAGCTGGAATCTCATTGATGCTAAAATTTGATATAGTCAAGTTGAGAAGTTGGCCTTAGGGACCGTCCATGCAGTCGAGTGGTTGAGACACTATATATTTCTTCACTAGACTACCATCATATCCCACATCAATGCATTTCAATTTTTCTCGAATAAACAGATGATTCGGGGGAAGTATAATAAATGTATTGTCATTTTGCAAAAGTTCAACCTCAAATTTTTTTCGACAAAGTCGAAGAAGTCCCTAATATTTGTGAACCTTATATTAGATATCCCTAGTCTGGATGAAGATAGGATTCATGAGGATTCATTTGTGGATGAACATAGTTTTCTCATTTCGACTGTAGACCCTTGGTATGGTGATATCATCATCTATATGCAGAATTTGAAGGTTCCCTCTCACCTCTTGAGTGATGAACAATGACGCCTATGTCATAATAATAAGAACTACCTTGTTGTCACTGAGATTGTGTATTTTCATGGGGTGGATTCCATTTTGCTTTGTTTTTTAACTCACGACGAGGCTTAGACTGTGCTGAATTATTTTCATGGTGGGGCATGTGGTGGTCATTTATCTGGACTTTCTACAACCCAACAAATCCTAAATGTGCACTAGCATACCACCTCATTACATTCTATTATCACTGTCGGTCCCTTCACTAAGTGGGCTGTGGAATTTATGGGCTGAAACCCAATGTCAGGTGGGGGGCATAATGACATTATTGTGGCCATAGAATACTTCACGAGATGGCTAGAGGTTATTCTAGTAATTAAATATGATGGTGATATGACCACTCACTTCATATTCAACCATATTATCACTCGGTTCAAAATCTCTTAGGAGCTTATCACTTACCATGGAAAGCACTTTCATAATAAGATGATGACAGAATTAGCTTTGAAACTAGGGTATAAGGAAGAACACTCCTATTCTTATTACCCTCAAGAGAATGGCTAGGTTGAAGAAGTTAACAACTCCCTTACGACCATTTTTTAAGAACCAACGCACAAAGAAAAAATAACTGGCATATCATGCATAATCCTTCTTTGTGGGCTCATCGAACCGTAGTCAAGACTACCACCATATTTTCTCCTTATCAGCTAGTACATGGGGTGGAGTAGTTTTATTGGTTAAGTGAAATATTCCTTCATTAAAACTAGCCATAGAGTTTCTACCCAACACTTCCGAGTTAGAAGAATGGTTGGTCCACTTAGAGCACCTGAGTGAGAAACTTCAAGATGTTGTAGTGGCTCTAGAGGTGAATAAGTACCACGTTAAGGCCCAATATGTTAATTATGTCCGTCCCCATTAGTTTAGAGTAGGTGACTTGGTCCTCTTATATTATCAATCCAGTGAACCTCTTGGGGTGGGTAAGTTTAACCCCATTTGGCATGGTCCTTATGTGGTAATGCATGTCCTAGAGAAAGGTGCCTATGAGCTAGAATATTATGAAGGGAATGCCTTGGTGGAGCCTAGAAATGAGCTCTATCTTAAGAAATATTATGCTTAACATTTAGTTGAGGCCAACATCTTGCATATTATTGTACATATTGTATAGTTTGTTTTTTCTTATTGTAGTGTTATCGGTTTGTTGACATGCTTTCTCTTTTGTGGAAAATGCCGACGGAATCTTCGATCTCTTTATAATTCACTGATGGTGCCATCCGCCACACCCAAAACTTAGCTCCATATTCCTGGGTTATCTATGCACCTGAGGTTCAGTTGGTGTCTTCGAGAGGTGTGTGTCTCCGGTTGTCGTCTAATAACGTTGTTGAGTATACCACCATGATCGAATTATTAGTGATGCCATTTCCAATGGTGTCTGATCTATAGATGTTCACCTTGATTCCTAGTTAATGGTGTCACGGTTAAATGTCTTGTACTGTATCAAGGATCCTACATTATTGAAAAGGTTTTTGAGGATAATATTTTTGGAGCTGCAATTTGATTACATTACATACATTCATATACCTAGAATTTATAATCGCATTGCTGATTCATATGAAAATTATATATTAGACTGACACTTTTCACATCAATAAAGAAGCACGAACATTTAAAACATATTCACATTCAAACACATTTATAAATATACCATACTGATCGCTATAAGTTTTTATTTTCTGAATAGAGTTAAATAATGGTGTCCTAGTACAAAATGTCATAAGTACAAAAAAGGGGCTAAAGCCATCAAAATACACACGCTCGATACAAAATGTCTACATAGGAATATATGTCTGTGGGTTTAGGTGATGATCATGATACATACGACTACATTAGCCAATTGCCTAAATAGACTAACCCACATATGGGGTACCCCTACTACATGTCTCTGCATATCCTTGGGAAAGTCCTCGACTTGCACCATGGGTATCTTGTGTGTCAGTTGGGCGATGTTTCCATGTATGTTTTGGAGTGTCCTCTAGGCATCAACGTTGACCATATCATGAACTCATCCTCTCCATTGATGTTGAGGGAATACCATTCGATCGTTGTGGACCCACGTCTATGCAAATAAACCTAATTTCAGTACTTGTTACCTCCAAAAACATGTTTTTGATTTCCAAATACATAAAAAATACAAAAAAAAAGGTTCAAAATACCATACAAATGGGATCATACCTATATCATCATATGCGGACCTTGGTGGTAGGGGCATGTCAAGATCTCCACGGAAGTCGATCCCTACATAGGGATAGTCATCTATGGCTATGACCTGTCATCGCCAATAGTGGAAGAAGTAAGGGGGGAAAGTGGTAGGTGTCCTGCCTCCCCCTAACCTCTGCATCACCTCAACCCAGTGGGTTTGGGATGTATCCAATAGAAAATGAGGAGGGTACCCTCTCAAAGTACCCTCTGAACTATAGAGCTGAGAATTAGTACCCTCTCAAAGAAGAAAGTGCTCAGAATGTTGGAATACCCAAATTTCTTTATTCTACCCAAATTGTAGTCATTCAATTGTTGTTTTATAATGCTCAATCATGTTGTTCTCTAGTCATGTACAATAGATCTCATGAACTATACTGAGTATAAAATGAGAGGTCGTGAATCCTGATGATGGGATTCCAAACCTGCTATTCTTTACAATACCAAAACTATCACCTTGAGACCAAGACTCTAGATGGCATTCACCGAAACTTGACTTCCGATATTTTGTGTTACGTATGCAATATAAAACAATTCACTCCTCAATAGTGAGACTCCCTCCTTCTCCACGAGCTCATAGGTTCACTACCTCTCCTCAGTGGGATAGTCCTACTATGAAGTAGATGTCCTCTACTTCTATTCTCAATGACATACCATCCAATATAAATTCCTTTGTGTGTGGATCCCAGTAAATCACAGACATCTGGAGGATCCTTGGTTGGGATCTCAAACCCCCAAGGTTTCAAAATTTATAAAATCCACACCTTCTTAAGGCTTGTTGAGTATTCACATCACCTATAATTGGCCTATCAGCATCTTCATGCTCACATCCTCCCCATTCCAAAACCATCCTGCAAAGAGAAATCAAATTTTTTTTAGATTTCACCATGAAATTGGACATACTCAGCCATGTACACAAATTTTATTTATAACATTAGCATATGTACGTGGGAAGGATTTGCTTTTCCCACGTACATCCACCCCTATACGTAACCCAAATAAATGTGACCCACATAGGACGGGATCCTCATTTTTTGTTTCCTCATGCATAAAAGTCCACCACAAAAAACAAAAATTAATATATTGAATAGATGAGTGTTGGTCCCCATTTTGTCACCATTTTCGGGTTAAATAATTTACATATTAATGCATATTTTATTACCTTTTGGCGTCTTTTGTACCATGTAGCTCACCATTCAAGCCTTAGGTATGAATAAATTTGAGATTTATATCAATTCTGTTTATTATCGTCATTTTACAGTTTCAATGGTTAAAATTGGCATAATATGAAGTGCATTCGATGTATTAATTCATGTGTATTATTGTTTGCAGGTTATATGATCTTTTAGACAGGATAACAAATAGACACACATTCAACTAGATATATGGAGAGCGTATCCAGCTTGCTATCCAGATCACCAAACAGACCGCGCATTGTTGGTAGCATATTTCTATGTGTTAAAGGAAAGAACCGGCTAGGAACTATCATCACCACGTGCCAGCATCTCAGCACCAGTCTTCTTCTAGAAGAAGGGTCCATCTCACGTCTCTTCATGACACTTTGAAGTTGGCTCTGATTTGGATTGAAGTCGTAAGCCAGATCACACGCCAGAGGGAAACCGATCTGTGAGAGAAGAGGAACTGTCATCTATTAGCTGTTAGTGCACTTATTTGCCATAATGACTGCCTTATCGTGAAGAGCAGTCGACCACTAAAGGGTCGAGTTTCTCTCCTTCTATCAAACAATGTATATATAGACGTTGTCAGGTGACTTAGAGGGAGTCTTCTTGGAGTCTTTTGAGTCTTTTTCTTTTATTTGATACAATCAGTTCAGTTTGAAAAATCTGTAACGCTACCCTTTTAATTTAATGAAAGTTTCGTTGCATTGTGTATGATCGTGTGTGTTTAAGAAGAGCATTACTCTGTTCGCTGGGAATGCCCCTCGACAAATAGAGTTCTTTGTGTAGGTTTTTTTATTTCTTTCCTCTGCAATTAGTATAATTTTTCTTATAAGTTGTTTGTGTAGTTTTGTTTCTGTAATCGTTCATGTTTCTTGTAGCATAGATTTCTGTTTAATATTATGTTGAGCATGTAGGTTCCTTTTTATCAGTTAGCAACTGGTTGTGTCTAATACAGTTTTCAAGCTTTTCTGCAAAGTATTTATAATTCATTGCTTGATTTTTAAATTAAATTCCTTTGATTAAATCGTAGTGAATCTAGTTTTGTTTATTTCAATTTGTATCGTGAATTTGCTTAAGAGTATGTTAGTTTGTTAAGTGATGTTTTGAATTATGAAATTAGCTTAGGTTATATTGCTATGGAATTCAGTCATTAAATTAGGTTTACTTCTTGCTTTTACATTGCAGTAGAACATGCATGAGGCAGCTGTCCTTCAATAAAGCATTTGAATTTATTGTTTCCTTAAAGTTTTAGCATTTTCTTCAAACAGATAGTCTGTTCCACCCTTTATACAGACCTTCATTTCCACCTGTTATACAGTCGTTCATTCAGTCCTGTGTGTTTCTAATTTGTTTTAAAGCTTATTTTATTAGATTTTTCTGATTTTGTCTTCATAGTAAAGGTTAGAAAATGTTTATATTTTCTCTTAAATATCCTTAGATGACATTGTGTAGACTCCTATGTTTATATTTTCTCTTAAATATCCTTAGATGAGATTGTGTAGACTCTTAGTTAAATCTTATTTCTCTTTCTGCTTTCTTGTTTATCTTATGCATAGGAATTATATTATGTAATTTAACTCATTGTATTGATTTGTAATTGAGCCTTTGATTTAAGTTCTTCCTTTGTATATGAGGTCTAAGTTACATACATTGATATATTAGCTTTTAATACAACTTGTCCTTTTAATCATGTAATTAGAGATTTATAAGATATAATTTAAATAACTTTTCATAAGTTTTATGTTTGTTCATTAATGATGTCTACTTTCTGATAGTATTTTGTAAATAGGAGTTAGTTGTGTATAAAGAAGCATGTTTACTATTTCTTGTAACTGGACATTTCTCAGTTTACACATTTTTGTTGAGATCAAACTAGACTTAATCCCATTCAACTTTTATACTTCTTTTGAAACCCATTTTGACAGCCCTCTTGCCCCAGTTCCTATTACAGTAAATGCTTACCTCAAAATAATCAAGGAGAGTGGAAATAAGATAATTTAGTTTGATTTATATATATTAGTTAGTGTATGTTTAATATTGTAAATCCTTCTTGATAAAGTCATTCTCTCAAGTAAAAATCAATCTCTCTAGATAGAATAGTTTCATTGTGATAACATTGTTTATATACTAACATTTATAAATAATTTGATGTTACTCTGCTTAGACCTTTGTTTTCATTAACTTAATTAGATCCTTAGGAGTTCAACTCGAAGTCTTTCAATCTTTAGCTTATCGAAGTATTACCACGATACTCTCTACCTTCGCAAATATTTTGTAGCAACTCTACGCCTACTAACCCCGGTCGATAATTAAATATTAGGTAAACTATTCAAGATAATATATTTCCCAACATTTTTGGCGCCGTTGCTGGGAATTTGTTTCGTAAGGTAGAATAGATGTAGGCTAGTAATAGGGGAGCAGTAAGACGAGAGGTAAGAACCTGTGCATCTGTTATAACAGGCACCCCCAAATACAGTAGCAGTAGTAGTAGTAATATAGGATAGGTTCGTTAATATAGTAAGATTTTGTTAAGTTTTTAGAAACATTTTGACCTCAACCATTAACTCGGTGGAAAGTCATCGAAAAAAAAACACTTATAGGAAGTTGTTTTGCTGGACACATAAAGACATTCTTACAAGGGGGGAAATTATAGAAAGAGAAGAGATCCTGGCAAGATGACCTGAGGGCCCTATTTTTGACAAAATTTAAAAAGAAGTAACTAGGGAACCTCTTAATCTTCCACTAAGTAACAAAGTAAGATAATATAACTCTTGATGTAAGGAACCTGAACTTTATTTCATTAACCTTACCTAGGTGGAAGCTCTCTTTGGTAATAGTAACCCCTCAAATTGACATATCCATAGCAGCATCCCCTACTCCTATAATAACCAATAAAAGAATGAGTGATCAAAGGAATATTTATCCTGGAAAAGCATGTTGGGTTGCCCCATTCCCACCTCCAAAGAAACCTTCTAGGTACACTCATTCTAGAAACCAAACCTACATAAAGAACGAGGAAGAAGAACGAGCAACAAAAAGTAATATCTGTCCAAAATGTAAAACGAAACATCCTCAACAGGAATGTCCATTAAATAAATTCCCTCCATGTTATACCTGTAAGGGGAATCATGTATTTCCCCAGGGAATAAATCTGGATCCTATCAAGATAGAGGTAATCATTGGACTGCTCTCTCCAAAGACTCTTCCTCCTCCCGATTCTTAAAAAAAAATAAAATAATATAGGTCATCATCATTTGTAAATATGTCAGTATGTGTATATCTATTTGAATAAATAAGAGTCATGTCTAATCCTAGGAGACTCTTCTTCTATGTTTTCAAGAATAAAATCAATCATGTAATAAATGGTTTTGAAATTCAGTTACAAATGGGTCTTTTCTATAGCGTATTATCTAAAAAGGAAAAGTGCTCTAAAAAACACTAATCTTGATTTTGAAATTTAATTCTCAGACCATTTATTTTATGATTTTGTTATGCTTTACATATGATGGTTTGATTCAAACATGTACATTCCTAATTACCTTAACAATTTCTCAAAAGATCCATTTCAATTATCATGTTTTCCAGAATTTTAATAGCTAGAGATTACTTGCTCATCTATACTTGTTATCAAAACTTGACTCTTAAATATTTTTGAAAACACTCCAGGATAAATGGTAATTCTGCTTGTGGGGAACATTATATTTTATAAATAAAATGGACTGAAAGGCCCAGGAACACCTTTAAGTTATTCTCTTTTGACATGATCTATAATTAAGGCCATTTTATGAAAGAAAAATTTTAAACTCATGTGTTTAGCAGGGCTTAGCACGCTCTAGCACCAATCTACTTCCTATACTCATAATCTTTATACAAGGAAAATCCGCCAGGGTACTTAACAGGCCTACTGGTAGCAGGTCAATGCTAAGTAACAATCTAAAAATAAGGAAGTTTGATATATGCAAGTAAACCTGTCGGGTACTGAACATGCTTGCTGGCAGCGGGGCTATGCTTGCATGGTACCAAGATAAACCCGCCGGGGTATTGAACCGGCCTGCTGGAAGCAGGGCAATATTAGGAAAAACAGATCTGGTTAATGCACCACTAGGCACATGGTTTAACAATAAAATATGTTTAGGCCTATTGTTTATGATGTCATTAAAGAATCACTGTAAGATGGCCTTCGATTCAACAATCTGAATTCAATCAATATCTAGGATATTCCTAGAAATGGGACCCATAGCTGTAAACTCCAACAAATTCGAAGGTGAGCTCAAGAATTTTTGAGATGAAAACATATCTTTACAACAAGGCAAGCGTGACTAGTTTTCCCTATGATCCTTTCACTTATCTCTTCATCACATGGTAGATGATAAATTTATACAATTATATATTTGAGCACTATTATTTTTCAATATATATATCTGAATCCTTTCCATTTGTTAGTTAATTTTTCTTTCTTTTTACATACTTACAGCAGCATGACTAAACTTTCTTAATTTATTTTGGAAATTACTTAGTTTTCTTGCATGTCTTGAGGACATGCCATATCTTTGGTTTGGGGGAGTATTAGTTGATTGTCTGTCTTCATTTTTACTTATAAAAGACTCATTGCCAAATGATAAAGTGTTTGCAGGATAATGCAGATAGCGAAATTGGCCTTAAAATTGTGGATGAATAAGCAAGAACGCTAAAGAATTATTTCATATGAAAAGTTGTATGAAGGATCATATGAAGGGTTGAATGTCGGTATGAATAAGAAGTCAAATGACAAGATGAATAATTTTTTTGTGTGATATTTTCACACCTATGATTAAGTGTTGGCTTAATTTTATTGGGTAAAAATACAAGTCATACCATTAGGGTCACATCTATATGATACTATGACTAATGCCGATTAATGATGGTATGAATTAGATCTAATATGATTTTATTACCCCTAAATGGATATGATATGACATTCGAATACCTTTTAGTTATCATGAATCTGCCATCTTCATTATTCTCCTTTTATGTTCGCACGCATAAGCTATCAGATAAGCTGCCCCCCTCGTTGAACTAAGGTTATGGTTGAGTTTGGTTATAGACTTGCATTAAGTTACACCGTTCAGCCTGTCCAAATCTTGCTTTGGACATGGTTGAACCAACTAAAAAATTAGAAATCCATTCAATCACGTGCTTTAGACAACACATGTTTTGAAAATTCGCTATAATGGCATGATCATTTAGGCATGCTGAGCTGGTTGCATAATCGTTTGGTAGGTTGAACGTGGCACACTTTAAAACTAGCACTATGTGAACCTTCTTCAATTTCATCGCCATCACTAACCATTATTACTATAGAACATTTTAGCCACCTTTCATGAAAACCCTATATTCCTTCCTCTGTTTCCATCATGCCGAATCGATTCGAGCCTGAAAGTTACCAAGCTCTGTTTCAAATGATAGAGTTTAGGGAGTGTAGGGAAGTGTTTTTTCGAGCCGGTTGGAACCCATTCCTCCATTGACTGCAAGGTTACAATGAGGAGATCTCATTGCTATTTGCAATGGGGTTCAATGGGAGGATGGCCAGAAAAGGTCACCTTTCTTTTCAAGTCCGACTGAAGAGTCGATTGCCCGCGCCACTAAGCTTCCCCGAGAGGGTGAATGATGTCACAAACATTGGTTCATTCTGTGAGCATCACATAATTTTTCTTTGAAGCCTGCATTTTGGCATGTAACATGTGTGAAAGGCTACCATCACAGTTGGATAAAGCCAGAATATATCGAGTCGTTGATAGTCATCATTCATTTGGTTACCTGCGAAGGTAAGTATAACGTTTTTAAGTCCTGTCACCTTTGGTTTTGAGCCCACTTTTTTTATAATACATGTTTGAATTTCCCTTTCTTTTTTCGTCATAGCTTAGAGAAAATGTCGAATTTGGTCAGAAGAAAGACTCTTCATCCCAAGAGTACTTTGTACCACTACATCTTAATCAAACTGTTAATCCTGGATTAGCTTAAAGAACCAAACCAGTCTTGGGAAACCTTTATGTTCAAAGTGCTTAATCCCCACCTTAATATTCGTAAACGATGTCATCATTTTCACCCTGATTCAAGACCAAATTCACCTGTAGAAAACCCCAATGTTGTCCACCTTGATGAAGATGTATCAGAACCTAATCCACATGTGCAAGATACCCCTGCTAGTCTTGTGTCCTCTGAATTTGTGCATTTTTCATGACCTCGTACTAGAAGACAGAAGGCTAAAAGTGTTAAGTGCAGGCTTCGACCCAGTACCCAGACAGTAGTTTAGCTTGATGAGAAGACTGGTCATCCAGATGATGAGGCCAAGGTAAATAAAAACGACCCAAACTCATCCCTCTTAACACTAGCCAACCTTTCTGCCAAGTTACTCAAGGACATCGATCAGATGGACATTCCTGCATCTGTTCAGGATATCAGCCTTCAAGACCCCCTTCCTATTTTTTATTTGGATCGCCTTCAACAGAAATGAGCCCTCCATGGGATTTCAACCAGTCTTAGACCCATGTACACCCTCGTAGCCAACATTAGATTAGTTAACTTCCGAGTTAACTCCATTGATGAAGCATAATGAAGCACATGTTAAGTTAATTTTAGAGCTTCATGAGGAAAATAGAGAATTGCAATTACAAATTAAGAATATGGAGGATCTCCACAAAACTGTTAGGTGTTACAGAGGGATCGACAAGCAAGGCGTGCTCTTTTGAAGGATTAGGATAAGAATTTGAAATTCAAATAGTCTGTTTCATCAAAGTTAGAGGTAGCTGCCACACGCAGCTCTGCCTCCTTCCCCATGATATATTTTGCTTTGACCCGTGAGACCTGGTATTCTTCTGGTTTGGGGGAATGTTGGTCCCCATTTTCTCACCATTTTTGGGTTAATACTTTACATATTAATGCATATTTTGATACCTTTTTGCGTGTTTTGTACCATGCAGTGCACCATTCAAGCCTCAGGTATAGATAAATTTAAGATTTATATCAATTCTATTTATTATCATCATTTTACAGTTTCAATGGTTAAAATTGGCATAATATGAAGCGCATTCGATGTATGAATTTAGGTGTATTATTGTTTGCAGGTTATATGGTCTTTTAGACAGGCTAACAAACAGACATGTGTTCAGCTAGATATAAGGAGAGCGTATCCAACTTGCTGTCTGGATCACCAAAGAAACCGTGGATTGTTGGTAGCATATTTCTATGCGTTAAAGGCACGAAATGGCCAGGAAATGTCATCACCAGGTGCCAGCATCTCAGCATCAGTATTATTCTAGAATAAGTGTCCATCTCACATCTCTGCATGATACTTTGACGCCGGCTCTGATTTGGATTAAATTCATAAGCCACATCGCACCCCAAAGGGAAACCAATCTATGAGAGAAGAGGAACTGTCATTTGTTATCTATTAGTGCACTTATTTGCTATAATTACTGTCTTATCGTGAAGAGCATTCAACCACTAAAGGGTTGACTTTCTCACCTTCTATAAAACAATGTATATATAGACGCTGTCAAACGACTTAGAGGGAGTCTTCTTAGAGTCTTTTGAGTCTTTGTCTTTTATTTGATACAATCAGTTCAGTCTGAAAACACTGTAATGCTACCTTTTAATTTAATGAAAGTTCTGTTGCATTGTGTATGATCGTGTGTGATTAAGAAGAGCATTACTCTGTTCGCTGGGAGCCCCCCCCGACAAACAAAGTTCTTTGTGTAGGTTTTGGTATTTCTTTCCTCTGCAATTAGTATAATTTTACTTATAATTTGTTTGTGTAGTTTTGTTTTTGTAATTGTTCATGTTTCATGTAGCATAGATTTCAGTTAAATATTATGTTGAGCATGTAGGTTCCTTTTTATCAGTTAGCAACCGGTTGTGTCTAATACAGTTTTCAAGCTTTTCTGCAAAGTCTTTATAATTCATTGCTTTATTTTTAGATTAAATTCCTTTGATTAAATCATAGTGAATCTAGTTCTATTTATTTCAGTTTGTATCATGGATTTGCTTAAGAGTATGTTAGTTTGTTAAATGATGTTTTGAATTATGAAATTAGCTTAGGTTATATTGCTATGGAATTCAGTCATTAAAGTAGGTTTACTTCTTTCTTTTACATTGCAGTAGTACATGCATGAGGCAGCTACCCTTCAATAAAGCATTTGAATTTACTATTTCCTTAAAGTTTTAGCATTTTCTTCAAACAGACTGTCATACAGATAGTCTATTCCACCCTTTATATAGACCTTCATTTCCACCTATTATACAGTCGTTCATTCAGTCCTGTGTGTTTCTAATTTGTTTTAAATCTTATTTTCTTAGCTTTTTCTGATTTTGTCTTGATAGTAAAGGTTAGATAATGTTATATTTTCTCTTAAAGATCCTTAGATGAGATTGTGTAGACTCCTAGTTAAATCTTATTTCTCTTTCCTCTTTCTTTTTTATCTTATGCATAGGAATTATATTATGTAGTTTAACTCATTATATTGATTTGTAATTGATCCTTTGATTTAAGTTGTTCCTTTGTATATGAGGTCTAAGTTACATACATTAATAGATTAAGTGCTTTTAATACAACTTGTCCTTTTAATAATGTAATTAGAGATTTATAAGATAGAATTTAAATCTCTTTCATAAGTTTTTTGTTTGTTCATAAATGATGTCTACTTTCTGATAGTATTTTGTAAATAGGAGTTAGTTGTGTATAAACAATCATGTTTACTATTTCTTGTAATTGGACATTTCTCAGTTTACACATTTTTATGGAGATCAAATTAGACTTAATCCCATTCAGCTTTTATACTTCTTTTGAAAGACGTTTTGATACCCCTCCTGCCCCAGTTCCTATTACAGTAAATGCTTACCCTCAAAATAATCAAGGAGAGTGGAATTAAGATGATTTAGTTTGATTTATATATATTAGTTAGTGTATGTATAATATTGTAAATCCTTCTTGATAAAGTCATTCTCTCAAATAAAACTCAATCTCTCTATATATAATAGTTTCATTGTCATAACACTGTTTATATTTGGAAATTTATAAATAGTTTGATGTTACTTTGCTTAGACCTTTGTTTTCATTAACTTAATTAGATCCTTAGGAGCTCAACTCAAAGTCTTTCGATCTTTAGCTTATCGAATTATTACCACGATACTCTCTACCTTCACATATATTTTGTAGCAACTCTAAGCCTACTAACCCTGGTCAATAATTAAATATTAGGTAAACTATTCAAGATAATATTTTTCCCAACAATGAGGAATGTGATTATGAATTACCTGGTCCCGACGGCTCTGGATTTTGTGGCCCGTAGCTCCTAGAATCATCGTTTGAAGTTTCAAAGTCTAACATGCTACAAATGCACTATTTTGGGTAAAAAACCAAATGGTATGGTAAAAATGTCATTTTTATGTAATGACCCTCCAAGGGGTCTAACAAATACAACTAAGGCATGCATTTTTTTAGTAAATGGATTAGATTTATGTAAAGTTAAACATATATTGACAGTTCTTTTAATTCGATCTTCTAATATCCCATAAAACACTACTTTAAATTTAATCATTGTGCATGCATACAAACCTTAAGATCTTCTTAACTAGTTTTAATAATTATAATTTATTAAATAAAAATAATTTTAACAATAGTAGAATACCTGTTGATATTGATAGTCATTTTCGTTTGAGGACGAGGTCGAAGGTTGTTTTGATGTCACTCCACTGTAGTTGTTGTCGCCAGATTGCCAATCATGCCAGATCCACTAGCTTCCTCCCTATCATACCCTGACGGGAACTCTTCTTCCCCTTGGAATTCCTAGCTCGACGGGGATAACAATACCTTGCTAGAAATGGAAGTACGACACTAGGATGCTACTGGGAGGATCCCAACCTCACTCACGTCGTTTTGAACCACACTCTTCCATAGTCACCTTAGAGCCACCATAGTTACTTTAATTAATTAATTTTTATTTACCAACCCATTTGTTAGTTATCTTTAGTTCTTTGATTCTTTTTTGATTAGTCAAGGTTTATCAATCCACTTGTTAGTTATCTTTGGTTCTCCGATTCTTTTCTCATTTGTTAGGGTTTCACTTTAGTTCAAGTTCCGTAATTTACTATGTTACTAATTTCTTTATTTAGCTTGATTTCAGTTGATTGATTTATTTATCATTTTTAATTTAATTTATCCTTTACTTTATTTTATTATTATTATTATTAAGTTATTTATGATCAATTTATTATTTCCCTTAATTAAAATATATGTTGTTTATCGTCACATTCTCGTCGCGACCAGAATTATCAAGGTGTTATACTTTTATCACACCCTTCCAATAATCCCCACAGGCGGGGAGATGGTTATGACGACTGAGCCAATGTTACCTCAATTTGTTTACCCTAGGAAGAGTGAGGCGGTTCTTGGGGAATAATGTCAAATCCCTATTGAGAGCCCCCCTCCCCCAGTAATAATATTCATGAGTGATCGACTCGTGGCCAACCCTGACGGAATGCACACATGATGAAATAGAGTTTTCCTCACTCTATTCAAAGTTCATCATGCCCTCCAATTTTCTAGACTTATAAGTATACTATTTTCATCCGCGTCACTTGATGTGGGTCGATTGGAAATCGAAATCCCATCACCTGCACATAAAACAACCCATGCATCAAATCTCATAATAAATAAGATTTCAATAATAAAAAACCATCAATCGATCTCAACTACCGATGTTTACCAAATTATCTAGATTCCATGCATGCTAGTGCATCAACCATATCATAATTCAATCATGCTATATACAAGACTAATATCACCTACCATACTTGTTGAATCAACTGGAGTCTTTGCATATCAGTTATTTCTTGTATTTCATGTCCCTTCCTTTCCTTTCACACTCGACATACCATCAGAGTACACCCTACATAACTTTTGTCAAAAAATTATACAACTTTAATCCTTGCTCATAAATTTAGATGATTTTTCATTGACAATTACAATCATAATATAATTGCATACATAATTGCCCAATTGTCGGCATTACTTTCATAATCATAATTTACTCCACAATATGTTAGATAATCCTTCTTAGGTCATATCTCATTAATAATTCATTTCTTTACACAAGTCCAGGTCATCATAAACTGGATGCCATAAAAAATACATCCACACAATGTTTTAGATCTCAAATAATTAAATAATTGGGTCATTCATCATAGAATGCCCTCAAACTATTCTAATATCAAGAGTTAGGGCAAAAACATGGTTGTTACATACACCCCCACTTCAAGAAAATTTGTCCCAAAGTTATAGAATATGTATGGATAATATTAATGCATTTCCAATGTGTCCTTCTAGGTCGCAGTATTGCATCCTCATACATGAATCATGCAATGCTAGTTTACACCGAGACATTATCCATTATACCCTAGTATTGTTAGCTCGACGGGGCTAACAATACCTTGGTAGAAATGGAAGTACGACGCTAGGATGCTGTTGGGAGGATCCCAACCTCACTCACGTCGTTTTGAACCACACTCTTCCATAGTCACCTTAGAGCCACCAAATTGGTTTGGGCTCAAAACTATGGTAGGAATGAATAAGAAGAATATGAAGATCCCCCCCATTCTTCCATTTCCTTATCTTTTATTAACCATTTCGTTAATTCCCATGCATCATTTTCAGTTAACCCTTTAGTTAATTTAATTAATTAATTAATTAATTTTTATTTACCAACCCATTTGTTAGTTATCTTTAGTTCTCTGATTCTTTTTTGATTAGTCAAGGTTTATCAATCCACTTGTTAGTTATCTTTAGTTCTCTGATTCTTTTCTCATTTGTTAGGGTTTTTTTATACACCTGAGTGGCACCTCTCCGTCCGAGTGCTGATATCTCTCATGTTGGCACACAAAAGGACACTTATGGATAGAGGTTTGCCCTTAACACTATAGCTTGGCTTGTCATGAAATACATTCTACCTTCATCCAGCCAATTACTTTGTCATTTTTTCAATGTTAGGATGTATTCGCTACTCTCTTTATAAGCAACTCGCGCATCATTCGCGAGTCTCCATTACAGCAAGTCGTGAATCCTTGTATTCGCGGGTTGCTCTTATACAGAGTCGCGAATCATTCGCGGGTTTCTCTATTACATACCCGTGAATGTGCCTCTTAACATGAAAACACAAAAACATGCGCTAATGGGAGTTTAGTTAAGTCATTTTACTTAATCTCCCTAACTGCTACAACTTCCCCAACCTTCGAGAACTACCTTATTTCACCCATATAAATACAGGCCTTGGGGAGGGTTGTAGGGACTTACACTAGGGAGCAAAGTTATGCTGGTGGATTGTTTACAGAAGTATTTGGAGCAGTGAAACTCAGAATCCTTTGGTGACAGAGGAGTCCTTGTCTCAGACGTTTGGTTGTACTCTGAACTTTCTCATTATTGATAATAAAGAGATTACTTCTTCCACATGTGTCTCATATATCTTGGTTTGATAATGGTTTATGATTCAGTATTTCATATTTGAATTATCTAACCTGCTAACATATATATATGAATCATTCTATATCTGGAAGATTGTCTCTGAACAGGTGAAAGAGGAGTGAACCTTGAAGACTTTGGAAGTGGAGCAGATTGGAAGAGGACTAGCGAGGATCGAACTTCATTTAACAAGTAAGTTCTTCTAACCCTCCTATTTCCTATTCTACACTTTTGAAGTCAATTGTCTGCAAGTGTTTGAGTATGTTGGTAACCCCCGACCTACGATTATTAGGTGCATAATCCCTTACAACAGAACTGGCGACTCCGCTGGGGAATCCTAGACTGCTGTAGGTCATTTCTGTTATCCTGACCAGTTTTGCTTGTGAGTCTGTTTGTGGTTTCTATCCTGGCTCTTGCTTACTTCAGCTTTCGAAAGTCTTAGGGTTTTTTTTCTTTGCTTTTGAGAAAAATTTTATACCCATTCACGGGTTGTTCCACTGAACAGTCATGAGTATAAAGTTGCATTCGTGGGTTGTTATACTGCACAGTAGCGAGTCATTCGTGGGTTGTTATACTGCACAGTCGCGAGTCATTCGCGAGTTGCACTGCTAGACAGTCGTGAATCCCCTGAAAGTTTGGATTTTTAAAGAAGAGTTTGCTTGTGTCTTTTCTTGATATAGTCCTTGTTTTCTGAGAATACTTTCTTTAAGAATGCTGTAGAGTTTGCTTGATTGTCTCAGGTGATCAGATCTTAGTGCTTTTTGAAAGCCTTTGAGTCTTTTTACTTGGTTTATTTACAGTTTGCATCCTGAAGCATTTGGCCTGTTTGGGTTCTTGGTTCAAGTGTCTTAGTCCAGATCAGTGATTAGAGTCTTGGGCTCTGTTTCTTTCTAGTCTGTTTTCTGACAGTTGCTGGTTTGCACTTGCCTTTTTAAGTTTGCAGTGTTTTTGTGTCATTGTTTACACCCAAGCTAGGGTTCCTAGCCTGCTTCTCTTGCTGGTCTGTTGGTTCTGTTAGCCTGTTGTTTCAGTTTGCAGCTTGTATATAGTTCATAAGTTTCAAGTTTACTCAAACATAGTGCATTGTAGATGCATAGTAGATTTTTGAGCAATTTTTAAAGTGAAAACAAAACATAGTTAGTCTTTTGCATTGTTATTTTTGCATAAGTAGTGTTTGCTTCATTTTAAAAATATATAATCTTAGAAAATTACAAAAACATAGGCTTAGTTTCTCTTATCAGTGCTTTAGTTCATCAATACATATTTGAAAAAATGAAAAGAAGTTTGTTTTATAGTAGTAGTTTGCTTTGAATACACTTTACTTTCATTTATTTCTTGCTAAGTCAAAACACCATACAGTATATCACTTCCATTTCCTCTTGAGTAAGAAATAGCCGTTAAAATAAACGCATAAATTAAAATTTACTAGTAAGTTTTATTTCTAGGGGCCTTTCACCTACTAGCTTAGGCTAGACTTGTGGGCTAGGGAGTGTAAACTTCCCACAAGTTATAAACTCAGACGTAGTGGACCATTCTTTAGGTAAATCCTTGATTCTATCACTGTATCTGGGAAGCTCCTCTCAAACGGGAGTTAAGCACGAGGCCGCGTGGAGGCTTGGATAGAGGAGATAACCCTCCAAATCCTTGTCAAAGCGTAACTCAGGACTTTTGCGCATCTGGGGATTCTATCCTAGACAGAGTTTCAGGCTCAGCTACCCTGCCCATGCATACGAGTCTGGCTTGCGACTGTCCCCCCAGACTGTTGGTATTGCCAAGGTAACCTTTAGTCTCTTGACATCTAGGGTTCATACACAGGTAAACTGGAAGGTTATTTTTGGTTGACCTTGGATGGGCTTGGAAGGTAACCCTTGTGGAAAGTGCAGGAGGGTGGTGGGTGATTCCTCCGCTTGTGCCTGAGAACCACCTCAAGGACGCCAAGTAACTGTCTATCAGCTTTCTTCTGGAAAGTACATCTTATACCTGGTTGTCTGTTTGGGCTTTAGGAATTTTTTAGTGAGTGCTATGTGGTTTGTCTGTACTTAGTGGGCCTTTAGGTGTTTGCTTTGTAATTTTGGTTGACCATCAACCTCAGACTTTGTCTCTTGTTTTGAATCTATGGATAGCACCCCTTTGAACACCAACCAAGAGATCCCCATGATGGGAGCTCCTTGTCCTATTCCTCTCACAGGGAATGTTGGTGTTCCCTTGATGGCCACCTTGAATCTTTCGGGATTCACCCTAGGGCTACCGGTGTGGTTTTTTTCCACTCCAACTGTCCTGAATGCTCCTGATGCTTCTCAAGTAAGCTCCTTATATCAAGGGCATCAAAACATTGTCTCCCCTTCACCTGTAGTTAGTTCTCCTCCTCCTTCTACCTCATGCGGTGAAAGTACTGATACTAGTAACCGGCAGTCTAAAAGGAGTAAAAGAAGGAGGAATAGGAAGAAAGCACAGAAGCAAGGGGGCACCCGTTCAACCTCTGCAAGTCAAGTTGAACCTCACCACCCAGCCTTGGTTGTTCATGCTAGGGGCACCCATCCAACCTCTGCAGGTCATGTTGGATCTAGTCACTCAACCTCTGGTGTTCACGTTGAGTGCACCCGTTCAACCTCTGGTTTTCAAGTTGAACCTTCCTATCCAACCTCTATTGTTCATGTTGGAGCTATCCATCCAGCCTCTGGTGATCAAGCTGGTGGGATCCTTCCAACCTTTTCACGTCATGTCGGATCCTGTCACGCAACCTTTGTTGTTCAAGCTTAGTGCATCCGTTCAACTGCTGGTTTTCAAGTTGAACCTCCCCATCCAACCTCTATTGTTCAAGTTGGATCCATCCACCCAGCCTCTGTTGTTCATGCTGGGGGCACACACTCAACTACTGCAAAGCATGTTGATCCTAACCATTCAACCTCTGTTGTTCATGTTGATGGTGCCCGTCCAACCTCTGCAAGTCATGTTGGACCCAGTCTCTCAGCCTCTGCCAGGCATGCTGGGGGTAGTCTCTCAGTCTCTGTACTTCACGCTGGAGACAATTCGTCAACCACTGCGAGTCATGTTGACACTGTTGACAAGTCTACCCGTTCAAAACACAAGCTCAAGTTTCCTTGTAAGCTTTGTGAGGGAGACCACCTTACTTATAAATGCCCTTCTATTGCTGAGGTGCGAAGAGTTTGGATTCATGGTCATCCAATTTTTGAACATTATGGAGTCTCTCAACAACCAACCTCTCTTAGTGAGGTTGGACCCAGTCACCCAGTCTCTGTTGTTCACGCCGGGGGAAAACTCTCATCCTCTGCAGGTCATGTTGAGAGAAAACTGTCAGCCACTGCTAGTCATGCTGATACCGTTGAGAAAACTGGTCGTTCGAAGCATCATATTAAGTTCCCTTGTGTGCTATGCAAGGGAGATCATCTTACTCATCTGTGCCCTGCTATCCCAAAGGTGCGGAGAGTGTGGTCCAAGGCTCATGGATTTCGTTCTTCTGAACACCCTATAGTTTCTCAACATCCTACTCAACCTTTGATTGATCAAGTGGTCGAACAAATCTCATATTTGGTCGATCCCACTCTTCTTTTGGAGAGTGTTCCTCATGTGATTAAACCAATGTCATCTTTGGTCAATCCCACTCTCCCTTCAGAGAGTGACTTTCACCAAGCGGTTGAATCGATTCCATTATCGGTCAATCCCACTCTTCCTTTGGAGAGTGAAGTGTCTACTAGTCACATTTTCTTCATTGCCAGTTTAGATCTTACTGAAAAAGGGGGCACTGAACTTGCTTTGGATCAACCCCCACCAAGCCCTCGGATTGCTTCCTTTGATTGGGATAGCCTAGTTGAGCCGCGCCTTCCTTCCCATGCACCTTTCCAGATAAAGGTCAAGGTTGAACCTTATACGATTGCTCATTGTATTGTTGATGAAGGAGCCTCAGTTAGTAATTTGTCTGTTCGTGCTTGGCGAGGTATGGGATCTCCCATCCTTGTGTCGACTGCTAGTCAGTTACTGGCGTTTGATAGAAGAACTTGTTTAGCCTTGGGAATTCTTGCTCAAACACCTGTTACTTTGGGTGGGAAGACCGTCTTAGTTGACTTCATGGTAATAGAAGACCCCTTGGATTTTAATATGCTCCTTGGATGTGATTATGTCTATGCCATGCAAGCTGTGGTGTCAACATTCTTTCGTGTGATGTACTTTAATCATGGCGAATAAATTGTCACTATCGATCAGTTGGATTTTCTTGATCCGTCTCCTGACCCAACTAGAGACCAAGTCTTTCCTTTATTGATTCCCAGTGTTTCTGTAGACACCACCCCACCACAGGTGAACTATGTGGCTTTTTGTCCTTTGTGTTCAATTGCTACTAAGAGGAAGCCTCTGTTTTCATGCTTACCTTCTTGGGACTTGGTCCCAGCAGTTGATCAGGTGAGTCATCCTATACATATTGTAGAGCCTTCTCTCCACTCTGTCCATCCATTTGAAAGTTCAGATATGTGTCCTATCTCGGATGATTTCCTCCCTTCAGATGAAGTCTTCCTGGAGTCTTTGATACAGTCTGACCTTATTTTTCAGTTGTGATTAAGTCTAACCCTGATTTTCTTAGTAAGCTTTCCTTTTTCTTATGTTGGTTTTTGTTGAGTCTTTTTTCTTTATTTGAAAAGCAAGTCAGTGATCCTGATGAGTTTGATTTTTTCTTATGAATTTCTCAGCTCCTGTGATATTGAGTTTGTTCCTGCAGACTCTATCTCCCTTGTTGATTTTCGCTTCTCTTCTGAGGTTGATCTTATTGATTATAAACCCTTGAGCCTTGGTCCTATAGAATCTTCTTCGGTTGATTCTGCCTTGACTTCTCCTTTTGTAGAAGATAGCAAAGTCACAAGTGTTTCTGCCAAAGTGACCCGCATCAGATTGTTTTTTCTGATGTTGTTGTTTCTTGGAGACAGGATTATTAGTTGGATTCACAACTGTTTATGGGCCTCACCTTGTTGTTCAAGCTGTAATTGCATTTGCATGTGCCCTGCTCGCACTTATGAGCCTGATGTCGGCTTCCACTCTTTTAGCTCGTTGTATAAGCCCTCATCTTCGTTCTCATTGCCGCCTAGCCTTGTATCATTTTGCCTTTGCAACTTGACACCCTTTACCCCGAGGAGACCTTCCTTGAGTGTCCTTATCTTGCTCACTTTCCTTGAATTATGCATAGGTTTGTTCCTTGCACTTGGAACTAGTTTCGCCTTCCTATGATACTCGTCTCCTTGCATTTAGAGCATTCTTTTTGTTCTCCTTCGAGCTCGTTAAAAATAGTAAGGAGGCCGCGAGTTGACTTTTCCGTACTCGTTAAAATTTCACGGGAAAGATTATGAGTTTCTTTAGGCCCAATTCTGACTCCTCAAAATAGACTTGACTGCCGAGTAAACTTGTCCGTTCAGGCTCTTTAAGAATATGTGAACAGGCATCCACATTGGTGGTAGGTTATCTCTTTCTCGGACCATGTGGAATAATACGAGAAATGATCCCTCTCTTTTCTTTCTGAATTGAGAAGAGTATTCTTAGGCATAGGTTTATCTCTTTTCCGGACCCGAGGGACTAAACTTACAGAAAAGGAACCCCTGGTATGAGCTTAGTTTTCTCTTTTTCGTGCTCTGGACCCAAACATGAAAAAGATTCCGAGTGTACTTTGTGTCTTTGTCATGCTCGTTAAACCCTAAAGAACAAAGCATCAAGTTTATTGTTGTAAGCCCCATTTCTCGTAATCAAATGGATCTTTCTGAGTGATCTTGCCTTCCTTCACACTCGTAAAACTCAGGCTATTATATGCTGCTTTTGAAGGAGCTTTGGGTAGGTGGTAATTTAACCTTTTTCGGACCTTCCTGACTAATTACGAAAAAGGTGCGCCTTTTCTTCTTCGGAAGTTAAGAGAGTTCTTCTTTGGTTTGTTTTATACTTTTTTAGCCTTAGGAGACTAAATTGTATGAAAAAGGACCCCCCCCTGGAGTCTTCTTTGGAGTTTTCAGACTCTCTAAATTATGAAAACACCATCGAGCATATACTAGTTCGGGCTCATTAAATCCACGGATTAGTGTATCAAGCATTATTTTCCCATCTCTTCAAGCTTGTTAAAAAATGGAGAGGGAACCGAGTTTACTTTCCTGGACTCGTTAAAACTTAACAGGGAAGGTAAGGAAGAAGTTTTCTCTTGTTTTCAGTAATGGCAGCATGTCATCCTTGAACATAGCACTCTTTGCTTTCCGATATCCATGTTTCAGTATACACTTGTGTTCAGCTATCACTTTGAGTTTTGACTCCTCCTGTTATCCATTATACCTGGGGAATCTGCTCATGTCTCCTACATGACAGATAAGTCTAGTTGTTCTATCTATCCGTTGTATGCTACCTCGGGTCATCTCTTTGTTGTGCTCACTGTTCAAGGATTATACCTAATGTCTGATCTATCACCTGATCCTATTACTGTTATATCTGTTATCCATTTACTTGTGTCTCCATTCTTTTGCCCAGTTCCTAGTCACTCTTGTGATCCGTTGGAGGATCCATTGCCTTCCTTATCACAGTATGGTTCCGTTTCAGCACTTCCTGATGATGAAGACCTAGAGTTTTTGACGATAGTACCTCTGGATTCACTTTCATCATTGGTCAACTCCTTTGCTTTAGTTGTCAATTATCACTTATTGGTTGACAAACTGTTGAATCCTCTCCATGTTCGACTTCAGCTTACCCTTATTCACATGGCTTGGATTGTACTGGTTCTTTGGCATCATTTATGAAGACCTTAGTCCCTCATTTTGGGCTAAGTTGTGCAAGACCATGTTCGATTCTGATATCCAGCTCCCAGATCTTTGAAGACTCATCATTATTGTATTGTGGCTTCGATCCACCTTTGTAATATACGTGGTTTTTACCCGTATCATATGATGTAATCAAATATTGTAAAGGAGCTAGTGTTCCAGTAAATTGAACATAGTATCCTCAGATGTAACTTTGTATATCATATTATTATGTATTTGTTTCAGGTACTCTCTCTACTCCATTGGATTTCTGAGTTTCTCCAAAGTTAAATATTATAATGTATTTCAGCCATCGTTCCCCTCTGACCTCACACATTAGGGGGCATCTGTTATACACCTGAGTGGCACCTCTCCGTCTGAGTGCTGATATCCCTCATGTCAGCACACAAAAGGACACTTATGGATAGAGGTTTGCCCTTAACACTATAGCTTGGCTTGTCATGAAATACATTCTACCTTCATCCAGCCAATTACTTTGTCATTTTTTCCATGTTAGGATGTATTCGCTACTCTCTTTATAGACAACTTGCGCATCATTCGCGAGTCTCCATTACAGCAAGTCGCGAATCCTTGTATCCGTGGGTTGCTCTTATACAGAGTCACGAATCATTCGCGGGTTGCTCTATTACATACCCGCGAATGTGCCTCTTAACATGAAAACACAAAAACATGCGCTAATGGGAGTTTAGTTAAGTCATTTTACTTAATCTCCCTAACTGCTACAACTTCCCCAACCTTCGAGAACTGCCTTATTTCACCCATATAAATACAGGCCTTAGGGAGGGTTGTAGGGACTTACACTAGGGAGCAAAGTTATGCTGGTGGATTGTTTACAGAAGTCTTTGGAGCAGTGAAACTCAGAATCCTTTGGTGACAGAGGAGTCCTTGTCTCAGACGTTTGGTTGTACTCTGAACTTTCTCATTATTGATAATAAAGAGATTACTTCTTCCACATGTGTCTCATATATCTTGGTTTGATAATGGTTTATGCTTCAGTATTTCATATTTGAATTATCTAACCTGCTAACATATATATATGAATCATTCTATATCTGGAAGATTGTCTCTGAACAGGTGAAAGAGGAGTGAACCTTGAAGACTTTGGAAGTGGAGTAGATTGGAAGAGTACTAGCGAGGATCGAACTTCGTTTAACAAGTAAGTTCTTCTAACCCTCCTATTTCCTATTCTGCACTTTTGAAGTCAATTGTCTGCAAGTGTTTGAGTATGTTGGTAACCCCTGACCTACGATTATTAGGTACATAATCCCTTACAACAGGTTTCACTTTAGTTCAAGTTCCGTAATTTACTATGTTACTAATTTCTTTATTTAGCTTGATTTCAGTTCATTGATTTATTTATCATTTTTAATTTAATTTATCCTTTAATTTATTTTATTATTATTATTATTAAGTTATTTATGATTAATTTATTATTTCCCTTAATTAAAATATATGTTGTTTATCGTCACATTCTCGTCGCGACCAGAATTATCAAGGTGTTATACTTCCATCACACCCTTCCAATAATCCCCACAGGCGGGGACATGGTTATGACGACTGAGCCAATGTTACCTCAATTTGTTTACCCTAGGAAGAGTGAGGCGGTTCTTGGGGAATAATGTCAAATCCCTATTGAGCGCCCCCCTCCCCCAGTAATAATATTCGTGAGTGATCGACTCGTGGCCAACCCTAACGGAATGCACACATGATGAAATAGAGTTTTCCTCACTCTATTCAAAGTTCATCACGTCGTCCAATTTTCCAGACTTACAAGTATACTATTTTCAGCCGCGTCACTTGATGAGGGTCGATTGGAAATCGAAATCCCATCACCTGCACATAAAACAACCCGTGCATCAAATCTCATAATAAATAAGATTTCAATAATAAAAAAACCATCAATCGATCTCAACTGCCGATGTTTACCAAATAATCTAGATTCCATGCATGCTAGTGCATCAACCATATCATAATTCAATCATGCTATATACAAGACTAATATCACCTACCATACTTGTTGAATCAACTGGAGTCTTTGCATATCGGTTCTTTCTTGTATTTCATGTCCCTGCCTTTCCTTTCACACTCGACATACCATCAGAGTACACCCTACATAACTTTTGTCAAAAAATTATACAACTTTAATTCTTGCTCATAAATTTAGATGATTTTTCATTGACAATTACAATCATAATATAATTGCATACATAATTGCCCAATTGTCGGCATTACTTTCATAATCACAATTTACTCCACAATATGTTAGATAATCCTTCTTAGGCCACATCTCATTAATAATTCATTTCTTTACACAAGTCCTGGTCATCATAAACTGGATGCCATAAAAATTACGTCCACACAATGTTTTTAAATCTCAAATAATTAAATAATCGGGTGATTTGTCATAGAATGCCCTCAAACTATTCTAATATCAAGAGTTACGGCAAAAACATGGTGTTACATACACCCCCACTTCAAGAAAATTTGTCCTGAAGTTATAGAATACGTATGGATACTATTAATGCATTTCCAATGCGTCCTTCTAGGTCGCAATATTGCATCCTCATACATAAATCATGCAATGCTAGTTTACACCGAGACATTATCCATTATACCCTAGTATCGAGTCACCATTTCTATTAATTCATAGTGATTTCATTCAATTACTATTCCTATCCCTAAATGGTGCTATACATACTCCCTTTCTTTATGGAACTTCGTCTCGAAGTTTTTTTTTAATTGTATATTCTATGCTAGTTTCACTCACATTCAAGTCTTACGCCATACTCTTCTATTTTCATCAAATATACATGGTTGTAAGTACTAGCAGTTTCACCATCATTACTTTTATGTTTTTTCCAACAAGTATCCAACACATTCTCATTAATCCCATGGTAATCTCACGTAATAGAATAGATTAATATTTACAATTAGATACGTAAATTGCCACTGCTTTTGCATAATCCAATAATACTTTTTAATCATTTCCAAACTGACCTAGATTTTGAACACCTCCTAGTCTTCCATATAGATACGTGACATCAAATTTAACTGCGGGCTAGATCGCCTTAATTCCCACACAATAGGTACTAAATCAACTTTTAGCACCACAAAATCCAAGTGAGAATTAAATTCTATTCAACTACCCTCCTATCCAAGGTGGAAAGGTAAATATCATATAGATTAGTAATTTTCCATCATGAATTCCAAATAAATAGCAACCATCTCATAGTCAAAATCAATGCATATATCCCTCACCATCAACATAAGACTGCTTCTAAATCCATAAGTTTTAATAAAACTAATTCTTAATTTGATTTAATCCCAAGTTGTTGGGACTTAGTGAGTTAGGAAAATATATTACATTTAACCTCCTAGTAATTTCGTTAGTATCATTATGTTCAGGTCAAGGAGTTCATCATGTTCTACCTCATTTCATCACATGACCCTTTTGGTAGACTTGCGAAGTTACATCATATGTGTCATTGTAATATCGTTTTTCCCTATCTTAGAGGACTAGTTGTCATTTAATTTAGGCTTCACCATGTCAAGTTGTTAGCATCATTGCATTCTACTTGTTGTGTTGATCATATCCATACTGTGGTTTGACTAATGTCATCTTCATTTGACCCTTTCAGCAAGTTTGTCAAGTTACATTTTTCTCATGACATTATCATGGTTAAGTCAAGTTTGTAGTTTTTCATATATATATAGAGAATATAAACATGTTTTCATCACAACCTATCAATCAAATATCAATTCATAAACTCCTATAAAAAATAAATAAAATAAAATACATTTATTATGCTTATCATATACTCTTTAGAATAACTTAAATATGAATTATAAATAAATAAAATAAGATTATATACCCTTCACCTATATAATAACATAATGGATGAATCCCATTTATATAACATATAAAATACATTGATATCACAATGAAAAATATTATTTATAGCCAAAAACATATTTAACAAAATTATTAACAAAATCATATAAATTATAATATACAATGATAAATACATATTCCCTATAATGACATATAAGTTACTTTATATGATCAATAATTACATTAACACAACAATTACTCATCCTCCGTGTAACCTACTAAAAAAATATATTACATTTACGTAAATATAAACCATTTGAAATACAATGGTTTAATGAACACAAAATAGAATTTCATGGAAATTGACAAAGAGAGCATTCATCTAACGAGGGTATATCATCCTCACTTATAATCCACCACGAACCCAAACGTATAAATAAATATTATTACACACCGAGAGGTGCAAAGGAACTCCGAGAGTGTAAAACTATTGAATCTTTGGCAACTGAACTTTTATGACTTACTTTGGGAGACTGGAAATAACATTTTAATAATACTTTTGTGGGTATTACTAACCCAAGTTACAACTGAGGTTTTACTTCAATATCCATCTTTGATTCTCATCTCTCTTTGTAAATTAAAGTAAAAATATTGGTCAACAACATACACTTCAATATTGATCACATCCAACTGTGAATGTATGAAACTGCTTTTGCTCGAAAAGAGAACAAAACATAGCTCAACAGTAATTTAAAGCCTATGCTAAGTACTGGAAAATATTAGAGGGAGGATTAATTCATTAACATAAACTAAATCTAGCTATTTGGAAATAAGTAAAGAATTGAAATGTCCATTGGATAGCTCGAAAACTCTATTTATGTTTGGAAGATTGTTTTTTTTAAATAGAAAAACACATTTTTACAACATCAAAAGTTTTTGTTTTTTTTTTTTTTTGTTAAAAAAAATTGTTGATTAGATCCTAAAATTGTTATGTTTTTGTGTATCTAATTAAGCATTTATTATTAAATGAACATTTCTGCTTTGTGTTTTGGTACAAGGGAAAAACCTATCAGTTTTCATCACTAGTTTTAGGTTAGCCAATGCAAATTGACTTATTATCTCAAATGTAAAATAACTAAAATTAGGTTTTCATTACTAATTTTAATTTCAAATGTAAAATAAAACAAAATTATCTCAATTTCAAATGTAAAAAAAAAACAGAAATTATTGGTAATTTATTATTTAATTGGCCATGAATTTTGAAAAAAAAATATATAAAAGTTTGTGGGACCACACAACAAAATAAATCTATCAAACTACACCTGCATCCCGCATCCCAAAATTTCGGGATGCGAGTTGCGGGATGACACACAATACTTACAAAAATGCTCCTGCATCCCGCATTCCGAAATTTCGGGGTGCAGGTTGCGGGATGGAAAAGTTGCAAATAATAAATTTCAAGTTCCCGCAACCTGCATTGTGGGATGCAGGATCATAAACTTTGATTTCATTTTTCATCCACTTTCCGTAAATACATTTGAATAAACATTTTAATTAAGAAATTTATTTAAAAATGTATTTTAGTTCAAATGTTATTTATTCAATGCATTTACGGAAAGTGGATAAAAAAAATTAAAGTTTTGATTTCCGGTTAGCCAATGCAAATTGACTTATTATCTCAAATGTAAAATAACTAAAAACAGGTTTTTATCACTAATTTTAATTTCAAATGTAAAATAAAACAAAATTATCTCAATTTTAGATGTAAAAAAAAACAGAAATTATTGTTAATTTATTATTTAATTGGCCACGAATTTTGAAAAATATATATAAAAGTTTGCTGGACCAGACAACAAAATAAATCTATCAAACTACACCCGCATCCTGCATCCCGAAATTTCGAGATGCGAGTTGCTGGATGACACACAATACTTACAAAAATGCTCCCGCATCCTGCATTCCAAAATTTCGGGATGCGGGTTGCGAGATGGAAAAGTTGCAAATAATAAATTTCAAGCTCCCTCAACCCGCATTGCTGGATGCGGGATTCGGAACTTTGATTTCTTTTTTCATCCACTTTCTGTAAATACATTTGAATAAACATTTTAATTAAGAAATTTATTTAAAAATGTATTTTAGTTTAAATGTTATAGTATTCAAATGTATTTACTGAAAGTGGATAAAAAAATTAAAGTTTTGATTTCCGCATTCCCCAATTCATAAAGCAGAAATCGGGAAATAAGATAAAAAAATTATGAGATAAAGACTTTTCTAATAATGCGGAAATCAGAACTTTGATTTTTTTTCATCCACTTTCCGTAAATACATTTGAATAAATTAGATTACATTTTTTAATTTCGGATCGTTGTTTTGTTTATCAATCAATGACATAACAATGGAATTCCCATAGATATGAAAAGTCATCTGTGTATAAATGAATAGAAAAAGTTATGTTCTCACTATGTACTTTGTGTCTCTTCATGCTTTTGATGATGAATAATTTTAGATCTAGAGCTTAAATATTTCAATCAACCTCTGGTCATTTCCAACAATAATTATAGCCTTTGAAACAACTCAAATTCATGTAAACCTTTAAATATTCAATTAATTTTCCATTTATAAATATGAATACACAAACTATGTTATATATAAGTTACAAAAACATAGCCTATTGGAGCTATTGGAGCAACTATAGCCTATGAAATTGGGTTATGGAACATTTGGTTGGCTTCTCACAGCAACAAAAAGAAGAAAAAAACAAAAAAATTCAAATAACAAAATCTGATGTCTGTTACCCATGTTGGAAGACCAATGTCACGTGTGCAAAATTATAAAATTTAATGAATTGGACAGAGAGAAATATGCCTTACAAGTACCGGAAATCAGTAATACTGTACAAATATGAGGTTGCGACATTTGTGCAAAGGATTCTGTTGAATAGGTCAAGCTTCACCTCAACGTTCCCTGAATCTTTCCCTCCACTGCAAATATTCTACAGAACTTAGGATGATTCAACATTTGAATTAACACATTTTCCCACGAAACATTTTTATGTCAGATTAACAATCATTGGAAAATAAATCCTTGTTTTCAACACTTGCATTTGCATGCATTCCATTGCCTTCAGTACTCTATACCAAGGTATCATCCTAGGGTTCATATTAATATTCACAATTCAGTGTAAACCGGGGTTCTCATCAAAGTATTTTCGTAGTGTAATTCTTCACCTGTTAGAGATCCTAAACACAAATTTTCTGTCATGCAGTACTTGCTTGCATGAAGTCACTCTATAAAACAAGGAGATCAAGGAAATAAGGAGCTTGGGCTCTATAAAATAAACCTGTCACACAAAGATGAGTTATTTGAGCAGCTGTAGCCTATGAAATTGGGTTGTGGAACCATTGGTGACGTTCTCACAACAACAAGAAGATGAAAAAATCAAAGAAATTCAAATAACAAAATATGATGTCTGTTACCTGTGTTGAAGACCATTGTCATGTGTGCAAAATTATGAAATTTGATGAATTGGGTAGAGAGAAATATGCCTTACTAGTACCGAAAATTAGTAATATTGTACAAACATGAGGTTTCGACATTTGTGCTAATTCTTCTGCTGAATAGGTAAAGCTTCACCTCACCGTTCCTTGAATCCTTCCCTCCATTGTAAATATCCTATAGAACTTAGGATGATTCGACATTTGAATTAACACATTTTTCCATGAAACGTTTTTATGTTAGGTTAACAATCTTTGGAAAATAAAGCATTGTTTTCAACACTTGCACTTGCATGCATTCCATTTCCTTCAGTACTCTATACCAAGGTATCATCCATATCTCCAAGCTGAGTACAAACATAGATGCCCACTCAACCAAAAAATACACATGATGCTTTAATTTTTTCTTATGTATGTTCAAGAATCAATATCATTTTTCTCAATAATTGCGAAACCTATTTTTTAGAGAAGCGTAAACTGCTAAAATAAAATTTGTTTTCGACTGAAGTTTTCTTTCACTATTCCTGAAATTGCATACAAGGAAATTGCAAACAATTTTTACCCCTTCTATAACCCAATATCCTCGGCATGTTTAAACGATTCCATAATTTTAACCTCTAAATTGACAGTAAAGCAAAGGCACCTCACAACATGAAATATACACTACACGCAATGTGCCTTTATAGATAAGAATATAGACAAAGATGTAATTCAAGGAGGATGGATTAAGCCTTAAAAAAGAATTAGAAACTCATCCTCAACCTCTTCAAAGATCAAAATACAACACAATGTTATACTGGAATAATAGAACCAAATATTAATACTCATGCTCATTTTCATTCTTCCTCATGGCTCTAATGATGTGTTACAGATGACCCAAAACTTTCAATCCCATATATTTGAGCAATTTTGGCACTAAAGTATGGAATGTGGCGGCGTTTGCAGTGAAATATAAAAAAAATTCACATGAAAAAAAATTCTAGAAAGAATCTTTCATTCCAACTAGAAATATGACTTACAAAATGTTAAATTAAATGCAGGTGGAGGAGGAAGACTAATGTCAACCGTTACAAAGGAAAAAACCCGTTTGTCCAAAGATCTAGGAATTAATATTGGTTTTCCTAATTATTTTGTAACAATATTTACTCAATAATATATAACAACCAATTTCACTTCACATGTACACAGTATATTGTTCTATTTAATATTTTTACAATGCAATATCTTCACTTCAACCTGAAACTCTCACAGTAGAGGCATGAAACATTTCAACTTGGATTGCAGTGTGTATGTTCACAAACCTTGGAACGAAGTATTCACCCCTTGAGTATCAAGGAAGGTAGATCACTCTACAAGAATAAAAAAAACTTCCTTGGCCATATTATGTATGTTGTGTGCAATGCGGCCACTATTGTACTACTTTCTTGGATAACAACGATTACTCCAACTTACTTACAAGAACTTGTGAATATGTTACAGACCATTCAAAAGATGAGGTGTTCTAAATTTTTGAAAAATTTACATGATTTCATGTTGCACACTCCTGGACGTTTTCCGTCTTGAAATTTTTTCTCCAGAATTTTGTCCTTACTGTGCCAAATTGGACATAGACTCGAACTTGAACCTGGTAACTATAAATTTATTGTGCTAGTTACCATAATCTAAATCCTGGAAATCTAGTTGGTCAATTGACTGATGTTGTGTACTGGAACTGAATTTTAATATACGATAAGATTTTGCACCAACCCGGCTTCTCAAATTCTGGTTCAGTAAAAGTTGATGATGTTCAATTGCAAGTAGATATGTATGCTACGTGAAGCAGAGTAAACACAAACATATCTGAGGAAGGGGATCCTACTTTCTGTTATTTCTTATTTTCAATGTTTCCCTAGACCTTAAAAAGGAAGACCATGATTTTGTTGAATGTTGGAGTTTGTTAAAGATCCGAGGAAGCTATATTACCTTTTTCCCATAGGAAAATTTTGCTGGATACCCCCATATTTTGATGGAGGGAAGCTCAAATGTCAGCCACAATGGCACCTGGTAACTATAAGGGACTCAACTAGATTTGAAACTGTTACCTAGGGCCTCCTTGTCGGAAACAAGCCTTGGGCTTATGGCTCAACTGATTGAGCTAACGCCTGGGGCTGAGAAAGCTAAAGTACTACTTAGGAAGATGGAATATTTTTTCTATTAAATTACAGGATATCGTGTAAAGGAATAGGAGAAATTGTTCTTGGCATCTAGTTCAATTACCATGTCGATGTCCTACTTAGAAATTAATTTTTGTTTTATCAGTATTATTATTTTAATTTCAACTGCTTTTTTTTCCGATGTGATAAATCTATCTTTTTGATATGAAAAGGATTCAAAGAATTTCTGCATTTTTGTGTTTTAAATTTCTCACATGATTTCCTTGCAAATATTTTTAATGGCCCTTTTGGCATGCCTCTTCAGTCAAGATAGCCCATTATCTTTTTTGGTCCCTACAAAATGCTTTGGACAAGGAACAATTGTCTTATAAAGATCAGTTAAGTGTGCCAACACATTTGCATAGAATCCATTGTTGTTTTGGAAACAATCCTATTATATAGCCCAGCTAAAACTAAAAGGATGCTGTAGGATCTTTTGTAAAGTAGTAATGCACTTGTTGGATTGGGTTTATATTTTTGCATCCTATAGGTGGTAATGAAGCCTATATCCTGTTTGCATGGAATTATTTGATCTCATCTTCGGTTTTTGTGTTACCTTCATGATTCACTTTTTACGGTTACTAATTACTAGAAAATAGCATGTTCCCTAGAGATCTCTTCTAACATTTCTTTATGAATATGGATAATATTTTTAAAGTTTATATTTCATTGGGTGCCTTGATAAGAATAAAATCATAGATACATAACTCAACGATACTGCTTGTCTGAAAGGCAAAAATTGATGTGTTGTTTCTGATAACACACCTATCTTAATTGGCCCAACTCCTTTCAATTGTATACCTTATTTTCCATTGTGGCCACTGCTCCTTGTTCTTGATGATGACCTAAATTATTGATGTTCTTTATCACAAATTCAATTTTTTAATTTTATCTGATCACACTTAGTGAGTTGAGATAATAGTGTTGTTTATTTATGACATAGCTGTTTACAAATTCTGTTTTACAAACTAAATTGATTTTTGTGCATCCAAAGAGGTAGCTGTGTGCTAAAATGTTTGAAAGGATTTGATGAGAGATGAAATTATGGGGTATAAGAAAGTGTGATTTACCCTCGTGATAAAACATGGGACAACATTCAGTGAAACAAGAAATTTAATTCTCAAGGGTGGCTTTTTTTCTTTTCTTTTTTCTCAAGAAGCAAATGTAGATTTTTACTACATACTACATGTATGTCTGTGGTTATTTTCCCTAGGTTATTCTAAGCTGTCTGTTATGGATGTGTCAAGTTTCCTGGTCATTTCTCGAAAACTCTATGGACATAGGAGATTCAAATGATGTTGTTTTTTAGGTTGCTTTCAGTGTTTGGATGCCAATTGCAGATACTCTTGGAGGATATTGGTATATTCGAGTTCTGTTTCCATATGTTTAATATTTCTACGAAAATTTCTTAGAAGAGTTACAAAAGAATTACACATTAGGAATTGGTTGGTGTCTTTTTCAAAAGAGATTTTTGGTGATTGGATTGGTTGCTGAAATGATGTGTTATAATTTTTTTCTCAAATAGCATTCCACGTTAGAGATTGGTTGGAGTCTTTTTCAAAAGAGATTTTTGGTGATTGGATTGGTTGCTTAAATGATATGTTCTAATTTTTTTCTCATAATATAACAGGTATGGCTTAGCAGTATACGGAACAACAAAACTCAAGTTTTTGAAGGACATATATGGTTTTAACTTTTAACTAAAGCAACCAAATTTCAATAAATGATGCAAAATTCTCATTTCAAATTTCTGTGCATATTTCTTATGAGTTTTTTTTTGGCTTATAATCTTTTCCAGAAAGTGTTTTTAATTAGTTTCATTGAAGTAGTCTGTTAAAGCTAATGTATACAGCCCTATAGCCAAAGTATTCAAACAAGCACACAATAACTTCTGTCAAATCTTTGTTGTCGTTGCAATTTGGAAATTACTGGGTTAGGTTCGAGTTGCTTCTTAATCTAGGGATTTTATAATTAGAAATCTGAAAGAATAAATCCATAACATTTGGGACTAAGCGTCTGTGATTTAATATCAGTTCAATTTCGAAGTTTAGAAGTGAAGATTTTTAAATGGTGAAGGTTTCATATAATTGACAATATTAATTTAATTTAAACGTATAATTATAGAAATTAGAGAATCGAGATTGATTAATATATGGCTTTATTATGTGTTCCTATTCTTTCTGTTAAATTAATTTTTGCTCGTATTCTTTCTTTTCATATAATGGAATTCACGTATAATTACAGAAATTAGAGAAACGAGATTGATTAAATTAAGCTAGAAATTACAGAAATGTTTCATGTTTGATTAATATAATTTAATTTTGATAATGGGAATTTGTTTAATGATCACTCTCATCCCAAGGAGTCTAATTGAAAGTGAACAATAGGATGTTACCAGATTTACTCATCCATAGTACACAATCCAAGTCAGACTAATTTTGTTTAATTGAAATAAGAAAAAGAAAATGATATATAATTTTTTTAATAATAAAATAATTATATTTTATTAAAAAAATAGATGAGAAGAGTTTTAATGTGAAACAGAATCCTATCGTAGAGATATGCCATGTAATAGGCAAATACATTATTTAGAAAAGTTTTGAGGTTTAGTCCAAAAAAAAATGGACTTGGCGGAGGAATAAATTATGAGGAAGGAAAGAGTACGAATAGACTAAATAAAGCCTATACGTTTTCAGAAAGTGTATTTAACCGATCAAATCCATGCCGAAAATTTTAACTATAGGCGTGCTTCCTGTAATAGCTTGCATTTTCTCTCCGGCTCTTTTTCTTCTTCCTGCAAATCGCACCAATTTCAAATTTTAACCATGGGCGTGCTTCTTCTACTAGCATGCATTCTCTCTCTGGTTCTTTTTCTTCTTCATGCAAATCCTAATAGCCTTGCGTTATGATCCCGCATCTCGTAATTTGTGGGTTGTGGAACCAGGCAACAAAATAAATCAATCAAACTACACCCGTATCCCGCATTCCAAAATTTCGGGAAATTTCGGGATGCGGGTTGTGAGATGGAAAACTTGCAAATATTAAATTTCAAGCGGGTTGTGGGTTGTTGGTAGGAAAATTGTTAAAGTATATGGAGCTTCCAGCAACCCACAACCCGCAATACCTAGCTTTGTGCAAAGATTCGAATCTCTGAAGCCGAGAAGGAGACATCGCCACACTGTATAGAAGCAATCTTTGCATCTACAAGTATATCCGAGTATAGCATCATTACATTTGAAGTGCTAGTTACGTACTGTAAATTGCTACTATCTCTCGCGTACAGAAGACCACCGAGAAAATTCATGTAATTAGTTGTAATTTCAAGCAATATTATGCACATTCAACCTTGCTAATTATTCCAATCAAATCATGCAAAAAATCGACCTGTAACTTTTACTATCGATTCACTCAGAAAGAGAAATTTGAAATAGTTTAAAAGTACCCTTGAGCTGGAGATTTTTCCTATTATATCATGTACATAGCCTGTATATATAGATAGATATTTAGTCAAATAAATAAATTGAAATTTTCTAAGTAGAAGTATCCACTTTTTATGCTGTTGAAATTGCAAAAATCCGCGTGTGTCAACGAGGTTGACTGTATGAATGAATTTTGAATTGGGAATCCATTTTTATAATAAAAAATAATTTCAGATTACTATTGGAAAAACTCAAAATTAGCAGAATGTTTAGAAATGCAAAGTCAGATATGGCTCTCACAAGTATGCATGTTATATATGTCACTTTGGCTTAGGCTATGAATTAACTAACTTTACAGCATTTTTTCATCTAAACTGGAATTGATGGCTGACCAGGCATGAGAGCCAGGGAACAAATATTAGCAAAGAGAACACCGAGGAAGTGGGATTTGTATCTAAAATATTAGATGGATTGAAGTTTCAATAAACACAAATATGAAAACTAAATAAATATAGAAATTTTAAATAATACTCTCCAGATGATGACTATACTAAAAATTTTATATTTAGTTTTCTTACGGGTTTTGTTGTAGGAGAAGCTTAAACAATACAGAGATTACAAACAAAACAAATAATAATTGCAAACACATAAAAATGAATATAGAGATTTTACATGGTAAAACACTTCAGAGAGAAACCTTCACAAAGTAAGCGTAGTGTATGGGTATTCTGGTATTCTTGGGATTCAAGTTGCTCTGTCGAGCGATCTTTGTAGTAAAGGACTGGAGCTCCCTTAGTTGTTATCTCTTCCTCTTCTTCTGCTCTATTTTTTTGGGATGTGAGAACTATTAGTTCCCAATTCAATTTCATCTCCGCTGTTTTTTCTTGTGCGATCATCATTCCAGTCGATCTCAAGAGTTTTGGAATCCACGGAAAAATATTTGGAGGATCTGACATTTCTGTTTCCTTGGAAAATGTTCTCCATAGTCAACTCTAGCCTAAACTATGTCGAACCCAAGAAATCATTGACAGACACGTGTCGGAATTTTCGTGGGGAGACGAGGAATCTTTCGAGACTACGTCTCCATAGAGAAAACGCCTTCGACGTAATTACACATCATTCTCCACCCATGACCTATAACGTATGAATGAGTGGGTTAATAAGAATTAAATCATAAAACATGTATCATAGTAGGAACAAAGTTTGAAATCATGTGAACTTACACAATTTTACATGCTTGTTCCACACAATTGGCATCCAATTTGCGCCCAAGTTTAGGATATTGTGACAAAAGTTGCAATAATTTAAAATTTTGGAATCTTGATGGCTTGATGGTAAAGGAGACGTATCACTTCAAACCTTCATCTCCTCATGATATACAACAAAAATAAATAAAAATATAGAAAGCGTGCAACAACAACACAATTGTTGTTCTTAGTGTTGGAGTGAAACTCATCCTTAGATATCTTGACATATAAAAATTATACCAAAATACTAATTTAATTTATCATGTAAATGCAACACACATGAACATGCATCAATTGTTATAAATCACAAATATAAATCGATCTATTGTGTGAACCACACTTTCTATGTACTTCAACAACAAACAGTTCTGAGGCAACCAATTGCCACGGGGCATTAATAGTTGTTGCGCGCATGGGGAATTTACCGGGGTTACCCTAAGAATGGTTTCTTGATAAGAATTATCATTATCATTATTTTTTTTGGTTTAAAAGCAATATAAATCTAATATATGAAATTCTTATTTGCTTAGACTAAGAATTATTTGGTTAGATGAATTCTGATGAAGGTATGCCAAACCTGCTACTCTTTTTAATACCAAAACTATCACCTTGAGACTAAGACTCTAGATAGAATTCACTAGAACTTGACTTCTGATATTTTTGTGTTAGGAATGCAATATACAACTATATACTACTCAATAGTGAGTCCTCCGCCCACTCCACGAGCTCATAAATTCACTACCTCGCCTCGGCAGGATAGTCCTATGATGAATTAGATGTCATATACTTCTATTCTCAATGGAATACCATCAAATATAAAGGCCCCTATTTTTGGATCCCAGTAATCCATGAACATCTAGAGGAGTCTTGGTTGGGATCTCAACCCCCCAAGGTTCCAAAATTTATACAATCCACACCTTCTTAAGGCTTGTTGAGCATTCACATTTCCAAGAATTGCACTATCAACATCTTCATGCTCACGTTATCTCCATTCCAAAACCATCATGCAAAGAGAAATCAAAATTTTGTTAGATTTCACCATGAAATTGGACATACCCAATCTTATATGCATCTGTTCTTTATAACAGTAGCATATGTACGCGGGAAGGCTTTGCTTTTCCCGCGTACATCCAGTCCTATATGCAACGTGAAGAACTATGACCCACGTAGGATGGGGTCCTCATTTTTTGTTGCCCCATGTGTAAAAATCCACCGCTAAAATCGAAAATTAATACATTGAATACATGAGGAATGTGAGTATGAATTACCTAGTCCTCACGGATTTGGACTTCGTTGCACGTAGCTTTTGGAATCGTCGTTTGAAGTTTCAAATTCTAACTTGCTCCAAATGCACTATTTTGGGTAAAAAACCAAATGGTATGGTAAAAATGCGATTTTTTTATGTAACGACCCAACAAGGGGTCCGACAAATACAACTAAGGCCATGCATTTTTTCAGTAAACAGATTAGATTTAAGTAAAGTTAAACATATATTGACGGTTCTTCTAATTTGATCTTCTAATATCCCATAAAACACTAATTTAAATTTCATCATTACACATGCTTAGAATGCTTAAGATCTTCCTAACTAGTTTTAATAATTATAATTTATCAAATAAAAATAATTTTATCAATAATAGAATAATTGTTGATATCGTTAGTCATTGTCATTTAAGGACGAAGACAGAAGTTGTTTTGACGTCACTCCATTGTAGTTGTTTTTGTCAAATTGCCAATCATTTATGATCCACTGATTTCCTCCCTATCATACCCTGACGGGTACTCTCCTTCCCCCGAGACCCTCGAGCTTGACAGGGTTGACAATACCTTGCTAGAATTGGAAGTACGATGCTAGGTGTTATAGCTGATTTTACCAGACATGGTGAATCACACTTTTATGGCCTTCCCTATCCCTATGCAGACTCCTTAGACCCCATGGACCATTTTTGTTCCTTTGATGTTTCCTAGATCATCCCTAAAAACATGCTTAATTTGCTATAAGCGACTTTTAAACCCTTTATATCGTATATATGCGGGTTTGACCTCTAAAACCGTGTACATCGGGATGTGTGCAAAAGGACAAATTATTTTGGAGTTTTCCTTGATGTGGATCTGACTCATTGGTCTCCTGGCCTTCCATATGCCTTGAGATCGCTCGGATTCGACCTTTCATTACCCCATTGAAGAGCTATATAAGGAACCCTTTGGATACATTGAAGGCATATGAGGAATTGAGAGCAAGAAAACTATAGTCCATTGTTGTGGGAACTTGTCCTTGAGTCTGCATCCCACTTTGTCCCTTGGAGCACTTTTGTGTTTTTCCCAAGCTTGCCTTTTGCTTGTGAGCTTGCTATCGAGAGATGGAGGATTGAAGTGGTGGAGGCCCAAGTGGGGGACTCAGTTTCTCCAATTCGTAGACATGCCGATAGAGGTTGTATTCATTGTAATCTCTAATTTTATATTAATAGAAATATCTTTTCCTGTCCAATAATGTGTGTTTGAATGAATATTTTATCCATGGATGATTTCAAATGCTTATATGTTATTGATTATATATGCTAGAGTAGAGCTAACACAATTATATATAGCATGCTTGTCTTGTTTATTGAATGTTGAGGAAGCAAACTTATCAATTCAAGCTGGAGTTGTAAAGCTCAAGGGGGATCTACATCCACTGCCCAGAATAAGGTACGGATCGAGATCCTTTAGTGTTAGTTGTTTGATTTCTCTTGCATATAGGAAAGGATTGATTTTTGGAGTTAAGTTGTCTGTTGTGGTACCCCAAGCCATAGGAATTTCTCTCCATAATAGAATTGGCGACTCCGCTGGGGAGTTCCTAGTAGTTGTCCTTTGCGGGTTTTTATCGGCATTCAATGTTCTTGAATTGCTCTTATTTCTCTGTTTTTGTGTCGGGTATGGGGGCATGTTTTCTTGGTAGTGTCTGATTGGTGTGAAGTTTGTCTTAGCTTGTCTGTTTTCCTTTATTTTTGTACATTTCTCTTCCTGTACGCGAGTTTTTAACTCACAGTCGCGTATACACGTGGCTTTGACTGCTATATCCGCGTACATACGCAGGTTTACTACGAGCAGTTGCATATGCCCTTAGTTTTGCCTTCTAGAGGAAGATTGATTGTTGCTGGGTGAATTTTGATGATTGTTGAGTCTCCTTTGATACTGATAGAGTCTATATACACCTCTGTTTCTGACCAGAGACATTTTTTTAGGGTAAATTTTTTTTTTAAGAATGTTCTTGTCATTGCATTTTCAATTTTTTGTTTTGGGATTAGTGCATTAGATTTCTTTTACCTTAGTACTTTGTGTGAGTGATGTTTGATTGTGCTTGCCGAGTTTGGGGGTAGTAGAATCATTCTTTTGCTTTAGTATCTCATTTTTATTCAAAAATTCCAAAAATATTTGCTTCTCTGCATCATTTTGCATTTCACTTTGCATTTCGCATGGTACTTGAACTAGATTTCCTTAGAGTATTAGTCAGGATTTCATATAGGAATGATTGCATGTGTCATTTGAAGAAATAAATTGCATTTCACATAGTAGTATGTCCTATTTTTCATTCAACATAATGCATTTGCATTGATTTTTAGGTGTGCATTTTACTTCATGTTGTGTCATAACACCATTGGTTGCACGGCCATCTACCTCTTTTGAGTAATAAAGCCAAATAAAATCAACGCTTAATTAAAATGGATTACACTATTTTCTTTGATAGGGTACACCAACAAGATTAGGTTTTAGGGTCTTGGAATAGTTCATTGTGAGTAAATTCTCCAAGACCACTAAACAACAACATGTATGTGTCTGTTCAGGTGAGAGTGTGAAATTCCTTGGTATAATTAGTGTTTCTCAAGATCCTCCTCTCGAAAGGGAGTTAAGCATGAGGCAGTGTGAGCAATTATTGATTTGGATGACCCCTAGTCATAACTGAGTAGCACCGGAGATATTTCCAGGATTGTATTCATATCTAGGGGCTCTTTCGAGAGTTTCAGGCCTTGCTACCCTACCCATATGGTCAATCCCGCCTGCGACTGTCTGCCTGAGCATTGATTATATTGAGTTGACCTTAGTTTCCTTACCTAGGATATTGAGGGAGTACTTTGCAGGGGTTATTCTACAGGTGTCCCGGCCAGGTTGGGGTCGGACATCACATTCGCTTTACGTGTTGAAGCTGAGGGCCACAATAATTGGTTACGAACCTCCGCTTGTTGTGTATGGGAGTCTCAAGCCTATCCTAGGCAAGACATACTTGCTTCATTCGGGAGCTCACTTATCCTACCCTTGATTGCTTGTGTTTGGATTTAGATTTTATTAGTGTATGCTTTGTGCATGTTAGCTTGCCTAGGGTTTGTGTAATTAGTGAGTCTTTTGCATTTTTTGAGTCATTTTGGATTCGAGTTCGGCTCCTCGCCATTCTCATCGTTTAGCAGGACTTTCTCCTTCTACATCTCCTCCTCCTTTGGGAGAGAGAAACACACGGTCTAGGAGAACAACTTCGCACATTGATTCACACACGATGGGAGATCATGAAGATGGTATTCCTGAGCTGTCTTCTCCACCTCAAGTGGAGGATGGAGAGTTTAATTCTACATTTGATCCTTCACCTGATATGCCTGCACATTCTGGGTTTGATCCTTCACATGAAAGACCTACTCACTCTAGCTATGATCCCTCATTCACAGGTCACCGGTATTGGATGTCGGGCGACGAGAATCATCATGAACCCGCGAGCAATAGTTATGGTAGTTATGGTATGTCTGCTATCCCTACACATGATCTAGAATTTCATTTCAAGTCGGAGTTTGAGCTTAACACTACGCCTAGGGGCACTCCTATTCCTTACCATGTGGAGAGTTTTGGGAGCACGAGTCACATTGCACCTTCCATCCCGCCGGTGGAAGCTACATCACATATTCCTCCTAGACCTGGTGTTAGTAATACTATTAGGATACCAGAACCTCAATGAGTGACTATAGGGAACACCACGTACATAATTTCACATGTCCCTTTGTCCTCTATTCCTTGTTCTTTGAATTCTATTCCTCCCCCTCATTCATGTGGTCCTTTGGGTTGAAACTTTGCTACAAGTCATGTCTGTACTGCTGCTACTTGCACAGTTGTGTCTCAGAGTCAAGTACCTCCTGTTGTTTCGGGAGGTCGTATTCCTACTTCTGGAGGTTATGTTACTACTTCCGGAGCATATATTCCTACTTACGGAGTATCTCATGGGACATCTCATGGGATGTCTTATGGAACTTATTATGGGAGGAAGTATGGATAGGGTCATTCACCTTATGGGTCTTATGGAACTTATTATGGGAGGCAGTATGGATAGGGTCATTCACCTTATGGGTACGGGTATCAACAACCCGCTTACTCTCTGAATTATGGCTTCGTAGCCCCACATAGTCCAGGTACACCACATTATGGTGCTTCCATGCCACCCTACACGGGTCAAATGGGAGGAGAACACTATGGCCAAGGCCATGGTGGTTACGGTAATCAGGCTTATGTGAACATAAATTATGAGGGAGCGGGGCATCGACCTGCTCATCCTAGGCTCCCTTTCCTCGCAACGCTAAATCTTCCTGACTTTTCAAGACTGACGAACGATCCCGTATCTCATGACCTGACTTGGTCGACTGTCCCTAATAAGCTTCCCTCGGACATTCCCAAATTCGAGGGCAAACTAGGAGAAGATTCGAGTGAACATGTTACTACATTTCACCTATGGCGCTCTTCAAATTCCTTACATGAAGATTCGATCCGTTTAAGGATGTTTCAACGCACCCTTATAGGGCTTGCTACAAAATGGTATATAAAGTTACCTATGGGGGCATCCGCGTTGTTCAATGACCTAGCTATGACTTTTCTCAACCACTTCCAGCTACCAGTGCATTATGACGTTGGTATGGAACTCTTGTCAACATTTCGGAAGGATAAAGCCACGCATATCTCGGACCATATCCAAGAGTGGCGTAGATGGAAGATATTGATTAAATCCTTCATACCGCCGGATTTTCTCCTCGAATGGTTCCTTAAATCGTTACTACCTTATATAGCGAAGGATGTTTCTACATCCAGAGTTTAGAACGAGGAACAAGCCATTTTTAGGGCGCAGGAATTAGACTTGATTTATGCCCAATCTGGTTTGTTATATGAGATCATTCCTAATTCTTCGCATTCTAGTTTCGACCCTAAGGTTAAACCTGGACCACATGCTAATGGAATTGTTGGTTGTATGAGTGCCAAACCTACATATTCGGTTGTGAAACAGGTCAGTCAATTATCTATCAACCAATCTACCTCGGGACAAGCTACGGCTTCGTCTCAACCCACCCAAATAGCAAGTGTGCTTTCGGTACAATCGTCAGACTAGAAGGGTAACCAACAACCCGAAAGGAATAAAAAGAAGGGTAAAAACAATCATAAGGGTGGGAATAGGAATGAAAATGCCAACTCTAATGGAAAGAATGCCCAAAATGCTGGGGGGGGAAAGCAACCTAAACGTAAGGTTAAGTTTCCTTGCGAGTTGTGTAAGGATGACCACCTCACTCACTTGTGCCCTCAGATTGATGAAGCCTCGAGATTCATAGCACAAGGCCCAGCTGTGCTGACCAACCTTTTACCTCATAATCAAAACATGAACTCGAGGACCCATGATCAGTCTGGTGGTGATCAAGATCCGTCGGAGACTATCGGTCATGGTTGCATCAACATGGTCCGTGCTACTAAGGTTGTGACTCATGCGAAGGACTATGGTTCATCACAACCCGAACTTGGAAAGGAACCTGATCCACCTGGGAGTCCTTTGCACATTGAAAAACCTGTGGATAAACTTGAAGTTGCACCTCGCATTCCTAATGGATTCCTTAAGCATTTGAGGCACAATCCTAATGCCCTTGCCACTCAGAACTATTATGTTGTCGAGGATTTGGGCCACACTCCTTGTGCGATGTCTGCACTTGAAGTACTTCGTAGTTTTCCTTCGCAAAGGAATGCTTTGCTTTCTGCCCTAGGTGTGAACGATGATAATTCTTCCTCTGTGATCAAATTTGAAACTGTGGGACTTCAGCCTCTTGCCTTACTATGTGTCTCTCTTTATTCACGTAGAATGTCTTAACATGACCGTCAAACGCACTGTGATTGACGAAGGTGCTACTGCTTCCGTGATGTCCTTGGCATGTTGGAAGGGTTTGGGTTCCCCCGAGTTGTCTAAATCCGGTACCATGTTGACTGCTTTCGATGGAATATTGTTTTGAACGCACGACATTCTTCCTTCTCTTAAGGTCCGTTTGGGGGGGAAGACCGTTGTGATAGAGGTCGAGGTGGTTGATGCGCCCCTTAACTACAGTTTTTTGCTGGGTAGGAATTGGATGTACAGTATGTAAGCTGTAGCTTCTTCTCTATTTTGAGTTGTATGCTTTTCATTTAATGGGAATATAGTTACGATTGATCAAACATCATTCAAGAATTCGCCGGTTACCACATCTTCAGGAGCTTCCATCCCGATTGTAGAGCACTCTTAGCCGGAAACTAGGAGTGTGGGTGTCGGCATGTATCCATCCCTTATGGGAAGATTTAATTATCCTGCACCTGTCCTTATGATGGGGTCTATTCCCGATGAGGCTTCATCATCAGTAAGATCGGTGTCTTTTCGCACAACATATAAGGAAGATCCTTCGATTCTTCCTACACCGAGTCCTTCAAATGAGCCCATCGAGACGGACATGCCGTTGCCTGCAACTATGATAGCTTATCAAGCTGATATTCCATGTGTTGTAGAGCCTAGTGCTTCCTCTTCACGGACAGAGGAGGAGGACCCGTATGTACTGCCTGCATGGGCGGTTTAGTCTTTTCACACACAAGACTGCCTTGATAGGGTTTTTCCTTCTGATGAGGCTATTATTAAGGCTATGTCTAGGGTTGAGCCACCTTGGGAAGAGTTGCATCATAGATCTTATTTTCTTCCTAAGCTTGACCGTTTGGAGTGTGAAGACTATAGGGATATTCTTAGTGAGAGACTTGGTAGTCCCATGGTTCCGTTAAGCTCTTCTAGTACGATGGCTGATGGAAACATGGCGAATATATATCCTACCATCCCTATCAATATCTCTCGCAATCCTGGCAAGATTGAGAATGTCTATATTGGGGGAAAATGTTCCCATGCTGATATTCAAGAGTACACTGAGTTGTTTAAATAATTTCGTGATATCTTTGCTTGGTCTTATGATGAAATGCCAGGTACTGACCCTCGCATTGTTGAACCTGAGATTAAAACTTACCCCAATGCTAAGCCTGTTTCACAACGCTTGTGTATGGTGAATCCTAGGAAAGAACCCACGATTAAGGCTGAGATAGAAAAATTGTTAAATGTCGGTTTTATCTATCCCGTTCCCTTGACAGAGTGGGTTTGAAACCCCATTCCAGTTGATAAGAAGTAGGGAACGATCCTCATATGTACTAATTTCATGATTTGAATTGTGCCTATCCTAAGGACAATTTCTCGACACCGTTTATTGATCAAATTTTTGATGAGTGTGCAGGAAGCGAGGTATTTTTCTTTATGGATGGCTTTTTCAAATACAATCAGATACAAATTAAACCTGGGGACCAACATAAGACTGCCTTTATTTGTCCTTAGGGAACCTTTGCATATCAAAAGATGCCTTTTGCCTTAAAAATGCCAGAGCCACTTTTCAGTGGGCTATGACCTTGATCTTCCATGATCTAAAATCGATTATTGAAGTCTTTTTGGATGACCTTGCTGCTCATTCTTGCATGAGAATGCATCATTCCTACCATTTGAGATTAGTGTTCGAAAGGTGCCACCATTATTTGGTCATGTTAAATCCTCACAAGTGCATCTTTTGCGTGAAGTCTGGTCGCTTATTAGGATTCATTGTCTCCAAAGAGGGTATAAGAGTCAACCCTTTAAAGGTTGAGGCAATACTTCAATTGTCTCCCACAAAAAACATTAGACATCTTCAATGTTTGCAAGGCATGGAAAACTTATTACGGAGATTCGTTGTGAATTTTTCCAATTTGACTAGAGGCTTTATGCATCTTTTGAAGAAGGGCACTACCTTTTGCTGGGATGAGTGAGCCCAGAAGTCCTTTGACGTGCTTAAACGAGCCTTAGCATCAGCCCCGGTGATTAGTCCACCTGACTATAGCCGTGACTTTCTACTTTATGTGGCTGCCTCCATGGAGACGATTGGTATGGTTTTTATTTAGGAGGATGAGGAGCTCCAAGAGCATGTCCCATATTATCTAAGCCAGAACCTCATTGATGCGAAGATCCATTATTCCCATGTGGAAAATCTTGCCTTAGCTACTGTCCATGTGGTTCAAAGATTGAGACACTATATTCTCCTTCGCCAGACCTTGGTGGTTTCCCATGTCAATCCATTTCAATTCGTCCTCACTAGAAAGATGATAGGGGGAAAGTATAATAAGTGGATTTTCATCCTGCAAGAATTTGATCTCGAGTTTGTTTTGGCAAAATCGAAGAAATTGTTGATTTTTGCAAAGCTTATATCTGATTTCCCGATTGAGGAGGAGGAGGCTTGTGAAGATACGTTTGTCGATGAGCACATCTTCTTGATCTCAACTTTGGATCCATGGTATGGAGATATTACCATATATTTACAAACTTTGAAGGTCCCTACTCACCTCTCACATGATGAACGATGACAATTACGTCACGTATTCAAGAATTACCTCATAGTGGATAACACATTGTACCATCGTGGGGTAGATTCCATTTTATGTCATTATTTAACTCATGAGGAGGTTGAGCTTGTGTTGAATGATTGCCACAGAGGGGCGTGTGGTGGTCATTTATCTGGGCTTTCTACAACCCAAAAAATATTGAGAGCAGGTTATTTCTGGCTGTCGATCTTTAAAGATTGTGTCAATGCGGTTAAGAAGTGCCACCCTTTCCAGGTGTTCGCACGTAATATGCGCTCACGTCCTGCCCCATTACATCCCATTATCACCACCGGTCCCTTCACTAAGTGGGGACTTGATTTCATGGACTGCAACCGAGCTTCAGCTAGGGGGAATCATCATATTATCGTGGCTATTGACTACTTCATGAAATGGGCTGAGCTATGCCTACAGTTAAATCCGATGTTGAGACAGCCACACACTTTGTATTCAACCAGATTATTACTCGGTTCGGTATTCCAAAAGAGCTTGTCACTGACCATGGTAGGCACTTTCAGAATCTCATGATGGAAGAGTTGGCCTCAAAGTTAGGGTATAAGCAGGAGCATTCTTCTTCTTATCACCCTCAAGCAAATGGACAAGTTGAAGCAGTGAATAAATCACTCAAGTCTATTCTCCAACAAACCGTCGCACAAAGCAAGACTAATTGGCATATTATGTTATATCCTGCTTTTTAGGCTTATAGGACCGCGGTTAAGACTGCCACCAGTTTTTCTCCATATCAGCTTGTACATGGAGTGGAGTCTGTATTTCCAGTTGAGTGCAAAATCCCTTCTTTGAAGCTAGCCATAGAGCTCTTACTGGACACCTCTCCATTGGAGGAACGTTTGGTCCATTTAGAGTAGCTTGATGAGCAGCGTCGAGATGCTTTGGTGGCTCTAGAAGTGAATAAGTGTTGTGTTAAGGTCTAGTACGATAAATATGTCCGTCCAAGGAGGTTTAGTGAAGGAGATTTGGTCCTTTTGTAGGATCAAGCTAAAGAACCCTTGGGGGCAGGCAAATTCAACCCTATGTGGCATGGTCCTTACATGGTTAAATGTGTGTTAGAAAAGGGCACTTATGAGCTAGTAGATTATGAGGGGACGGCCTTGGTGGAGCCTAGAAATGGGCTCTATCTTAAAAACTACTATGCATAACTTTCAGCTAGTGATGACTATTGTATATTATTGTACAACATTTTGCATGGTTAGGTCTTTCTTATGATGATCGGGTTTGTTGATTAGCTTTCGTTTCTTATGGCAAATATCAATGGAGTCTTCCATCTATATAGGATTCGCAGATGGTGCAAGCAGTCACACTCAACACTCAGCCTCTGCTGCTTGGGTGATTTATACTCCTACGGGTCAGGTATTGTCTTCAAGAGGTGTATGTTTACGGCCCTCTTCAAACAATGTTGCTGAATATAGTGCCGTTATCGAGCTTCTACGGGATGCCATTTCACATGGTGCTCTATATCTTGAGGCACGTCTTGATTCGGAGTTAGTAGTGTCACAGCTTAATGTCTTGTATCATGTTAGAGATACAACATTATTATGGAGATTCTTACTTGTGAGATTGTTAGAATGGAAATTTGACAACATAACATACATACATGTTCCAAGAATTAATAATCAAGTTGTTGACTCATATGCTAACTACGTGTTAGATTGGCATTTGTTTCATAGACAATAAGATCATCACAAACATACATTTTTACATATGTAAATAAATAAACCGATCATCATAAAAAAAAATTCATTAAAACATCCAAAATGTGATAATACATAGTGTCATAATACAAAAATGGGGCTCTCGAGCCACCAAAATATAAATACACGGTAGTACAAAATGTATCACTCCCATGTATCTAAGCTTGGGGAGGAGGAGGGGGGTTCTAATAGTGGAATGTCACCACGACTCTAGCTAGCCGTCTAAATAACCACACCCATGCTCATGGCACACCCACCACTTGACATTGCATGGCCTTAGGTAGGTCCTCGACTTGCGCCATGGGTATTCTGTGTGTCGGCCACACGAAGTTGGTATGAATGCTTTAGAGCATCTACTCCGCATCCACACCCGTAATGTCATCTCCTCCTCCCCTCCATCTATGACGAAGGAAGCCTTCAGGCCGTCATGGTCCTACATATGCATGCATATGATAGGATGTCACTATGTGTTGTTACGCAAAAACATGTCTTTTTTATTCCATATATCAAAAAACACACAAAAAAAAATTAAATAACTCAAAAATATTAAAAAGAGGGTTGGGATTCGTTACCAATGTCACCATATGCCGATCCTGGTGGTAATGGCATGTCGAGGTCTCCCCAAAAATCTATCCCTGCATAGGGGTAATCATCGATGGCAATTATCTGTCGTCGCCACCATGGAAAGAAATTAGCTAGATAAGGGTTGGACACCCTACCTCCACCCAGTCTACGCATCACATCTGCCCAACGTCGTTGGGATGGATCTCAAACCCCGCGAAGAGGAATGTCAACTCTAGGGATCAATCCAGCCAGTACACGCTCAAATAAAAATGTGCTCAGTATGCTACTAAAACCAAAGTTCCGTACTCGACCCATCTTGCACTCACTAAGCTGGTGTTTCATGTTGCCCAGTAGTGCAGTGCTCCAATCATACATTGTGGGTCTCATGCACTCCACTGCATAAAACATCAGAGGACACAAGGCCTGGAGGAGTGAATCTAGCCCTGCTATCCTGCCCAGTGTCAGTAGAATGGCCTTTAGGCCTAGCACCTATATGGAGTTAGTTGGGATCTGACTCCCAACCTTCTCCATGTTTGGATAACAATACAAGACTATGTACTCATCTATGGTGAGGCCACCTCCGGGCCCGCGAGATCGTAGGTTCACCACTTCCCCCTGTTGGGAAATTCCAATAATAAAGTATATGTCCTCCACTTCTATGGTGAGGGACATCCGATCAATTTAGAAAGACCTTGAGTCGGAATCCTAGTAGTCTACTAGCATCTGCAGCAATCTTGGTTTGGTTCTTAAGCCACCAAGACACCAAAACTTGTAGAGCCCGCATGCACGAAGAGCCTGTTGTGCCATTAGATCACCACGAACTACTTCTTCTACATCCTCGTGCTCATGTTCTCTCCATTCTAGAACCATCCTGCACATTGAATTCAAGTTTGAGTCATTAGAACACTTAAAAAAACCTTGAACGTGGCCTCATATGCTACTATTTGCTAAACAACCATGTATGTACGCGACTTTGAGGGCTTTTTTCACGTATATCCAGCCCTATACGCGAAAAATCCTCGAATTTCGTGTGGGCCATGGTGCGTACTTTAGAATGGCCTAGAATCCTGATTTGACCATGGAAAATTGTAAAATTTGCATGAAAATGAAAGAGCAAGGCATGGGTAATTACCTGGAAAAAATGGTAGTGGATTCCGCCGGCTGGATCTCCCGAAATTTGTTGTTGAAGTTCTGAGCTCAATTGGGTAAAAATTTCAAATGTTATATAATGTTTTGAATTTTTTACTATTTATAGAAATTTTTCAAATTTTTGAAACTTTTTACCCCCTTTTCTATAGTTTGGACCGTTTCTAATCCTTTTGGACCGTTTTTTACTAATATATGATGTAGGAGACTGTTTTGAGCGCCGTTTTAACCATTGTGTTGACCCGTTCGTGCTGATTTTAGGTATCATGTCTAAACTGGCATATAGGTTAGGTTTCACCACTATTTGCATTTTGCATGACCTTATGACCGTTTCATTATAACCGTAGGTACGAACCCATTCTATCTTGTCACGAAACCTTCTTGTTGTTTTAGAAGTGGCATGATTAGAATGGTAGAGCTTGACCTTACATGGGTGCCCTAGTTAGCTCCTTAATTGCATTTGGTGCCCATGCCGACAATTTTGTCCTTTAGGGTGTGGGAGTCCATTGTATAGTATTGCCATGACATTTCGCAAGAGCCTCATACTCCTCTTGATCTTTTGCTGCCCTATTTCCCCCGGACTCCCTTATGTCAAGTTGTAATTGCATTATCATGATCTTTTCCTGCCTTATTGAGCCTTATGTCGGCTTCCCTGACTTTGAGTATCAGCCATATAGCGTGAGCTTGTCTCCTGTCTAGCCACGTAGAGCCATTTTATATATCCTTTGCAGCTTGATTCCCTATTTTACCGGGAGGGGACTTTCCCCCGAGTGTCGCTATCCTACACATGTATCCTTGCATCGAGCATAGGTATGTTCCACTGCTTGGAACTAGTTTGTTTGCCTATTTGACACTCGTCTCCTCCTAGTCTGTAACTATAAAGCAATTTTATTCTTTTTCAAGATTTTCCAATATTTGAAAAAGTCCAAAAAAAAAAATTAAAAAACCAAAAAGCTGGACAAGGAAAGATGTTATCTTTGGCAGTAGTCGAGTCATGTCACCTTCAAATAGAGCACTGTATATCACATCCGTTGGTTGGGTTAATAGTTTGACTTTAAGAGATGTACTCATTTATCTGAGTTTATCTCCACCAACTGGTTAAGCTTCCAGTCCCTATGGAGCCTCTGTTAATGCCTCCCGTGTCACAGAGATGTCCTAGTTTTGCATATCGAATCTACACTGTCTACATACAGTCACCATTCGCCATTATGCTCTTGTTCGAAGGAAGTTGAAACCTGAGTCGGCCAGTCCTCATTTATCTTGACTTTGCATGTTGGCCATTCCCAGTGCAGTTACTGGTTCTTGCACCTTATGATCGGGTCCTTCCACATTATACAGCTTTGCTGAGTACCTCATGTTGGATGATGGGGGATACCTTAATGCCCTCCTTCCAGTGGATTTCATCCCATCGAATTCAGATCATTTATTCTGGGATAGGAATCTAGAGTCATTTTCGAGTGCCTTGAGACTTGCAGTCATCAGTGGCAGGTTCTCTTGCCATCGACAGTTCTTTGGGAATACATCAGTGTCCCCTAATCTATGGATTCTCTCAAGTGTTTGACCTTAACACATTTATTCACACTTGTTAGTTTGCACTCTAGTACCTTGATTCCCATTTTCATTATCAGTGGGTGATCTCGCATCTGTTAACGGTATACATCAATGACCGGTAATAAGACGATGGAATACTATGTTCGACCTCGACACCTTTATTCACATAGTAGGACATGTACTCATAGCGGTTTATGTAGAAGACCTTCCAGATTGGTGGCATCTCATATATGCTACCTCCTTGATCGTTCCAGTGTTCATGAGATTTCAGCTCTCGTGACTTGATTCCAGTATATGTCAAACATTTCCAGCCATTATGGAGATCTTGATCTATTGTATATCTTCAGTCTTCATGGAGATCATGATCCTTGGTATATCTTCATTATGGAGATTCTGATCTATGTATATTGTACGTGGTGATGACCACACATGTTATATTGTATCATGCCTATTCATGTCCATTGTACTCTTATGTATCTGGGACTGCTATATGTATTTGCAGTTATATGCAGAGTTGTATCATTGTATAGTGCTGATTGGATGGCTGGTTCTTCAACTGGGTTCTTCATCACTTCATTTCTGGGATGGACTTATAATGTATTTCGGCCATCGTATGACCCCTCTGACCTCACACATTAGGGAGCATCTGTTATAGTTGATTTTACCACACATGCTAAATCACACTTTTATGGCCTTCCCTATCCCTATGCAGACTCCTTAGACCCCATGGACCATTTTTGTTCCTTTGATGTTTCCTAGATCATCCCTAAAAACATGCTTAATTTTCTATACACGACTTTTAAACCCTTTATCACGTATATGTGCAGGTTTGACCTCTAAAACCACGTACATCGGAATGTGTGCAGAAGGCCAAATTCTTTTGGAGTTTTTCTTGATGTGGATCCGACTCATTGGTCTCCTAGACTTCCATTTTCCTTGAGATCGCTCGGATTCAACCTTTCATTTTCCCATTGAAGAGATATATAAGGAACCCTTTGGATACATTGAAGGCATATGAGGAATTGAGAGCAATAAAACTATAGTCCATTGTTGGTGGAACTTGTGCTTGAGTCTACATCCCCTTTGTCCCTTGGAGCACTTTTATGTTCTTCCGAAGCTTTCCTTTTGCTTGTGAGCTTGCTATCGAGAGATGGAGGATTGAAGTGGTGGAGGCCCAAGTGGGGGACTCGGTTTCTCTGATTCGCAGACGTGTTGAAGAGGTTGTATTCATTGTAATATCTGAGTTTATATTAATAGAAATATCTTTTCCTATCCAATAATGTGTGTTTGAATGAATATTTTATCCATGGATGATTTCAAATGCTTATATGTTATTGATTATATATTCTAGAGTAGAGATAACAAAATTATATAGCAAGCTTGTCTTGTTTATTGAATGTTGAGGAAGCAATTTATCAATTCAAGCTAGAGTTGTAAAGCTCAACGAGGATCTACATCAACCGTCTGAAATAAGGTATGAATTGAGATCCTTTAGTGTTAGTTGTTTGATTTCTCTTGCATATAGGAAAGGAATGATTTCTGGAGTTAAGCTGTCTGTTGTGGTACCCCAAGCCATAGGAATTTCTCTCCGTAACACTAGGCTGCTCTAGGAGGATCCCAACCTCACTCACGTCATATTGAACCACACTCTTCCATAGTCACCTTAGCGCCACCAAATTGATTCAGGCTCAAAACTATAGTAGGATGGAAGAAGAAGATGATGAAGATCTGTTATTCCTAAATCTCGTCATCACCATGTGATGAGATCCTATGAAAATCCTGTACCTCCTCTATCCTTTAGTAAAAAAATGGTACCTTCTTCAGCACCGCCTATGATTTGTTGACAGTAGGTGGTGGTACCACCTTTATCCTTTGATCAAGATATGGTTTTTCCTAACACCATTCTGTCATGGTGAGAAAAGAGAGGTTCCCTTGGTAAAAAGTGAAAAAGAGAGGTTCTCATGAAGCTTCTCGAAAGAAGGCTATGTGGCACCCTTATCCCTGATCACTAGGGCCAGTTGGGCTCGAGATCCATCCTTGTAGGATCTCCTAGCCACCTCACCCACCAATTTCTCAACCATCTCTATCCATTCCAAGCCTATAAAAGTGAGCTCAATCTACATGGTTGAGGAGAGAGTAAAGTCATGTTGTTGCTTTGATATTCTGGTCTATATCAATTTAGTGAGCTTGAGGAAGCAAGTGGGAGCTATTGGGGACGAGGTGTTGGCTTTGCGAAGGAGTACATCGACACTAAGGCATAGGTTATAAACTTCTTCTCTATTATATAATCCAAAACTAGTTCTCTTCCCATAAAATATATTGTGTCATTATCGTATGTTTTATTATTGAATTCCTTAGTCATCAATATAGAATAGTGGTTTATATTATGATTCTATTTGATCTCTTTTGTTGTTTCTCTTGTTATTATGCAAGTACGTCCATGAAAGATCCTTTTTGTAGGAACAACTATACTAGTGTATCAAACAGACTTGATTCCATATCTCCATCCTATTGAGGCCTAGAAATTCACAAGCAACAACAGTAAGGGATTCTCCCCAGTCAACGTTCCCAACTAGCCCTTGACTGTTTGGTATAGGGAATCTGTCCGGTTTGCGGTCCGGATACCATAGGTCAAGTAACAAAAAATAAAGGTTTTACCGGTTGCGACCCGGTCCACCGTGTGTATTTTTTGTATTTTTTTGACTTAAAGTATGATATGCACGTGCCTAATTAAAAATGCAGGGTGATAAAGGACGCAAGGAGTAGTCACAACGTGATGCGCAGGTTCTTACCTCTCGTCTTAGAACTCACAAGAATCTAAATCATATATGCAGCAATAAAGTAAAACTAACTATCTATATATCTATCCCCGGGGAGCCAAAATGTAACTTATTTATGAGTAATGTGTATTGTGCATGCATTATAAAGAGAAATTACAGATAGCTAATATTCCTTCCTACAACACATGAATGATTAAAGATATTTAGACAATCAGATAGCCAATTGTTTATGAACAACATGCATTAATCATGGTGGTAATTTCACAGAATAAACCAGAAATCATTCAAACAAGAACATAGGCTCTAAGAGTTAGAATGATCTCACAGTTAATGGACAAAAACTAGAAAAATGAAATAGTTCATCTTTCACCAATCCATAGCATAGCATTTGAACGTCCCACCAAAATTTCTCCAATAGGCAAACAATAATTCTTTATTGCAAAAAAAAAGTAGTTCTTCTTACAATATCTCTTTACATGTCTAACTAGGAAAAATCCCCTGTCAATTCTAACTTTCAAATATTTAAACTAAAACAGTAGACCACTTGGGCTGCCCCCACACATGTGGTCCTTCAGTTCCTCAAACCTTTCATATCCCTCTTTTTATCCTTTTTGCATGCACTCAAGATCCGCTGAGTAACTGACAGACCTTTCAGGTCTGCGCCTTTGTTGCTTTTGATTTTTCCTTTTACTCCACTCGCCCTTCTTGCAGTCCCGCCGGTTATGATTCGGCTTTTGCCAAAACTTCCCAGCTATGCCTTTGCGTCGTGGTAGTCTGTACCGTCTCTTAAGTCCACCTACAATTAATCAATGTGTATCCTTCATTGGGATTGCATTCTAAAACAAAATGTAAATTATATCAACCACAACATCTAATCAACAAGAAAGGCCATGTACTGCATTACGGCCCTGAGGACCTTCACAAGTGCCTGCACCACTATCTCGTCTACCTACAGGTTTGAGAGGAATCTCCAACGATGGAAAATGAAAAACTCATTGGAGGCTCAGAGCGCTAACATCGGCAGGGTAGACTCATTCACAGCCGCATAAGCGGGCCTTAACAGGCGACGGGTACTGCAAAAACACTTAAACACATCAGAGTCGGAAGAGTTAAGACCTAGGCTGTGGACGGGAAAACTTCCAATCGAAAATCAGAAGGACAACAACATCGTAAGCCAAGTGCTTTGCACAACCGCAATGGTGGAAGGGAAGAAGGTTACAGACATGCAACACGCATTGGTGGATGAAGCATTTTCACATCGGATGCTTAGCTTATTTGGGAGCCACAACGGCAGAAGAGAAAAGGGTGCGACCTTCCGAAATAGGCAAAAATCTGAATTGGAGGAAAAAACCACTAGATGACCGGAAAGACTGGTGTTTTCGTCAGTCGCAACGGCGGAAACCCAAGACTTGAAGAGTGACGAAAACAATAATGCAGGGTCTGAAAAGTCAAAGCGATGAATGGGAGACTTCATAGTCTACCGTCCGCAACGGCGGAGAATGAAAGAACAAGACATTCCGACACGAAACCAAAAATCAGCCGATTGAGACAAATGCATCGGAGAAGAATAACGAAGCTAAAGATGATTACTTCTCCGCAACAGCGGGAGAACAAGCCAATAAACCTCCGATCAAATAAAAATGCTAAGTGCTTAAAGAATTTGAAAATTAGCAACGGTTAAAACTATTTCTCCTCCAAAACGGCATTTTGCAAAGGACAAATGGTCTGATCCATCTTCAACTCAGCCAAAACAAACTCTAAAATTGGCGACCCACAACAATTCCAAACACAAGCAATTTCTAAAAACTAGGACGAAAGGTCATCTTTGAAAATCATCCAAAATTAAAGCATGACCAAAAATTCACGGCTCCAATTGATTCAACGCAACATTAAAATCATAAAGGGGGGTCCAAAATTTAAAGAATTTGGGGAGAACAGTTGCAGCTGCAACAATTGGTGACTACCTGGTGAACCTAGATCTCTGGACAATTTCTTCCTTAAGTAACAGACTGTTTAACAATAAAACCAACATGTTGAATTCTTCTAGATGTATGGATTTCCCAAATGGAAAATATATCTACTTTTAATCATTGAGGGTAGTCCAATTTAGGAAAATGGAAACCAAGATTTCAAAGTCAAGATAACTATTTCGAGGGCAGGAATATGAGTTTCATTTTTACCTCTGTCTTCGGGTAGCTTCCAGCTTGGACACCATAGGATCGTAACATATGGTAAACAGAAATATTCATTTGTTCCTCATTCCCATGCCATTTTGCACCTTTTTGTGCTTTTCGACTTTTTGTCCTTTTGAGTCCTCCTCGTGCCTTTATTTCTGAATTTTTTATTCAGGCTCCTCTATCCATAGTGTCCTTTTGTGTGAGAGATGTATTTAATTTTCAGCTCACGGACAGAGAAGAACTTTTGGCAATTTTATACTCATATGATTTAGTACTTTGTTTTGATACATATTGCTTTCTTAGGATTTTTTACTCTTCTTAGCCTTTTGGCTTTCAATTCTTGGCATGGGATCATTTATATATAATATACTGTTTACCATGCTTCCTTTCCATGGGTCTTTTGCTGTCACCCCCTAGGACCTTTTTAAGTGTGAGATGGATGGAGCCTCGAAATAGTATTCCAAACCTTTTAATCTTGAGTTATTTTACAGGGATTAAGCAGGAGTTCAATGCAACAACTAGCAAAACCAATAAAGAAAAACAATATCAAATCAATAAACAAAAAGAAAACAACATCAAATTATTTATGTATAGAATCATTAAAACAACAGAAACGAAAAAGTGCCCACTCCTGAAAATCTTTTAACCTGGTGAGTCAAGGGGTCGGCTGGATTGTAGACATGAGATACCTAACCGTGGTCTAGTTGTGCTATTTTTGAAATAGAAACCATGTCTACTAGTCTACAGTCATCCTTATTAGCCTGAGGAAGTTGAAGGAGCTCAGGCTGAGTGTCAATCACAGAACTGGCCTTTCCTGAAGTATGATATCTTAGTCTAAGCTCTGTTAGATAATTTCCCAAGACAGAATTAGTAGATTCATTACCTTCCCCCAGCTTAGTGATAGTATGTTTCATGTAAGGTTCTCTCAAAATTTTAATCTGATTCGGGGTACCCTTAAGAGGTAACCATAAATGAGACCAGTTTGAAGAAAAATAACCTTTTAACCTAGCAGACCAATCTCGGTTCAGAATAAGCCCATATCCATCTGGTACGTCAGCCACCATAATGTCAATAAATTGACATATCTTGTTATTTGCAGATAAGCGTATGAGAACATTCTTCATTTCTCCCACTACTTTGACACCCGTTCTATCTAGTTGCACTACTTCCCAGGTTGTGGGCTCTGGATGACCATTAATCTTTCTACAAAATTCAAGTGGCATAACATTTACCGATGACCTAGAATCTATCAAACAATTATGCACATTATGATTCAGTATTTCTAGAGTCAAAAGAAAAGGCGGGGTTTTAGCTTTTTCTTCCCATCTTGGTTCTATGTCTTCTCCCCCCGATTGATTTGGAGTGGGTATATATTTTTTAAGCTCCTCAAATTTTCCATTGTTTTCTTCATTAACCTCTGCAAGTTTGACAGGCTCATTGATTGGCTCTATTTCTTGATTGACAGTAGTGACTTCAGGTGTTTTATCTGCAACATTGGCATTTATCTGTCTCTTGACATGCATTTGCAACCTCTTAATATTTGCAATTGTTGCATTGTATTTAATTATCAAATCCATGTTCTTTGTTGCTGTAGGTGTGTATTCAGATTTAAACGCACTCTCTTATGTGTTGAAAAGTGAGACACCATCCCATAAAAACATGGTATCATCTTCTTGTTTCTCTATGGTCTGGTTTTTCTCTTCCTCGTTACCACTGTTCTTAGTCAATTTAGAGTCTAGCAGCTGATTCATAACCAATTTCATTGAATTTAACCATTGAGGACACTTCTTTTCAGAATGAGGTTGTTGGTGGAAAGTGCAGAAATTGTCACCCCCCACCTCTGTTATATTCATTGATGTTGAATTTGATGGAGGGATCTTCAATTGGTTGTTATTCTCCCTTTTTTGGTAGTAGGGTTTATCCGTTTTCTGAACTTCCCTTTGTTTCTCTAGATATATTATTCTATTGGAAAGTTTCTGCATCATTTTTAGCATCCCCTCAAAATCATGCGACTGCTCCTCCTTAGTATTAGTAAATAATAAAGCTTTCTTACCAAAAAAAATTTCTCAAGACTGCTCAGGATAATCTTCAATGCTCTCTCTTTCAGCTTCTACTCTCTTAGCTTCTTCGTAAGTTTCTGATAACGTAGGTTTGGCTTTCATCTTGGCAAACATGGCCAAATCAGGCCCTAAAGATGAAGTATAATATTCAATCAAAACTTTATCAGAAGGCTTATCAGCTACAGAAAAATTCTTAAGATAAGCAGCAAACCTTTGTGTAAAACTATGCACCTTTTCTTTTCTTTCTTTCTTCAAAGTGCATAAACCTTTCATCAGTGTTGCATGGGTTTTCTGGGTTGCATATTTATTTTTGAATATTATTTCAAAAGTATCTCAATCTGGGATTGAGTTTGCAGGCAGACCAAAAGTATCATAGTCTGCAAACTACATCTTCATACTCCCCAGCCCTTAACCCTTCTATCGCCAAATTAAAACTGTGCAAGTGGTCGTCTACTAGTATCTTTTCACTTCGGTCAAATTTGGGCAGCATATTTTGAAAGGCTTGAGGTAAATCATGTAACGGAGGTGTTAGGTTCAAAGGTGATCTAGATCTCCAAGCCGGTAGAGGGTTGGGCTGATTCACATTTATACCATCCATGAGCAAAGGTGAACAAACAGGATTCTGAGTAAAAAACACCGTAAGATGAAACTGGGCTTACTTGCTTAAAAGGTAGAACCAAAACCTGTAAGTACTTGGGTTAAGCCAAAATCTTCCAAATATCTGCTGGTGGGGTAATCTTGGGAAAATATATTTCCAAGGCCAGCCATGCACTAGCGGCCCTCCTTCTAGCGCCAAAACTGTTGAGGTCTAGAAATTCACAGGCAACAATAGTAAGGGATTCTCCCCAGTCAATGTTCCCAACTAGCCTTTGACTGTTTGGTATAGGGAATCCATTCGGTTTGCAGTCCGGATACCGTAGGTCAAGTAACAAAAAATAAAGGTTTTACCGGTTGTGGCCTTGTCCACCGTGTGTATTTTTTTTATTTTTTTGACTTATATGCACGTGCCTAATTAAACATGCAGGGTTATAAAGGATGCAAGGAGTAGTCACAACATGATGCGCAGGTTCTTACCTCTCGTCCTAGAACTCACAAGAATCTAAATCATATATGCAACAATAAAGTAAAACTAACTATATATCTATCTATCCCCGGGGAGCCAAATTGTAACTTATTTATGAGTAATGTGTATTGTGCATGCATTATAAAGAGAAATTATAGATAGCTGATATTCCTTCCTACAACACATGAACGATTAAAGATATTTAGACAATCAGATAGCCAATTGTTTATGAACAACATGCATTACTCATGGTGGTAATTTCACAGAATAAACCAGAAATCATTCAAACAAGAACATAGGCTCTAAGAGTTAGAATGATCTCACAGTTAATGGACAAAAACTGGAAAAACGAAATAGTTTATCTTTCACCAATCCATAGCATAGCATTTGAACGTCCCACCAAACTTTCTCCGACAGGCAAACAATAATTCTTTATTGCAAAAAAAAGTAGTTCTTCTTACAATATCTCTTTACATGTCTAACTAAGAAAAATCCCCTGTCAAGTCAATTCTAACTTTCAAATATTTAAACTAAAACAATAGACTGCTTGGGCTGCCCCCACACGTGTGGTCCTTCGGTTCCTCAAACGTTTCATATCCCTCTTTTTATCCTTTTTGCATGCACTCAAGATCCACTGAGTAACTGATAGACCTTTCAGGTTTGCGCCTTTGTTGCTTTTGATTTTGCCTTTACTCCACTCGCCCTTCTTGTGGTCCTATCGGTTACAATTCGACTTTTTCCAAAACTGCCCAGCTATGCCTTTGCGTCGTGGTAGTCAGACGTACAGTCTCTTGAGTCCACCTGGAATTAATCAATGTGTATCATTCATTGGGATTGCATTCTAAAACAAAACATAAATTATATCAACCACAACATCTGATCAACAAGAAAGGCCATGTACTGCATTACGGCCCTGAGGACCTTCACAAGTGCCGACACCACTATCTCGTCTACCTACGGGTTCGAGAGGAATCTCCAACAATGGAAAACGAAAAACTCATTGGTGTCTCAGAGCGCTAACATCGGCAGGGTAGACTCATTCACAGCCGCATAAGCGGGCCTTAACAGGCGACGGGTATTGCAAAAACACTTAAACACATCGGAGTCGGAAGAGTTAAGACCTAGGATGTGGGCGGGAAAAATTCCAATCAGAAATCGGAAGGACAACAACATCGTAAGCCAAGTGCTTTGCACAGCCGCAATGGCGGAAGGGAAGAAGGTTACAGACATGCGACACGCATCGACAGACGGAGCATTTTCACATCGGATGCTTAGCTGATTTGGGAGCTGTAACGGTGGAAGAGAAAAGGGCGCAACCTTCCACAATAGGCAAAAATCTGAATTGGAGGAAAAAACCACTAGATGACCGGAAAGACTAGTGTTTTCGTCAGCCGCAACGGTGGAAACCCAAGACTTAAAGAGCGGCGAAAACAACAATGCGGGGTCTGAAAAGTCAAAGCGATGATCGGGAGACTTCATAGTTTGTCATCTGCAACAGAGGAGAATGAAAGAACAAGACGTTCCAACGCGAAACCAAAAATCATCTGATTGAGACAAATGCATCGGAGAAGAATAACGAAGATAAAGCTGATTACTTCTCCACAACGACGGGAGAACAAGCCAATAAACCTCCGATCAAATAAAAATGCTAAGTGCTTAAAGACTTTGAAAATTAGCAACGGTTAAAACTGTTTCTCCTCCGAAACGGCGTTTTGCAAAGGACAAATGGTCTGATCCATCTTCAACTCAGCCAAAACAAACTCTAAAATCGGCGACCCACAACAATTCCAAACATGAGCAATTTCTAAAAACCAGGACGAAAGGTCATCTTCGAAAATCATCCAAAATTAAAGCATGACCAAAAATTCACGGCTCCAATTGATTCAACGCAGCATTAAAATCATAAAGGGGGGTCCAAAATTTAAAGAATTTGGGGAGAACAGTTGCAGCTACAACACATCCATTCTAGGGAATGTCTCCCAATATTGTCATGTATCATTTGTTCTAGATCTGAACCAGTCAGACTAGAGGAACAACTCATGTCCGTAGGAGGTGAAAAATTCCTAGCTACAAATCTAACGACCATATTGGGGAAGAGCTTCATCTGATCTGATATTCCTTAGTCTTTTCAAAACACTTTTCTGAAATCCAAGCTCCTGTTATTTATCAGTTCAATCAGATCCACTAGATGATCTAGTGGTTATTGGTTTGGTATCTTTAGATCTATTCAGATCTGACTTTTTTGTTGTTCTGTGCTCTTAAATACTGTAAATTTATGATTTTAATGTCTACTGCACAGTGATTTGACTTTGATTTTTCACCATCTTTTTGTTTTGGACATCTACAGGGAGTCGCGTATGAACAGTAGGCAATAAGCGATGCCACCGCCTGAACGCACTTAGCAGGGAGTGGTGCCATAGCCTGTGAGTAGAAATCAAGAAGCGGTGCTCGAGCAAAACCACTCTGTTAGTGACCCTATGGAAGTAGTTTCAGGTGTGGAAATTGAACCCAATGATAGAACAATTACACTCACAACAATTATCAATTGTACATGCAAAATCACTCACAAAAGAGATTGAATATGGAGCTAAACACTAAACTATATTGAATAAGTGTACAATAGCCAACCTTGTGAAGTCATAGGCTGCCACAATAAATAGTTACATGAAGGATTCAAATGCATGAGGAGGCAATTCGAATCTAGTCAAAAGCAGGCTTACTAAATCTAAGCAAATCCCCCATAGGTGCATAAAGCAGTTTCCAAAACTGTCAAGGAGCTCACGAATTTGCAAAATCAATTAGGCAAGCTAAAAGGTAATGGAATGACAACTCATACATGCTTTTCATAGGAGAAAAGAGTGGAGGATATGGAGGACAAAAAACTAGTTAACCTCACCTAGTCAAACTTTCCCAATTGCCTTAAAGCACTGAAAAAGCAAGCAATAAAGCAGAAAAAGCAGAAGGGTGCTTAGGAGGCCAGGAATAAAGTAGATTTGATTCCATGAGCTTTCCCAAGTGCTCCATGAGTCAAAATTAGAAAGTTTTACCACTATGGATGTGTAGATGACAACTTGCATAAGGTGGAACATGGAAACTAGGCAAATACGACAAAAATGGATTAATTAATGTCTAAGGTAGCTAACTATGGGTTGATTATTCTAACACCCCCCCTTAAGCCTGAATTATGAGTAATATATCAGAAAATTATAGGGCCTAGAAACAAGGCTTAGTCACCCTTTACATACTGCATGTCCATTTAACCAAGGAAAGAGGCAAAAGCCCAGTGGCAAAATCCTCCCTTAAACATGGACTGTAAAACAAAATTTGGAAATCTTGTCATCACTCATGCTTCACAGCATGATCAGCAATCCCCAGTAGTGATTTGAGATTGCTGAAGGTATTCTCACAAAATGATTTGGTGAATATATCAACTACTTGTTCTGAAGATGAACAGAAGAGTAAGTGAATGGTGCCATCATGCACAAGCTCTCTGATGTAGTGCATATGGATCTCAATGTGTTTGGTTCTCTGCTTCTGAACTAGATCATTGCAGATTCGAATGGTACTCTGATTATCATAGTAGATAGTAGTTGATTATTCTGATTCGAAGCCACACTCTCCAAGTAACCCCTGCAACCATAAACATTGAGTTGCTGCATTTACAACTCCTCTGTACTTTGCTTCTGTAGATGAGAGTGTAATGGCACTCTGTTTCTTGCTTGACCAGCTGATTAGCCCTTCTGCAAGCATGAACACATATCCTAATGTGGAATTTCTATTTGTGCTATCACCTACCCAATCACTGTCAGTAAATCCAATCAAATCAAGATTAGATTTTGCTTTATAGAAGATCCCATGTGTCCTTGTTCCTTGAACAAAGTTAAGGATCCTTTTGGCTGCTTTCCAATGGATCTCATGAGGCTGATCCATGTATCTATAAGCCACACTTATTGCATAAGAAATATCAGGTCTAGTATGTGTAAGATACAACAAACATCCAATCAATTGCCTATACAATGTATTGTTTACCATAGGTGAAGAATCGGCTTCTTCAAGCTTCACTCCTGAAAGGAAAGGAGTCTTGATTGGCTTGCAATCCTTCATTCTGAATTTGTTCAGCAAATCCAAGGCATACTTGGAATGGTGCACCTTTATTCCAGCTTTGGTTTGAGCAATCTCAAGCCCCAAGAATTGGCTTAAGAGCCCCAAATTTGTCATGGAGAAGGCTTGGTTCATTGCACCCTTCAAGGAAGCAATCTCATCCTTTGAGCTTCCTGTAATGAGGAGGTCATCAACATATAAAACAATGATCATTAATGAACCATTAATAAACTTCAAATATACATTTGGATCTGATTTGCATCGAGCAAAATTTAGTGATAGCAGAAAGCTATCAATCTTGGCATACCAAGCCCTGGGGGCTTTCTTTAGCCCATACAATGACTTCCTTAGCCTGCACACAAGAGATGGGTTAGTAGAAAATCCTTGAGGCTGCTGCATGTACATCTCTTCAGTGAGATCTCCATTCAGGAAGGCACACTTTACATCCATGTGATGTACCTCCCATTGCTTTGAAGCTGCAATGGCTAAGGCTAGCCTGATGGAGTCCATCTTTGCCACTGGTGCAAAGGTCTCATTGTAATCTATGCCATGAACTTGTGAGTAGCCCTTGGCTACCAATCTGGCCTTGTACTTCATAGGTGAACCATCAGCAGCAAATTTGGTCTTGTACACCCACTTACACTGAACTAGCTTCCTCCCTGGGGGAAGATCAACCAGCTCCCAAGTGTTGCTCTTCTGGAGTGAGCTGAAATCTTCCTTCATGGCTGCTTGCCATCTTGGATATCTTGCTGCATCTTCATATGTATGAGGATCTGATTCCATGATCAGATAGCATTTCTCAGCAAACATAGGCTCCTTCATGCATAGAGCACTCTCAAATTTAGATCTAGTCCTCCTAGGGTCATTAGGATTTCCAACTAGCTCTCCTTCTGCATGAATGGTCTTGGCTGCCCATTTTGGCCTTGTAGGGATATTAGGATATGCAATAAATTCATCACTATCAAACATATCGGAATCAGCATGTTCAACTATCTCTTCACTTACATTCATAGGTTCTGGTGGTGAAGAGGCTTCTCCAACTTCCACTGCTGCAAGGGGTTCTTCTTGAAACTGAACACACCTTTCGATGAAGGATTTGTTTGTGCTCAAATTTATCAGCTTGTAGCCTTTTGAATCTTTAGAGTACCCAACAAATAGACACTCTTGGATTTGGGGCTGCAAAGCCTTTCTCTTTTCTGTTGGAATTCTAGCCCAAGCCCTTGAGCCAAAAATCCTGAAATGGGTCACATCTAGCTTGTGCCCACTCCATGCTTCGAAAGGAGTCATACCATAAAGCTATTTATGAGGCACCCTATTCTGGATATAGGCTGCATAGTTTATAGCTTCGGTCCAGTACTTTGGTGGCAAAGTCTTAGCCTCCATCATGCATGTTGCCATCTCCTTTAGTGATCCGTTCTTCCTCTCAGCAACACCATTCTGTTGTGGTGTGTAAGGGATAGAATGCTGCATCTGAATACCTACATCTACACAATATTGAATAAACTCAAACTTGACATACTCACCACCATTTTCAGATCTGAGGACCTTGAGTTTCCTCCCAGACTGGTTTTCAACCAAAGCCTTAAAGACTTTGAAGAGGCCAAAAACTTCAGACTTGTGTTTCAGGAAGTAAACCCAGCAATACCTGGAAAAGTCATCTATGAAATTCAATGCATATTTGTCCTGACTCATGGACATATGAGGGAATGGTCCAGCAACATCACCGTGGATCAACTCGAGGGGTGCAGAGGTTCTCTCATGACTAGCTCTCTAAAATTTATGCTCTGGGTGTTTTCCTAGGATGCAACCTTGACAGACTCCTTTGGAAATTTTTATCTTTGGTAACCCTATGACCATCTCTTTTTCACTAAGATCAGAAAGATACTTGTAATTTAGGTGGCCAAATCTTTCATGCCAAATCTTGCTTTCCTCATTAGCATGAATCAGAAGAGCAGAGGGGTTTGAATAGGGTAAGAAGTGTGAGAACATGTATACCTTTGAAGTATGATTTGCAACTCCTTTTGCAATGACTTTACCACTTGATATCTCTGTGATCTCAACTTCATCAGGGGATAATATGACCTTCTTTGGAGACCCTGTGTGGGTCATCTGATACACTAATAAGAGGTTAGAGGCAAGACCTGGAAGATACAACACATTGCTAAACTTACCATGATCAAGATCAATCCTTCCTTTGCCCAAAATTTCAGTGAGAGAGTCATCTCCTAGTACTATTGGTGGACCTTTCGACATGTCAAGTGAGGTGAATGCCTCCTTGGCCGAAACCATATGTCTTGAAGCTCCATAATCAATGATGAAACTAGGTGAGCTTGATGTGCCAGCAACCAATGCATGAACTCTCTCTCTGTCTTCTAAACTTGATCCTCCTTCCCTCTTCTTTGAGCTGTCTGGAAGGGAGATGCCATTATTCTCTAGGAGTTGGGTCAGCATGTCTATTTGCTTCTTCATGCAGGAGATCTCAGTATGATTTCCCTTACTGCAGTATGCGCACTTGCTCATTTCTCCTTTGTTTTTCTTCTTTTGGTAGTTCTTCTTGGAACCTTGAGGCTCCTTCGGAGACTTGTTCTTGTCTCTCTTTTGCTCAGGTGGCTTTTTAGATTTATTTTTGCTTTTTTAATCCACCCTCGAATCTCCAGCAACCAGAGCTTGGTCTTTGGATGGTTTGATGGTGCCCATCATCACCAGTTTGTCTTGTTCTTGTGTGAGAGATTCCATGAAATCTGCAAGGCTAGGCATCTTCCAGGTTCGAGCTGTCAATTTTGTGGCATAGAAGGTCGAAACAAACACTGAATAGTCAGGGCCAAGCTTTGAGATTATGGCCAAGACCAACTGATCATCCTTCTTTTCGATCCCACATTGTTTTAGCTGCAAAACAAGTGCTTTGAACTTGGAGAAATAGAGTTGCAGGGATTCAAAGCTATTTGGACTCAGGGAGATCAGTTCATTTTCGATTTGATGTCCCCTCATCTCATCTGTCTTTCCAAAAAGATCAACAAGCTTCTCCCATACTTCATTCGGTGATGCCAATCCATCAAGATGGAAAAGGAGGTCTATGGATATGCTCAGACACAGGAGACCATAGGCCTCATCCCTCCTGTTGTGCCATTTTATATTCTCTACAGCTGCATTGGGCTTTGCTTCTATTTCCATAGTCACTCTGTAGAGGATTTTCGCTCTCAACAGTATCTCCATCTCTGCTTTCCATTGAAAGAAGTTAAATGGAGTCAAGATGATCTTCTGAGATTGATCCATAGCTCAGAAATTGTCCTGGAAGTCTGTAGAATGCTTCCAGTCAACAATGTTGAACCTGCAAAACAAATTGGAAGTAGAGAAATTGATCTACAAAGGCTCTGATACCATGTGGAAATTGAACCCAGTGATAGAACAATTACACTCACAATAATTATCAATTGTACATGCAAAATCACTGACAAAAGAGACTGAATATGGAGCTGAACACTAAACTATATTGAATAAGTGTACAATAGCCAACCTTGTGAATTCATAGGCTACCACAATAAATAGTTACATGAAGGATTCGAATGCATGAGGAGGCAATTCGAATCTAGTCAAAAGCAGGCTTACTAAATCTAAGCAAATCCCCCATAGGTGCATAAAGCAGTTTCCAAAACTGTGAAGGGGCTCACGAATTGGCAAAATCAATTAGGCAAGCTAAAAGGTAATGGAATGACAACTCATACATGCTTTTAATAGGAGAAAAGAGTGGAGGATGTGGAGGACAAAAAACTAGTTAACCTCACCTAGTCAAACTTTCCCAATTGCCTTAAAGCGCTGAAAAAGCAGGCAATAAAGCAGAAAAAGTAGAAGGGCGCTTAGGAGGCTAGGAATATAGCAGATTTGATTCCATGAGCTTTCCCAAGCACTCCATGAGTCAAAATTAGCAAGTTTGACCACTATGGATGTGTAGATGACAACTTGCATAAGGTGGAACATGGAAACTAGGCAAATAAGACAAAAATGGATTAATTAATGTCTAAGGTAGCTAACTATGGGTTGATTATTCTAACATCGGGTAGGTCTTTCCAGACTTGCTTTTTCAAGTCTTTTTGCAAAAAATTTGGTTGAGTTGCTTTCAGTTATGAGTGTCTGGGTTTTTATTAAAGAGATCTAAGTGCTTGAATGTTAAATTTGATTTGGTAAAAGGCTTGTTTTGTTTGAAATTAAAGATCTAGGATAGATTCATCTTCTCATTAGCTTGTGTGCTTGGTTTTTAATTTTTCGAACGGAGTTCTATTTGAGAGATTAGCATTAGTTAGATCTCAATCTTATTGTTAGATAAATATGAAAAGAAAGACTTGCTTGATTGATAAGCTTGTTTCATTTTTCATTAAAAGTTTGTGAAGGACTTCTTTTTGTTGAGGATTATTCATATCTTTTGTTGGAATATGAAGCATTGGACCTCTGATTAGCCTTACCATCTTTCATATTTCCATATTTTCTTATCTTTCTTTATATGTTCATCTCATCAAAATAAAAATATTAGTAGTTTTAAGTTAGATATTTCTAGTGTTAAAGAAAAAATTGAAAAAGTGTTGATTATGTTTTTGAATGGGTTTTGTCTTTCTTCTTAGAAAAATAGATCTTACCCTATTTTGCTTGCTTTCAAAATCAATTTGAAGTTTGTTTCTTGTTCTCTTTCTCAGAAAAATTTTGGTTTAGTGTAGTTGTTTGGGAAAATTTTTGGTTTCAAAAAAAAAATTGAAAAGAAAAACACTCTCTCCTTCCCACAGGTAGGCATGTCTTGAAAAGTAAACTGAAATTATCTGCATCTCATATTTGCATGGCTTTACATTTCTGTCAAAATCTCATGCATTCAACTAACCGCTCAAGATAAAATTAATGGTAGATATAGGTCTAAAATTGTATAGAAATTTGAGTGATAAGTTAGTGATGTGTTCGAGCGTCGTAAAACGTAGGAGCTATCATTACTCGCCTGCACTACAACTTGGGACTCGCGTGGTTCTTCCACGTACCATCAATATATTGAATGGCCTTTCATGTACCCTTGAGGTATATAGAAAGGTACTTCACATACTCAATTCTATATCGGAAGGCCCCTTGTGGATGGTTGTGCATTAGACAACACTACTACTGATTTGAGCTCCCACGTACCTTGTGTATATCGGGAGACCCTACTAGGATTCCTTGTCCAACTGAGAAAAACCCTTTGGCCATCTTGTTTGGAGAAATACATCGAGAACAACACTTGGGGAGACTACTACGCACATACCTTGAGTATATCGCGAGTTGCACCTTCTTGACAATCCTGGTGAGAGACCGACTATTTTGAGCTCATCCTATCACTTAATTTTGCTTGTGGCCTGTAGCTTGAGTAGGAGAAGACTTTGTGTAATTTTTCTTAATTTTGAAACCCTAGGTTAGGTTAGTAAATTTTCCAATCTGGCTGAGTTTTAGTTGAGATGATCCAGAAGGAACCAGGGTTTACCACCCAACTTTTCGCTTGCAACGGGGGAAGGCCCAATAGAATCCATAGACCAAGGAGCTGCAACTGCCTCCTGCATGGGGGAAAATCTAGTTGTAGAAAGTGGATATCAATTCACTTATTACGTTTCTCCCTTGGTCCAACAACCTCCTACGGCTGAAACTCCCTTTCATTCACCAATGGAAGGTCGAGTTGATGATGTTGGGGCATCTGAGTATGGCCCTAATGCTTCTTTTTGGAGAACCTCTATGGGTCAGTGTAACACCCCAATTTTGACCCCGTTTTCATTAAAAATGTATATGATGTATATATTGTAATTTATCATGGTGTGGAGCTAAAGGAAAAATCCCCACCATCAATATAGTGTTTTATGTTCTGGCAATTAAAATCATTGTCGATGGTATATTCATGCTAAGCCAGCACATTATAATTTCTGCATCATGTAAATATGCATTTTAATTAAAAAACCCACAACCAGCTATGTCTATGCAACATTAAAAGAGATGGGGGCATGATTTTCCTAAGAATAAGGACGGGGAAATATTTAACCTTTGGGGCCAATGGGGAAAATCCAAATGTCAAAGGGAGAACCCATGAAACAGTCAACTGCCTTTCTTATCTCATTCACCCAATCATTTAATTCTGCCAGAAATTGGTTGAAGTAGTTATTGCATGGGGATGGGAGGAGTGTGGGAAGGAAATTCGAATTTTGGGAAAACCCATTTTTGGGGGAAATCAATTTTGACTTTTGGGGCAAGTAAACACCCAAAATGCACGCCCATTTGGCCATACATCCATGTTATTCATTTTTTCCTCATGCAAATAAATCTTGGGAGCTGTTTCACCTCCATGATTTTTCATGTGGTATGTTTCTCCTTCATGATTGGGCTCCTGGGCATTTTCCTCATCATCATTCACCCATGTTGGGGCTCCCTCAAGCGGATGGGAATTTGCTGAGTGTGAAATCCACGATTTTTGGATTTGCTGTGTATTTCTTCCTCTCGTGGGTAGTCGTTCTTCATTTTTTCTTGAGGTTGAGAATTTCGTTTTTGTGATGTTATTGTGGTTTGGTTTCTTCCCCAACGTTTTCTGTTGCATTCCCCACTGTTTGTCAAGATGAGATTTGTTTTTGTGTTGCCTAGTGATTTTGAGGAGAGACCAAATCCTCTTGGGTATTGTTGATGGATTCATTTTTTGCCACGTTAGGGCCAAAACATCCCTAGGATATGATTTGCTGTTAGTGGGTTGTTCTTACCCTCCTTGGCAATCCATTTTGTTGTCGAATTGTTTTCGTCAACCCAGAAATTATGTATATTTTTGTGTATTCAATTGGTCTAGGGACTGTGTAGGAGTGGAAAGGAGTTTTCTTGACAAACCTAGTGTTTTGTAGGAGCCTCATAGACAGAACTAGAGGAATGGCTCTCTTCTCTACACCCCCCTGAATAGCATTGGAAGGGAATTCATGGCCTGAGGGACTGTGCAGCAGAGAAGGGAATGATTCCTTGTGTTGGGTGTGTGGATGTATTAGGAATCAAGCTAGTTTTGTTGTAGGAATCCTTAGCTCTTTAGTGATCCCACTAGCTTAGAAAACAGTTCTTCCATCTCCTGATAACTTGATAAACCCAACTTGTTGGATTGGTTATGTGTTTTTGTGTACTCTTGGTTTGATAAACCCAAACCTAGCTTTGGCTTGACTGAGTTTTGACATATCTTTGGCTATGTGTGAGCTTGCCTAGTTCCTTATTCCTTGTGGGAACCATGCCCAACTCGGGGGTGGTAGTGTTGCTGGGAGATTAAGGAGCACACTGGCCTATGGTTGGGTGGAACGTTGCAACGACATTGCTGGTTGCAGGATTAGTTTCTTCATAAGATAAGTATTCTTTTTTATTTCATCTCTACAAATTGTATTTGTTGTTTAATGAAAATGATGAACATGCTAAATGCTTGAATGGAATGTAGTTGCTTCTGCTGTATGATGAATAATTAAGCATCTATGCATGTTTTACTTCAATGCATTTCAATTTTTATTATGTGTATGTTCATGGGGCTAGTTTCCTGGGTAGAGAGTAGCATTGGTAGCGTCCTCTTCGCCGGTCGAAGGGTTGGGGATGTTACAGTTAGGCCATTTCTGAATTTGGGGTTATTAGAACCTCTTTCGAAAAACATCCTTAGAATGAGGAGTCATATAGGAGAATTCAAGATTCATTTAATTGTGCTCATAATTTTCAAGAGAGAATGGACATGGTTTTGTCTACCCCTATACCTCATAAAGAACCTATGTCAGCTCTTTTACCCCATTTGATGGACCCATGGCCTGATGGATATAGTCCTCTTTCTAATGATGCTCCACCTCATGGTTTGTATCCTCGTAATCCATGTCAAACCTCCAACCCTACTATTTTAAATTTTAGGTATGTTGCTAGTCCTCCCACACCCTCTATAGTTGGGGGGGAATCCTCAGCTCAAGTGGTGTATGCTCCTTGTAACGCCAGGGGAAACCCCTGGCATGACCTACGTTATTAGTTAGTGGAGTTGTTACTAGTACTAGGAATACCTCTGCTACAGGGAAATCCGCAGTGTATGTTCCTCCTACCCACACCAATATGGTAAATCCTCCACCCAGTTCAGGCCAACCCTTAGGGATACAACCTACAGTTAACCAATATTCTTGGGGTTATGGTTACCCAGCAAATCAATTACCTGTAGTAAACAAAAATTATCAACCTACATCTACAGGGACTATGTATTATGGAATCCCTTACCCAGGAAATACCTTTACATCTTGGGGGAAACCTAATTGGTCCTACATGCCGGCAATGGGGGGAATTCCTATTCTTACTACTAGAGGTGTTGGAGAGTCGCCTTATGTTGGGCAACCCTTTGGTGGTCCACTAGGAGGGGACCCACCTGGAATAGGACCACCGCCTGGAGGACCACCATCTGGAGGCCCAACTTGGGGAGGACCACTGCCTGGAGGACCACCATCTACAGGCCCACCTTCGGAAGGACCATTGCCCGTAGGATCACCTTCTGGGGGTCCACCACCTGGAGGACCACCTTCTGGGCGTCCACCACCTAGAGGACCACCACCTAACGAAAAACCTCCTAGGGTGCCACCTCCTTCAGGTGGATCTTTGGGAGGTTCATCAACTAATCAACCAAACCAACATCCCATATATCAGTCAGCTTATGGTCCTACTGGTACATATACGCCATAGCCTTATTAATATTACTAGTATGTGGAACCTAATTAGAAATTACCTTTCTTGGAAACTTTGGACTTACATGATCTATCCAAGTTGATAAATGATCCCATTCGACACAACCCTTCATGGCTCACTATTCCGATGAAATTGCCATCAGATATTCCCAAATTTGATGGAAAGCAGGGAGATGATCCCAAGAACCATGTTATGACCTTCCATCTATGGTGTTCCTCAAACTCCTTGATGGATGATTATGTTCATTTAAGGCTCTTCCAGTGCACAATGACCAATACGGCTGCGAAGTGGTACATTGAACTTCCACAACATTCGTTTGTGGATTTTATCTCTATGGCAACGGTTTTCCTTACGCACTTTGAGCTACCCATTTGTTATGAAACTGTATGGATATTTTAACTTCACTTCATCAGAATACCTCCACGCACATCTCAGACCATATCCATGAGTGGAGAAGATGGAGAAGACTTATTAAAGCTCCCATCCCGGACCAACTACTAGCTGATTGGTTCACTTAGTCGTTTCTTCCTCTTATTTCCTGAGATGTGTCTATGGCTAGTGTTGTTACTGAAGAGCAGGTTATCAGTCGCGCTCAGTATTTGGATTTTGTCTATTCCCAATACAGAATGTTGTATGACTTAATTCCGCAAGCTCCTCTCCCCAGCACAGATCTCGCTAATCCACCAGCAAAAACTCATGTTGATGGAGTGGTTGGTTCAATCTAGCCCTCATTGATAGAAAAACCTGCCAAGCAACCAAATGCTTCTACCCCTGCTCCTTCGACTCCTATGTTTTCCACTGAGGTAAATGCTATTCAAATTACAAAACCCCCTGGAAATAAGAAAAAGGGAAAAGGTAATAACAAGAAACCTGGAAACCAACAAGAGAACCCAAAACCAATGACCAATGAGAATGATAAAGGGAAGAGGAAATCCAAATATCCCTGCTTATTGTGTGGAGGAGATAACTTCACAAAAGAATGTCCTCGTCATGACAATATTAGCAAGTTTTTGAAGAGTAACCCCGCACTAGCAGTTCTTACTGATCCTTTTCCCTCTCAAAAACAACTGATAGACCACATGTCTAATAAGGGGAACCCTAATTCCACAGAAGAAATCAGAATGATGTCTTTCGAGACCATCAGTTTGAGTACTCGTAGTCAATCATATAACAAGACAATAGAGAAGAAGGAGAAAAATCCTTCTTTCGACAAATTTCCTTCCACTAGTTCTCCTCCATCTTCGTCTAATAGCCCTCTCGTGATCGAAAAACCTAATCTTGATTCAATTTTACGACCACGTAATGGTACCCTCAGGAATTCTATTTTCAATCCCAATTCCAGAGCGACACAATTCTATAATGTTGTATAATATCTAGCTCGGGAACCTTGTGTGATGTCCACCCTTGAGGTACTCCATATTTTTCCAACGCAACATAAAAACCTGCCCACAGCTTTGGGAGTGCTAGACCCAGAAAATACCAACTTGATTCATTTCGACGTAGAGAACTATAAATCCAGGTTACCTCACCAAATCACATTTCAGATCACCTCTGGAGTAGTTGGGATAAAGTTCCATCAGATCATCCTAGATGAAGCAGCTTTGACCTCAGTCTTGTCTATAGCCTGTTGGAGGTTCATTGGTTCTCTTAAGGTTATGAAATCACCTACTACTTTAAAATCTTTTAATTCAGACGGGGTTTCCAGCCCCATGGTCTATTTCCAACACTTTCTGTCAAGCTTGGGGGAAAGACTGTTTCCATTCAGGTGGAAGTGGTTGATGCTCCATTAGATTACAGTCTTTTATTGGGAAGGAATTGGTTTTATGCTATGACCATTGTCGCTTCGACAATATTTATAACTCTCCAATTTCCATGTTTGGGGAAGATTGTGACTATTGATCAACTTGACTATTGTATGCCGGATGTTACAACCCCTACAGAAAATAACATCCCTATGCTAGGTCAGTCCCCTCCTCTTTATTAGTTGATTGGGGTAGGTATGCTGAAATATTCCACCCTCATGGGTGTGTTTACTTTAGTCCTTCCTAGTACAAAAGTGGCGAAAATAAATATGATTTCCACAACTGGCTATATTACCAAGGGTAAAGAAATTGTTGAGTCATCCTCCCTTGGCCCACATGAAGCAATGTATGATGCTATCCAATCCGTTTCCGATGACTATGTTGATGATCTTCATCTCATGGATTCAGATCCTTACCACCTACCTTACTGGTTAGAACCCCCTCTCTTCCCACTCTAGATTATCTCACATAGACTTTTCCTTTAGATGAGTCCATCATGGAGATCATGAGTGAGAGTGAACCTGTCTGGGAAGATCATCATCATCGATCTTCTTTTCTTCCCAATGCCACTTCGGTGGGTTTTGACCTTGAATCACTTATCAGTATTGATATTCTCACCCATCCACAAACACCGGTATTATTGCAAAATACTGAATCCGAAGGAAATCTATGCAACATTACTAAAACAACCCCAATTGACATATCAATCAAACCTGGAACCATTGAGCATGTTCATGTAGGGCAGAACTACTCAATAGAAGAAACTGAAGCATATAGAGCATTATTCAAAGAATTCCAAGATATTTTTTCCTGGACTTATGAACAGATTCCTGGGATAGAATCGTCTATTGTGGTTCATGAAATTAAAAACCTATCCCACAACAAAACCTGTCAGGTAGAAATTGCGTCAAGTCCATCCTTGGAAAGCTGCGGCTATTAAAGCCGAAGTAGAAAAACTTCTGAAGGAAGGATTTATTTATCCTATACCCCTGATGAAATGGGTATCTAACATTGTCTCTGTGAACAAGAAGTGGGGCACCATTAGATTCTGCATCGATTTTCGAGACCTGAACAAAGCTTGTCCTAAGGACAATTTCCCGACTCCACATATCAATCAGATTATCGACAACTGTGCTAGAAGTGTCATCTTCTCATTCATGGATGGATTTTCTGGCTATAATCATATTGAGATATTTCCTGTCGATCAACAAAAAAACATTTACATGTCTTTGGGGAATGTTTTCCCATAGGAAGTAACCTTTTCGCCTCAAGAACGCCGGAGCTACATTCCAGCTTGCCATGTCCTATGCGTTTCACTATATTAAGAACATCGTGGATTCGTACCTTGATGATGTACCAGTGCATTCACAGCAACGGGAGGACCACCCTGGGCATCTTAGAGACATTTTTCTGAGATGTCGTCATTATAACATACAGCTCAATCCACATAAATGTGTTTTTTGCGTCGAGACGGGATGTCTCCTTAGCTTTGTGGTTTCTAAGGATGGAATCCGGACAGATCCACTAAAGATTGATGCTATATTGGCCCTACCTGCCCCAAAAAATATTGTTGAACTCCAAAGTTTGCAAGGGAAGGACAACTTTCTCCGTCGTTTCGTTTGCAATTTTGCTGAGAAAACGCACGGTTATATGTGTCTCCCGAAGAAGAACATTCCCAACAATACTTTGATAATCTCAAGTAGGCTCTGACTCATTCACCCATGATACACCCCCCCGATTATTCCAAGGACTTTCTCTTGTATGTTTCTGCCTCCACTACTACCATTGGAATGGTTTTAGCACAGGAAGATCCCAACGGTCAGGAGCACATGATATATTATGCTAATTATGCTAGTAAGAATCTCATTGATTCTGAAACCCGATACTCATGTGTGGAGAAGCTAGCATTGGATATGGTCATTGTTATTCAAAAAAAATTTCATTACATCTTGCTTTGCACTACCATGGTACTTGCATATCAAAACCCTATGTACTACATCCTGACTCGTCAGGTGCTAGGGGGCAAATAATCCCATTGGATTGTCATCCTGTAGGAATTTGACCTTGAGTTTGCCAAGGCCACTTCAAAGAAATCCTTGTTCTTTGCAGAGCTTATGTTTGACCTTCCCTGTGCTTTGATGGATACTGATCCTAGTGATTCACTTCTAGATGAATTCCTATTCTTGATAAGTACAACAGACCCATGGTATGGAGATTTAATCATTTATATCCAAACTCAAATATTTCAACCCAATATATCTCGTGACGATCGTCGACGTATCTATCACCATGCGAACTATGACCTCATCTTAAATTATACATTGTATAGACGTGGTATATATTCCATTCTTCGAAAATGTCTTACACATGTGGAGGTTAAACAGGTCCTAAATGATTTCCACTCTGGAGCGTGTGGTGGTCATCTTTTTTGGATGGCTACAGCCCAAAAAATCCTTCGCGTTGGCTATTTCTGGCCTTCAATATTCAAAGACTGTCATGATGCTGTTAAGAAATTCCTACCCTACCAACATTTCTATCCGAAAAAGTGCACCCACCCTACTCCTTTACACCCCATCATTGCAGTTGGCCCTTTTTCCAAATGGGAAATTGACTTTATGCATTGTAAGCCTACCTCAGCTAGGGAGAATGGTTACATCATTGTATCTATTGATTATTTCACAAAATGAGCTGAGGCTATGCCTATGTATGCGGAGGATGGTAAGACGGTCGCCCTCTTCTTATTTAATCACGTGCTAACTAGGTTTGGAGTCCCACAGTCTATAGTCACTGACCACGAATCACATTTTTGGAATCATATGATGAGCAAGTTACGTACCAAGATGGGTTTTCGCCATAAAAACTCAACTCCTTACTATCCGCAGGCTAATGGTCAAGTCGAGGCCATTAACAAAGTTTTAAAAAACATTGTGCGGAGGATGGTTGGAGATCATAAATCCAATTGGCACCTGACCCTATTTTTTGTGCTTTGGGCTTACAGGACTTTGGTAAAAACAATGTTTGGTTTCACACCATTCCAGTTAGTTTATGGACTAGAATATGTCCTTCCTATCCAATGCCAGATCTCGTCACTAAAAATTGCAGTAGAACTTCTACCAAACACATCCACCAAGGAAGAGAGATTTCTATACCTGACTAATCTTGACGAAACTAGAAGAGATGCTAACTTAGCTAATGAGGCACATAAGAAACGTATCAAGGCATAGTATGAAAAATCTATTTAGCCTCGAGTTTTCAATGAAGGTGACCTAGTTCTGACCTACGATCAGAAACATGATAAACTAGGTAAATGGAAGTTCAAGTCAATGTGATATGGTCCTTTGTCGTCAGCAAAGTTTTAGAGAAAGGAGCTTACGAGCTCGTGGATTATGACAGGATACACTTCGAGCAACCTCATAATGGGTTGAAACCTAAAGAAGTACTATGCTTAAAGTCATTTTTGTATGGTACCTTGTATATATGTATATTATTGGCTTTCAGTGTGTTGTTTCTTGATTCAGTATGGTGTTGAGTTTAGTGTCCAAGCTGCGTATACCATGTTTTGGTTAAGTAGATCGGATTGCTTTTTATGGATTCCCTGATGGTGCTTGCCATCATACCTTGAACCTTGCTTTAGCTGCTTGGGTTCTCTATTCCCCGGATCATGACTTGATCAGTTCAGGAGTGGCTTGTATTGGTCCTACTACTAACAACATCGTCGAGTATTAGGCACTAATAGGTCTACTAACTGAGGCTGCATCTCGAGACATTCATGACTTGGTAGTGTTTATGGATTCACAATTAGTGGTTTGTCATCTAAACCATGTATATACCGTTAGAAACCATATACTTCTTCATTTATTTCAGAGATTGCATTTCTTAGAGAGGTCATTCAAATATATCACTTACAGGCATATCCCTAGGTCAGATAATATAGTTGCTAATTCATTGCCAAACTAAATCCTAGACTAGTATATTTCTCATACATAACTTGGAAAATAAAAATGGTTCATTGTAAAATAAACTGTAAATGACACAAAAAACTCATGTAAATATGATTTCCATTTTAGACATATAAACACTAGTAATAAGTCTGTATATATATATATAAGTGTTTTTTACAAAAAATGTGGTCACAAGATCTCATCTGAAGCACTGTGGCTTTCAGGAATTACAAAAATCATACAAAACCCTGAAGCTAGTTAGCTTTCAGTAGTACATCATGCAGTCCACCATCTAGTGATGCTCATGATAGCACATGATTGCCCATGCTCCCCTGCAAAGCAGTCGGCTGAAACGGCCTGGAACTCCTGCAGTATGTCTCTGATACCTCATGGGGAGGTCATCTATCACTGCATCAGGAATGTTAAGATTCTTTCACTCTAAGTTCTCCTCCAACTCAGTAAGGTGGTCATCACCCCTGTGAACAAATTGAGCCCCAACTCGTCTATCCATAGGAGAAGATCCTCTGAGCCGTGCACCAAAAACATCTGCATGTACAAATTTAGGTCTTGTTACTACCCATATGAACATAAAAATATAAAAAATATAAAAACATCATCGACATTTTAGGGTTTTTTCTTCTTACCAATATCTCCCCAGTGATCACCAGGTGGTAATGGTAGATCAGGGTCACCTCTGAAATTAGTCCCTGCGTAGGCATAATCCTCTATCATGAGGATCTGGTCAAGCAACCACTGGAAGAAAGCGACCTCAAATTTCACCTTGGCTCTGTCGCCCCTTATACGGGCCATGATATCAACCCACCTCAACATGCGTGGGTCTCTATCCCTAAGCTCAGTGAAGATCACCTAGGGTCTCATGAGAGGCACCTTCTCAAAGAAGAAATAGGCTAACATGGACCCCAAACCAAACTTCTTTAGTTCTCCTTGCTGACATTTTGTCAGTTGTTCCTTGAATATAGGAAGAAGTGCCTCTACCCAGTTAAAAACCATAGGTGCCATAGCTTCCAGGGCATACAACATATGCACCCTGGATTCCTGATGAGGCCCTTGGCTTCCAGTCAGCCTTTACATAATGAACAAGAAAGTGCGAAATATCATATCCACCACAGTTCTAATGGGAATCTTCTTACCTAACATTCTCGTGTCGGGCTGACAATGATGATTGATTAGCTCCTGAGTAGTCACATCCCCTCCTCGGGAACCAGTAAGAGAGATAGGGGCCCCTTGCCTAGACATCCCTATCAAGAAGTAGATGTCCTCCACCTCTATGGTAAAAACATGAGGTCCTACCTCAAAGTTTTGCTGCTTTGGGTTCCACATTTGTAGGATATATTCCAGCAAGTGGGGATGTGAAATTATGCTGGGGTCCATAAGAACTTCAGAAGGACACAACCCCATAGGGCACCCAAACAACCCGCATCTCTTGCGGCAGCATCATCATCTTCATCATGTTGTCTTTATTTCCAAATAACCATTTTTTGATCCGATAAACCCGCCAAAAACAATTCAAAGGCCATTTAGAATCATTCCCAATCAATAAATTTACTTAGAAACTTTTATTTTGGCTGGACCATTAGTTCTTTGAATCCCACGGCCAACAATGCCTCTGCCTAGTTAAGACAAAACAATGTCATCGTCTGTGTCGAACTAAAAATGTGTGGTTTATATCGGGCATCGCCTTTCCCACAAAGGAAAAGCATGGTTCCCACCATTATGCTTTTAGGTTTGGCCTATGAGCTCAAAAAACATGAAAATAAAAAATTGGAAACCATGAAAAGAAAGAGAAGGGTTTTGGTTCTTACCTGAACCTGACGGTACGAAAAACGGACGGTGGATGCTCCCATAATCTTTAGCTGAAGTTTTGGCTCCAAACTACCCAAAATGCTCTCCAAGGTTGGTAAATAGTGAAATGAGTTGTTTTTTACTATTTTACATAGTTTTTATAGCCTATTTTTAGGGTTTTCAATGTTTTAAAATCATTTTTTTATAAAAATACCCTCTTATATAGTTTATAAAAGTCATTTTTTTTAATATTTTGGGAAATTAATGGTCATTTCCAAGTCTTGCAGGAGCATAAACAAGCAGTAAAGTCTATGGGGAAGTTCCTTTTTGACTTTTTTGTACTTTTGAAAAATGAAAAAAGTCTATGAGAATTCGTTTCGATACTTTGATCACACTCTCAAGACTCAGTATCAGAGTTCCAAGTCTTTTTCTGATTCTTTCCAGACTCGTAAAACCCTTCATCGTGAAAAGAGACCTAATGGAGTCTCCTTTAAACTCTTTTCGTACTCCTTAAATATGAAAAGATAGTCGAGTACTTGTCTTCTTCATACTCGTAAAATTATTTGAAGAGTCATCTCTCCGATGATAGGTTATCTCTTTTTCGGTTTGGATGGACTATTTACGAAAAAGGAACACTCCAATCAATCATGATTGGAAGAGTTCTCTTGGGTATTATTTTATACTTTTTCGAGCCCTAGAGACTAAATCATACGAAAAAGGACCCTTTGGACTCTTCTTCCGTCTTCGTTTAGACTCTCTAAACATGAACGACACCGAGTTAACTTTCATTATACTCATTAAATTAAACACTGAGAGACCCTTTTTTGGAAGGAACCCCTCCTTTCTCAGGTTCGTAAAACGTATGAGAATGGAATTTTCTTTGGATGAGCTACAACGAGTGTTTGTTACCCTCTTTGAACTCGTAAAAAGGAAAAGAGGCACTCATCAAATAGGATGGATAAATTAAGGGAATGAAATCAATTCATTTTACAAATAAATGGCACTTTTTTCATCACCTTTGAACATGGCACTTGTATGCATTTCATTTAGTCAGTTGGGTAAATCAGCCTGTCTCTGAGTTGATCCACTTTCATGAGTCATGTCACTCCTTTGAGTCTTTCAAAGAATGAATTTTCCATTGTCGTATTGTGTTCTACCTCGTCGATTCAATGCTTCCAAGTCTTTTGTCGTGCCGCCCGATGTTCAAAGGGAAGTTAGAAGTTTACCTCTGTAGTTAAAACAACCTTTGTGTCAGTACTTTGGAGTTAGTCTGATGGTTACATTATCTACAACATTCCAAAACTTTATTCTGAGTTTCATGTCGTCGATGTGGGATTCATCATGGCCCTCCTTCGATGAGACTATTCATGTCGACATCAGCTCATCATCCATGAACTAGTCTTAGAAAAAAATTTAGTACCTTGCGATCTATATGCCTCAATGACAGATTCTCTCGCTCTCGACATAGGTTCACATCATTGACCTTTGATTGAGAGATTCGACTGAGTGTTCGAAATCAAACCATCTATTCACACTTAGTAGATTGTATTAGAGTACCTTGGGAATAATTGACATTAATGGTGATCTCCCTCGCACTTGTTAACAATTCACTTCTTTGACTAGTAATCAAGTGGTTTCTACCATGTTCGACTTCAGATCATTGTAATCACATGGATAAAATCGTACTTTGTGGAAGACGAGATGAATACCCTAGTTATTTGTTGAAAAGAACTCATAGCTTTCTCCCCATGTTGCAATGGAGTATATTGTATGAAGTATCAGCATGGATCCACATTTGTATGGTCACGGCTATGCTTAAATTTGTGTTTGTATGACATAGATCTTCACTGTATACCTGGTAGCGATGTCCAAGGTTTAGTCCACTTTCACATGGATCTACGCCGTATTCTAGTAGCCATGCTTGTTTATCTCTCTCATGGATCTGTCGTGTATTGGTCTGCAGCCATGATGAAGACACATTTGCTCATGAGTCAAAAGTATTGATGTATTGCATATGCCTGGTTGATGATCTCCGATCAAGCTTACTCTTGCCTCGAAGTGATAACTTGCTCTTTCAAAGTTCTCGCCTATCGTATCCCTCTAACCTCATGCTTTGGGGGGCATTCTGTTATACCTAAATCTCACCATCAGCATGTGATGAGATCCCAAACTTCATTGTTTCCCTTAATCTCAAATTGTGAAGCATGAATATTGGTCCAGACATCAAATCCACCTATGAAAATCCAACAGCGTCTCTACCCTTTAGTCAAAAAGTGGTACCTTCTTCAGCACCACCTGTAATGTGTTGACATTAGGTGGTGGCACCACCTTTATCCTTTGATCAAGATGTTGTTTTTCCTAACACCGCTCTGTCATGGTGAGCAAAGAGCGGTGCCCTTGGTAAAAAGTGAAAAAGAGAGGTTCTTACGAAGCTTCTTGAAAGAAGGATTCATGGCACCCTTATCCCTGATCACTAGGGCTAGTTGGTCTCGAGATCCATCCTTGTAGGATATCCTAGCCACCTCACCCACTAATTTCTCAACCATCTCTATCCATTCCAAGCCTATAAAAGCAGGCTCAATCTCCATGTATGAGGAGAGAGTAAAGTCATGTTGTTTCTTTGATATTCTGGCCTATATTAGTTCAGTGAGCTTGAGGAAGCAAGTGGGAGCTATTGGGGACAAGGTGTTGGCTTTGTGAAGGAGTACATTGACACTAAGGCATAGGTTGTAAACTTCTTCTCTATTATCTAATGCAAAATTGGTTCTCTTCCCATAAAATATAATGTGTCATTATCGTATGTTTTATTATTGAATTCCTTAGTCATCAATATAAAATAGTGGTTTATATTCTAGTTCTATTTGATTTCTTTTGCTGTTTCTCTTGTGATTATGCAGGTAGGTCCATGAATGATCTTTTTGCAAGAAACAACTATACTAGTGTATCAAACAAACTTGATTCTAGATCTCCATTCATTCTAGGGAATGTCTTCCAATCTTGTTGTGTCCATTTGTTCTAGATCTGAACCATTCAGACTAGAGGAACACCACATGTGAGGTGTAAAATTCCTAGCTACAAGATCCCCCCATTATTCCATTTCCTTAGATTTTATTAACCATTTTGTTAATTCTCATGCATCCCATGCATCACTTTTAGTTAACTCTTTAGTTACTTTAATTAATTAAGTAATTAATTTGTATTCACCAACCCACTTGTTAGTTATCTTTAGTTCTCTGATTCTTTTCCAATTAGTTAAGGTTTACCAATCCACTTGTTAGTTATCTTTAGTTCTCTAATTCTTTTCTCCTTAGTTAGGGTTTCACTTTAGTTCAAGTTCCTTAATTTACTATGTTACTAATTTCTTAATTTAGCTTGATTTTAGTTGATTTATTTATTTATCATTTTTAATTTAATGATCGTTTAATTTATTATTATTATTATTATTAAGTTCTTTATGATTAATATATAATTTCCCTTAATTAAAATATATGTTGTTTATCGTCGCATTCTCGTTGCAACCAAAATTATAAAGGTGTTATGCTTCCATCACGCCCTTCCGATAATTCCCACAAGCGGAGTGTTGGTTATGACTACTGAGCCAATGTTACCTTAGTTTTTCTACCCTCAAAAGAGCCAGGTGGTTCCTAGGGAATAATGTCGAATCTATATTGAGTGCCCCCGAGTAATAATATTCATGAGTGACCAACACGTGGCCTACCCTCACAACACACGCATCTGATGAACTAGAGTTTTCCTCACTCTATTCAAAGTTCATCACGTTGTCCAATTTGTTAGATTTACAGGTATAATATTTTCATCCCCGTCACTTGATGTGGATCGATTGGCAATCGAAATACCTTCACCTGCACATAAACCAACATGTGCATCATATCTCATAAATAATATTTCAACAATAAGAAAACCATCAATCGACCTCAACTTTCGATATTTCCTGAATCATCCAGAGTCCATGCATGCTAATGCATCAAACATATCATAATTCAATCATGTTATATAAAAGACTAATATAACTTGCCACAATCGTTAACTCAACTAGAGTCTTTGCATATCGATGCTTTATTGTGCTTCATGTTCGTTCCTTTCTTGTCACACTCGACATACCATCATATCACATGCTACATCACTTTTGTCAAAACATTATACAACTTTAATCCTTGTTGATAAATTTACATTATTTTTCATTCACAATTAAAATCATAATATAACTGCATACATAATTTCCCAGCTGTCGGCATTATTTTCATTATCATAATTTATTCCAAAATATGTCAGATAATCCTTCTTAGGTCATATCTCATCCATATAATTCATTTCTTTACAAAAGTCTAGGCCATCCGAAACCCGATGCCATAAAAAATACGTCCATACAATGTTTTTAGATCTCAAATAATTAAATATTCGGGCCATACATCATATAATGGCCTCAAATAATAGTTTATTCTAATATCAAGAGTTAGGGTTAAAACAAGGTGTTACATACACCCCCATTTTAGGAAAATTCCTCTTGAAGTTTTAGAATAAGAATGGATACTGTTAATGTATTTCCAATGAGTCCTTTCAGGTCGCAATATTGGATCCTCATACATGAATTATGCAATGCTAGTTTACACCCATACATTAACCATTATACCCTAGTATCGAGTCGTCATTTCTATTAATTCATCGTGATTTCATTCAATTAATTTTCCTATCCCTAAATGGTGCTTTACATCCCCTTCTTTAGGGAACTTCGACTCGAAGTTTTTTTTTTAATTGTATATTCTATGCTAGTTTCACTCACATTCAAGTATTATGCCATTCTCTTCTATTTTCATCAAATATACATGGTTGTAAGTACTAGCAGTTCCACCATCATTAATTTTATGTTTTATCCAACAAGTATCCAACACATTCTCATTAATCCCATGGTAATCTCAGGTAATAGAATACATTAATATTTTCAATAATTTGCTAGTGCTTTTGCATAATCCAATAATACTTTTCAATCATTTCCAAACTGACCTAGATTTTCAACACCTCCTAGTCTTCCATAAAATTATGTGACATCAAATTTAACTACGAGGTAGATCACCTTAATTTCCACACAATAGGTACCAAATCAACTTGTAGCACAACAAAATCCAAGCGAGGATTAAATTTTATTCATCTACCCTCCTCTCCAAGGTGGAAAGGTAAATATCATATAGATTAGTAATTTTCAACATGAATTCCAAATCAATAACGACCATATCATTGTAAAAATCAATGCATATATCCCTCACCATTGACATAAGAGTGCTTCTAAATCCATAAGTTTTAATAAAATTTATTCTTAATTTGATTTAATCTCAAGTTGTAGGGACTTAGTGACTTAGACAAAGATATTGCATTTAACCTCCTAGTAATTTCATTAGTATCATTATGTTCAGGCCAAGGAATTCATCATGATCTAGCTCATTTCATCATATGACCCCTTCAGTAGACTTGCGAAGTTACATCACGTGTGTTGTTATAATATCATTTTGTCCTATCTTATAAGACTAGTTGTCATTTAATTTAGGCATCACCATGTCAAGTTGTTAGCATCATTGCATTATGCTTGTTGTGTTGATCATATCCATATTATGGTTTGACTAATGTTGTCTTCATTTGACCCTTTCAACAAGTTTGCCAATTTACACTTTTCTCATGACGTTATCATGGTTAAGTCAAGTTTGTAGTTTTTCATATATATATAGAGAATATAAACATGTTTTCATCACAACCTATCAATCAAATATCAATTCATAAACTCCTATAAAAAATAAATAAAATAAAATACATTTATTATGCTTATCATATACTCTTTAGAATAACTTAAATATGAATTATAAATAAATAAAATAAGATTATATACCCTTCACCTATATAATAACATAATGGATAAATCCTATTTATATAACATACAAAATACATTAATATCACAATAAAAATTATTATTTATAGCCAAAAACATATTTAACAAAATTATATAAAGTATAATATACACTGACATAATGATAAATACATAATATACAATATTATTTATAGCCAGAAACATATTTAACAAAATCATATAAAGTAAAGTATAATATAAACTTTATATACATTGATATAATGATAAATACATAATCCCTGTAATGACAGAGGATATAAGTTACCTTTATATGATCAATAATTGCATTAACACAACAATTACCCATCCTCACTGTAACCTACTAAAGTATATATTTCATTTACGTAAATATAAACCATTTGAATATAAAATACAATTGTTTAATGAACACATAAAATAGAATTTCATGGAAATTGACAAATGGAGCATTCATCTAACGAGGGTATATGATCCTCACTTATATGCTACATATACATATCCCACCAAGACCCCAAACGTATAAATAAATATTATTGCGCTGAGAGGTGCTCTACAGCCCAGTATGGGGGAGATCTTGTAACGTTACACAATGTTACATAGATGTCGGCTATAAAAACAAAACTTTTAATTATCTTCCAAAATAAATGTCGGCCACAAAAACAACCTAATATGGGAGAGATGTTGTAATGCTCCTACCTAACAAAATAATAAAAATAAATAAATAGTTTAATTATCGGCCAGAAAAAATGTCGGTGAAAAAAACAACACAATATAGGGGAGACGTTGTAATGTTTCTTCTTAACAAAATAATAAAAAATAAAAAATTGAATTATAGGCAAAAAAAAATGTTGGTAGTGCACATGGTTTTAAAACCATGTGCAAGGCCTCCTAAAAAACACATGGTTTAATTGTACATGGTTGTACATGGTTTAGGAGGTAGTTGCAAATGGTTTTAAAACTATGTATGGGGGAGATGTTCTAATGTTCTTTCCTAACAAAATAAAAAATAATAAAAAATATTATATGCAGCCATAAATAGTATTAAATATAATAACAAAAATATTATTTCTGAACCTTAAATAAAAAGATGTGTCTTTTGGTCTGAATCACATTAAAGCTGATAGTTGAGTGCAAAACTTAAGAAAAGGTCTGCACCTCCAAAGATTTGATCCCTCTCAGCGCTTGATAGAGACTAGGATTTGGATCTATGCTGGTTATTACACATCATTCTCCACCCATGCCTTGTAAAGTATGAATGAGTAGATTAATAAAATTTAAATCATAAAACATGTATCACAATAGGAACAAAGTTTGGAATCATGCGAACTAACACAAATTTACACGCTTGTTCCACACAATTGACTTCAGGATATTGTGACAAAAGTTGCAATAATTTAAAATTTTGGAATCTTGCATGGTTAATGGTAAAGGAGACGTATCACTTCAAACCTTCATCTTCTCGCGATATACAAAAAACCAATTAAAATAATAGAAAGCGTGCAAAAACAACACAATTGTTTTGAGCCTTGGAATGAAACTCATCCATAGATATCTTGACATATAAAAATTATACCAAAATACTAATTTAATTTATCATGTAAATGCAACACACATGAACATGCATCAATTGTTATAAAGCACAAATATAAATCGATCTATTGAGTGAACCACACTTTCTATGTACTTCAACAATAGACACTTCCGGGGGAACCGATTGCCACGGGGCATGAATAGTTGTTGCGCGCATGGGGAATTTACAAGCATTATCATTATCATTATTTTTTTGGTTTAAAACCAATAGAAATCTATTATGTGAAATTCCTATTTGCTTATACTAAGAATTATTTGCTTAGATGAAGCCTCATGAAGATATGCCAAACTTGGTATTCTTTCTAATTATCAAAATTATCACTTTGATATTAAGACTTTAGATAGCGTTCACGGAACTTGACTTTTGATCTTTTTGTGTTAGGAATGCATTATACAACTATGTATTCCTCAATAGCAAGTCCTCTGCCTATTCCACAAGCTCATAGGTTCACTACCTCACCTTGGCGGGATAGTCTTTTGATAAAGTAGATGTCCTCTACTTCTATTCTCAACGACATACCATCAAATATAAAGGCCTCTATGTCTGGATCCCATTAATCCATGAACATCTGGAGGAGTCTTGGTTGGGATCTCAAACCCCCAAGGTTCCAAAATTTATACAATCCACACCCTATTAAGGCTTGTTGAGCATTCACATCACCAAGAATTTCCCTATCAACATCTTCATGCACACGTTCTCTCCATTCCAAAACCATCATGCAAAGAGAAATCAAAATTTTGTTAGATTTCACCATGAAATTGGACATAGTCAGACCTATACGCAAGTGTTCTTTATAACAGTACCATATTTACTCGGGAAGGCTTTGTTTTTCTCGCGTACATCCAGCCCTATACGCAACCCAAAGAACTATGACCCACGTAGGATGGGATCCTCATTTTTTGTTGCCTCATGTGTAAAAATCCACCACCAAAAATGAAAATTAATACATTGAATACATGAGGAATGCGATTATGAATTATCTGGTCCCAACGACTCTAGATTTCGTGGCCCGTAGCTCTTGGAATCGTTGTTTGAAGTTTCGAAGTCTAACTTGCTCCAAATACACTATTTTGGGTAAAAAACCAAATGGTATGGTAAAAATGTCATTTTTTTATGTAACTACCCTCCAAGGGGTCCGATAAATACAACTAAGGCCATGCATTTTTTCAGTAAACAGATTAGATTTAAGTAAAGTTAAACATATATTGAGGGTTCTTTTAATTTGATCTTCTAATATCTCATAAAACACTAATTTAAATTTCATCATTGCACATGCTTAAAACCCTTAAGATCTTCCTAACTAGTTTTAATAATTATAATTTATCCAATAAAAATATTTTTAACGAAATAGAATAACCGTTGATATCGCTAGTCGTTGTCCTTTGAGGAAGAGGACGAAAGTTGTTTTGACCTCACTCCACTGCAATTGTTGTCGTCGGATTGCCAATCATGTAGGATCCATCGGTTTCCTCTCTATCATACCTTGATGGGGACTCTACTTCCCCTGGGACCCCCGAGCTCAACGGGGCTGGCAATACCTTCCTAGTAATGGAAGTACAACACCAAGCTGCTTCTCGGAGGCTCCCAACCTCACTTACGTCGTACTGAACCACACTCTTCCATAGTCGGCTCAGAGCCACCAAATTGGTTCGGGTTCAAAACTATAGTAGGACGGAAGAAGAAGTTGATGAAGATCCCCCCATTCGTCCATTTCCTTAGCTTTTTTTAACCATTTCGTTTAAATTCCCATGCATCCCATGCATTGCTTTCAGTTAACTCTTTAGTTACTTTAATTAATTAATTAATTAATTTTTATTTACCAACCCACTTGTTAATTATCTTTAGTTCTGTGATTCTTTTCCGATTAGTTAGGGTTTACCAATCCACTTGTTAGTTATCTTTAGTTCTCTGATTTTTTTCTTATTAGTTAGGGTTTCACTTTAGTTCAAGTTCCTTAATTTACTATGTTACTAATTTCTTAATTTAGCTTGATTTCAGTTGATTTATTTATTTATCATTTTTAATTTAATTTTATTATTATTATTATTATTAAGTTCTTTATGATCAATATATTATTTCCCTTAATTAAAATATATGTTGTTTATTGTCGCATTCTCGCTGGGACCAGAATTATCAAGGTGTTATGCTTCCATCACGCCCTTTTGATAATTCCCACAGGCGGAGAGTTGGTTATGACAACTAAGGCAATGTTACCTTAGTTTGTCTACCCTTGGAAGAGCCAGGTGGTTCTTGGGGAATAATTTTGAATCCCTATTGAGTGCCCCCAAGTAATAATCTTCGTGAGTGACCGACTCGTGGCCTACTCTCACGGCAAGCGCATTTGATGAACTAGAGTTTTCTTCACTCTGTTCAAAGTTCATCGCATTGTCCAATTTGCTAGACTTACAGGTATAATATTTTTAGCCCTGTCACTTGATGTGGATCGATTGGCAATCGAAATACCATCACATGCACATAAAACAACCGTGCATCATATCTAATAAATACGATTTCAACAATAAGAAAACCATCAATCGACCTCAATTGTCAATGTTTCTCGAATCAGCTAGAGTCCATGCATGCCAGTGCATCAAACATATCATAATTCAATCATGTTATATACATGACTAATATCACCCGCCACAGTCGTTGACTCAACTAGAGTCTTTGCATATCGACGTTTTCTTATCTTTCATTTCTATTCCTTTCCTGTCACACTTGACATACCACCAGCTTACACACTACATAAATTTTGTCAAAACATCATACAGCTTTAATCCTTGCAGATAAATTTACATGGTTTTTCATTCACAATTAAAATTATAATATAACTGCATACATAATTTCCCAAATGTCGACATTATTTTCATAATCATAATTTACTCTAAAATACGTCAGATAATTCTTCTTAGGTCATATCACATCCCTATAATTCATTTCTGTACACAAGTCCAGGTCATCCTAAACCCTATGCCATAAAAAATGCGTCCATACAATGTTTTTAGATCTCAAATAATTAAATAGTCGGGTCCTTCGTCATATAATGGCCTCAAATAATAGTTTATTCTAATATCAATACTTAGGGTAAATACAAGATGTTACATACAACCTCATTTTAGGAAAGTTCCTCCTAAAGTTCTAGAATAAGAATGGATATTGTTAATGTATTTCCAATGCATCCTTCTAGGTCACAATATTGGATCCTCATACATGAATCATGCAATGCTACTTTACACCGAGACATTAACCATTATACCCTAGTTCGAGTCGTCATTCCTATTAATTCATCGTGATTTCATTCAATTACTTTACGTATCCCTAAATGGTCTTTACATACTCCCCTTCTTTAGGGAACTTCGTCTCAAAGTTTTTTTTTTATTTGTATATTCTATGCTAGTTTCACTCACATTCAAGTCTTATGTCATTCTCTTCTATTTTCATCAAATATACATGGTTGTAAGTACTAGCAGTTCCACCATCATTAATTTTATGTTTTATCCAACAAGTATCCAACACATTCTCATTAATCCCATGGTAATCTCAGGTAATATGATACATTAATATTTTCAATAATTCGCTAGTTCTTTTGCATAATCCAATAATACTTTTCAATCATTTCCAAACTGACCTAGATTTTTAACACCTCCTAGTCTTCAATAAAGATATGTGACATCAAATTTAACTATGAGATAGATCACCTTAATTTCTACACAATAGGTACCAAATCAACTTTTAGCACAACAAAATCCAAGTGAGGATTAAATTCTATTCGGCTACCCTCCTCTCCAAGGTGGAAAAGTAAATATCATATAGATTAGTAAGTTTTCATCATGAATTCCAAATTAATAGCGACCATGTCATAGTCAAAATCAATGCATATATCCCTCACCATTACCATAAGAGTGCTTCTAAATCCATAAGTTTTAATAAAATTTATTCTTAATTTGATTTAATCCCAAGTTGTCGGGACTTAGTGACTTCGACAAAGATATTACATTTAACCTCCTAGTAATTTCATTAGTATCATTATGTTTAGGCCAAGGAGTTCATCATGTTCTACCTCATTTCATCATATGACTCCTTCGGTAGACTTGTGAAGTTACATCATGTGTGTTGTTATAATGTCATTTTGTCCTTTCTTATAGGACTAGTTGTCATTTAATTTCGGCTTCACCATGTCAAGTTGTTAGCATCATTGCATTATGCTTGTTGTGTTGATCATATCCATATTACGGTTTGACTAATGTCATCTTCATTTGACCCTTTCAACAGGTTTGCCAATTTACACTTTTCTCATGACGTTATCTGGTTAAGTCAAGTTTATAGTTTTTCATATATATAAAAACATGTTTTCATCACAACCAATCAATCAAATAACAATTCATAAACTCCTATAAAAAATATTATTTATAGCAAAAAACATATTTAACAAAATTATATAAAGTATAATATACACGACATAATGATAAATACATAATATACACTGATATAATGACAATATTATTTATAGCCAAAAACATATTTAACAAAATCATATAAAGTATAATATACATTGATATAATGATAAATACATAATCCCTGTAATGACAGAGGATATAAGTTACCTTTATATGATCAAAAATTGCATTAACACAACAATTACCCATCCTCCGTGTAACCTACTAAAGTATATATTTCATTTACGTAAATATAAACCATTTGAATATAAAATACAATTGTGTAATGAACACATGAAATGGAAATTGACAAATGGAGCACTCACCTAACGAGTACATATTCCACGTGTAACCCAAACGTATAAATAAATATTATTATTACACATCATTCTCCACCCATGACTTATACAGTATGAATGAGTGGGTTAATAAGATTTAAATCATAAAACATGCATCACACTAGGAACAAAGTTTGAAATGATGCGAACTAACACAATTTTAAACGCTTACAAGTTTTTGTTCCACACAATTCAGGATATTGTGACAAAGCGTTGCAATAATTTAAAAATATTTTGGAATCTTGCAGGCGTTGCAATAATTTGGATATTGTGACAAAGCGTTGCTTAGTGGTAAAGGAGACGTATGTATCACTTCAAGCGTGAAACAGCAACACAATTGTTTTGTTTTGAGTGTTGGAGTGAAACTCATCCATAGATATCTTGACATATAAGAATTATACAAAAATACTAATTCAATTTATCATTTAAATGCAACAAACATGCACATGCATCAATTGCTATAAATCACAAATATAAATCAATCTATTGAGTGAACCACACTTTTTATGTACTTCAAGAACAGACAGTTCCAAGGCAACTGATTGCCACGGGGCATTAATAGTTGTTGCGGGCATGGGAAATTTACCGAGGATACGTAAGACCGGTTTCTTGATAAGAATTATTATTATTATTGTTATTGTTGGGAATTTTATAATGCTTGTAAAATCAGCGATCTAATGCTCTAAAGCTCATAATACAATTCTTAAAAACCGTAAATCTAAGGTGGGTTCTCATGATGACTCGTATTCAAGAAAGGTTGGAATGTCTAAACCACAGAGGTTCGATTCTCTGATGATGACATCGATTTACCCAAAAATCCAATTAGGGGTCATTATAGCCAGATGCAAATATATAAAGAGTCCTGAATTATAAAAATGATGGAATAAAAGAGTAAGAATATCTTTCGTCAATAAGCTCGATAGATATAAGTATTGGATTATACTGTTATCCTGCTATTTACCTGTAATCAATATAAACTAGATTTAAACATTATTTAATCCAGGGACTTAAGAACTCCACAAGCAAAATTTATCAATATATTTCAACACATTAGATCCTTTTAAATTCGAATCTATCATTTTTTACTATGCATAAACCACCTCAATGTTACAATTCTTCCTTTAACATAGATCTATCTAATACATTCATTTTGGTTTTGGTCGGTTTAGACAGTTTTGGGAGGTTAGACCGACATCGTAAAGTTAACATCTGAAATTTCCATCAATGATCATGCACCTAGATCTACCGATGCATTCATAAAACATTCAATCTCAAGTTAATGTGATCATTCTCATACAATTACATAGCATATTTAAGCATATTGAGCTCAGGTCCGAGCGTGGAACCTCCGTCCGATACCATGTGTAACGACCCTCCAAGGGGTCTGACAAATACAACTAAAGCCATGCATTTTTCCAGTAAATGGATTAGATTTAAGTAAAGTTAAACATACCTTGACAGTTCTTTTAATTCGATCTTCTAATATCCCATAAAACACTAATTTAAATTTCATCATTGCACATGCTTAAAAACCTTCAAATCTACCTAACTAGTTTTAATAATTCTAATTTATCAAATAAAAATAATTTTAGCAATAGTAGAATACTTGTTGATATCGCTAGTCGTTGTCGTTTGAGTACTAGGACGAAGGTTGTTTTGTCATCACACCACTGCAGTTGTTGTCGTCTGATTGCCAATCATGTTGGATCCACCAATTTCCTCCTTATCGTACCTTGACGGGTATTCTCCTTCCCTCGAGACACCCGAGTTCGGCGGGGCTGACAATAACTTGCTAGCAATGAATGTACGACGCCAGGCTGCTGCTGGGAGGCTCCCAACTTCACTCACGTCGTACTGAACCACACTCTTCCATAGTCGGCTCAGAGCCACCAAATTGGTTCGGGTTCAAAACTATGGCAGGAACGAAGAAGAAGAAGATCAAGATCCCCCAATAATTTTATTTCCTTAACTTTTATTAACCATTTCGTTAATTCCCATGCATCGCACACATCACTTTCACTTAACTCTTTAGTTACTTTAATTAATTAATTAATTAATTTTTATTTACCAACCCACTTGTTAGTTATCTTTAGTTCTCTCATTCTTTTTCGATTAGTTAGGGTTTACCAATCCACTTGTTAGTTATCATTAGTTGTCTGATTCTTTTCCAATTAGTTAGGGTTTCACTTTAGTTCAAGTTCCTTAATTTATTGTGTTATTGATTTCTTAATTTAGCTTGATTTCAGTTGATTGATTGATTGATTATTTATTTATTTATCATTTTTAATTTAATTTATCCTTTAATTTATTTATTATTTATTATTTATTATTATTATTATTATTATTATTATTATTATTAAGTTCTTTATTATAAATTTATTATTTCCCTTAATTAAAATATATGTGTTTACCGTCGCATTATCGTCACGACCATAATTATCAAGGTGTTATGCTTCCATCATTCCCTTCCGATGATTCCCACAAGTGGGGAGTTGGTTATGATGACTGAGCCAATGTTACCTCAGTTCGTCTACCCTGGGAAGAGCCACGTGGTTCCTAGCGAATAAGGCCGAATCCCTATTGTGCACCCCCCAATAATAATCTCCGTGAGTGACCAACTCGCATTCTACCCTCACGGCATACACATCTGATGAACTCGAGTTTTCCTCACTCTATTCAATGTTCATCGCGTTGTCTAATTTGCTAGACTTACAAGTATAATATTTTTAGTCTCGTCATGTAATGGGGATTGATTGGTAATTGAAATCCCATCTCCTACACATAAAACAACCCATGCATCAAATCTCATAAATAATATTTCAACTATAACAAAACGATCAATCAACCTCAACTGTTGATGTTTCCCGACTCATCCAGAGTCCATGCATGCGAGTGCATACAACATATCATAATTTAATCATGCTATATACAAGACTGATATCACCTGCCATAGTCGTAGACTCAACTAGAGTATTTGCATATCAATGCTTTCTTGTGTTTCATGTCCCTGTCTTTCCTATCACACTCAACAGACCATCGGAGTACATGCTACATAACTTTTGTCAAAACATTATACAACTTTAATCCTTGCTGATAAATTTACATGATTTTTCATTCACAATTAAAATCATAATATAACTACATACATAATTTCCCAAATGTCAGCATTATTTTCATAATCATAATTTACTCAACAATATGTCTGATAATCCTTCTTATGTCATGTCTCTTCAATAATTCCTTGCTTTACACAAGTCCAGGTCATCCTAAACCAAATGTCATAAAAAATACGTACATACAGTGTTTTTAGATCTCAAATAATTAAGCACTCACTCCATTTGTCATAGAACGCCCCTCAAATAATAGTTTATTCTAATAACAAGAGTTAGGGTAAAAACAGGGTGTTAAATTTTACTATTTATCAATTTTACTTTTAATTTTTTACCCACTTGGCCTATATTTTGGACTTCTTATTAACTATTTTCAGTTGTTTGTCCTAATATTGTTGTGTAGGAACCACTTACGGTGCACTTTCACTAAGACTTGGACTCGTTCATATCTATGGCAAGTATAATACTAAACTAGCATATAGGATAAGACCACTTTTTCGCATGCATTCTGCATTATCCTATGACCATGTCACCTTAACCATAGGTACAAACCCACTTTATGATGTCACAAAACCTTCATACTACTACTAGAAGTGGCATTACGCAAGTGGTATAGCTTTCCTTATCACGGGTACCCTAGTTAGATCATTCTTTGTTATTTGGTGCCCATGTTGAGCGTCCTCCCTTAGGTCTGGGAGTCCCTTGTAGTCCTGTCATGCCTTCGACTAAAGAAGTTCATACTCTTTCTTGAACTTCATGATAGCCATATCCTATTAGGACTCTCATTTGTATCAAGGTGTAACTGCATTTGCATACGTTCGCTTGTTGTATCGAGATTTATGTCAGCTCCCTGCTTCAATTTATAATCTATATAGCCTGAGATTTCCTCAATCCTAGCCAAGCAGAGCCTTCCATATATCTTTTGTAGCTTGATTATCCCTTACCCAAAGGATACATCCCCCTAAGTGTCGGTATCCTGCATATGCTTCTTTGCAATGAGCATAAGTATGTTCCATTGCTTGGAACTAGTTTACTTGCCCGCGACACTCGTTTTCTCCTTAATGTACTATAAGAAATTTTATTCTTTTTCTAGCTTTTCAAATATGAAAAAGACCAAAAAAAATCATAGAACATAAAAATCCAAACGAGAAATGATATCATTTTCTATTGGCAGTTGTTGTGTTGTGTCGCCTTCGAACAAAGCATAGTAGATTCATCGGTTGGTTGGGTTACTAGCATGACCTTAGAAGTTGTACTCATTATTCATAGTTTTCTCCATCGACTAGTTATTCTTCTAGTCCCTATGGATCCTCTATTGATTCCTCCCGTGTCATAGAGTTGTACCAGTATGCATTTTGAGTCTATGTTTTTCTATGAGTCTTCATTTTCCTTATGCTCTTGTTCGAAGGAAATTTTTGCCTGATTCGACCATTCCTCGGTTATCTTATATCTACGTTTCAATTGTTCTCGATACGTTTGTTACTAGTTCATGCACATCTGGTTTGTCCAATTTCTTCCAAACTATCCAACGTTGTTGGGTACCTCACGTTGGCTGATGGGGGATGCCTTAATTCCCTCCTTCATATATGATACCTCCTGAGTGCTCATGACCAGATTCCAGTGTACCATTTGATCTCTTCATTTAGTATGGAGACCTTGCTTCACTGTATATTGTACGTGGCGATGAACACTTATGCCATATGTCTATTATGCCTATTCATGGCCATTGTATTGTTATGTATTCGAGACTTCTATGTATACTTCATATCTGTAGTCATGTGTATAGATATATCATTGTATTATACTTATGAGTGGCTGGTTTTTCCACTTGGGTATTCATTACTCCAATTTTGGGACTATTATAATGTATCTCGGCCATCGTGAATCCCTCTGACTTCACGCATTAGGGGGAATCTATTACAACATGATTTTCCACACCTGATACATCATGCTTTGATGGCCTAACCTTGTCCCTATGCAGACTCTTTTTACCCCTTTTGCTCATTATAACCCTTATGCTCTAGTGGAACCTTTAAAAAATACAGTTTTATATGTATACACGGGTCACAAGTCTACAACCCACGTATATGCATCTTGCACCACCTTCACCCATGTACATCAGGAATTATGCTAAAAAAACAAACAATATTTGGATTTTACCCCATCAAGTAATGAATGGCTTGATGCTTGGCCTTCCATATGCTGGGAAATGCTCCATTTTGACCCTTCACTTCCCATTGAGGGGATATATATTGAGCTACTACAAAGCATTAGAGGAGGGGAAATTTGGGGAGAAAACATATTATAGTGGAATTGTGCCCCATTCTTATATACTTGAGTCTGCATCCCTTTGCCCTTGAAGCAGCCATTAGTGTTATTTCCCAAGCTTTCCTTTATCCTTGTGAGCTTGCCTTTGTATGGAGGATTGAAGTGGTGGAGGCCCAGGTGGAGGGACTCAGTTTCTCGATTTCAACGAGGTGCCAACAGAGGTTTTCATTTGTATCTTTATTCGTATTAATATAAATATCCATTTCTTGTCTATTGGATGTGTAATTATGAATATTATTATCCATGGATGTAATTACTTTGTTTATGTATTGTAATGTAACATTCTAGATTAGGTTCTAATGCTTTACATATATCATGATTGTATATCTTGTTATTGTTGAGGACAATTTGAAGGTACAAGTTTGATTGAAAGCTCAATGGGGATATACTTCGAACGTTTGGAATAAGGTACGCCTCTCGTCCCTTAGTGTTATTTATGTTTATATATTTAGCATGATTGGAAATGGGTTTATTTTTTGTGTCATAATGTTTGTTGTGGTCCACCACAACCCATAGGATATCTTCACCGTAACAGCTATGAGAACTATTTTTTCTATGTGAAACCTTGAAATGACTACCATATCAAACTCATCATAGAAATATATCTTATATAGGGTATATGTGGTGGCCTGGGCTTGATCCATGCATGGACCATGATACCCAAAGACAAATGTTAAAGGATTTTCACATCAAGGATGGATCTCAAGGCTTGAGACATGGTTAGAGGAAGAGCACTAGCATCTTAGAGTGTAAAATAAGATTTTAGTGCTCATGGACCATGTACAAGGTCCAAAACCTCAAAACATACCCTATAAATATAATATTTTTCCTACATGTGTCATATGGGTGCAATTATGAGGATTTTTGCATCATGGATGTGTGCTAGGGCCCTAGGCACATCCGACGAGGAACACTAAAATATTTTTTATGGATCATGGACCATACACATCAACCAAAACCACCACAAAACCATGTGAACATAATCTTTGGTCTACAAGTGTTATATGAGCATCATTGTGAAGCTTTGTGCACTGAGGATGATTCTTGGGGAACAAGAAAGCTTATTTGTTTATATTGTAATAAATAAGAAGACACACCCCTTAAAAAAATGGATTAGTAGTAAAATAATTGTCTTTTTTCAATGTTGGATTTGTTTCCATTGATAAGATTGGATTTGGATTCTTTATGGTATCCAGTAGCATGATATTGTAAAATGAACAATTTATCTTATCATCATCTTCATAGGAGTCCTCTATAAATAATAAAATATAACACAAAATACATATATTTGACATGTGTCCTCTATCTTGTCTTCTTTGCATTCCATCTAACTTTTTATCCTGTCAATTTTAATAAAGGATAAAATTTTAGTGTCCTTACCTGCTGTACATTTTTAATCCTTAGACATTCCTAAATTTCTAAGTGTCCATGTATAACATATTTATTAGTTGTCTTGGATTTAGACGATGCTCTTGTTTGAAGTTTAATCTACAAGCTTGAAAAATAAACACATTTTTATATTTAAAATAGAAAACTTGATCACTTTAAGATAAAATAAAAATTAAGTTCACACTTTTTTCATCGTGACTTATTCACATATATAAATATATATCCATCACATTGTTGCATTTATATTTAAGGATTCCATTTTTAATTTAAAAAATGTTTAAATTTAACATTTTAAATATTTGCATGTCGTTGTTTGTTATAAGCACCTCATTAGTATAAAGTTACCTTCAAAATTAAGCATCATGAGTATAACGTTACAATTAAATTTAACTTTTGGTTATGTGGGAATAAAAATAAATTTTATATTTCTTTTATTTAATAATGGTATACTCTTAATTTAATAATGGCATATTTTAAAGATTAAAATATAAATATTTAAAAACTCAATTTATTTAAAATGAATAAATTCTTTTAAGTATGTATTTATTAATATTTTGTTTTTTATTAAAATAACTAAATATTTATAGTTATATTATATAACCAGCGTAGATCCAAATCCTAGGCTTTATCAAGCGCCGAGAGGGATCAAATCTCTTCTTAGGTATCCATTGATTTGATTCAAACCAAAAGACACATTTTTTTAGTTAAGTTCCACATATAATATTATTATTATTAATATTTAATATTATTTATGGCTCACATATAGTATTTATTATTATTTTTATTTTGTTAGGAACCAACATTACAACATTTCTCCATACATGGTTTTAAAACCATCTGGAAGGCCCTCCTAAACCATGTACAATAAAACCGTGGGGAAAGACATAAAAACACAAAACTAAATTTAATTTTAATTTGAACGTTAGCTAAAAAAATATAATGTCTAAATGACCATATCATAATTACCAATTTACTGATTTTGGTAATTCATTCTAGAGAAATCAGAAATCATGAAAAAGAGACGATCGTAATTGATAAACTTATAAGATGATTGTAATCGAAACACTTGAGACGTACTCTATAAAATTTGACAGATTTACAACACGAGGTATTATGACCTTTGAGCTATGGACTGAATTCATTTGATCTCATGAGAGAGAGCATCTTGCCATGAAAGAAGGAAACAAAGTGCTCATTCAAAGGTATCACAATCCTTGATTCTGATAGAGAGTAAGGTTGTTGATATTGCAATACATTTGGCAGAAACAGTGAATACGAAGGTTTTTAGGAAGGTTTCCATGGAAAGGGAACTTCCAGGATCTTGGGCCAGTTTTCGACTATCAGTTCGAAATGTTGAAGTTCTGTCAGTGTCAAATCTTGGGGATGTGTCTCGTAAGAGCTATTTCTCCCTCAATCATGAGGAGGCATTAATGTATGGATCTCTAATTGACAAAATGGAGAATCCCCGATGTGCTTGTGCAGTTAGAGAATTGTGCTTACTAAGCTGCAAAACTAATGTTTCCGGGCGCGGTGATGGGGATCAAGGTAACGATGGATTGAGTAGTGGAATTGCAGGAACAACAATTACACATCTTGTTAATCCACAAAATTTAGAGACACATACAACTGTTACAGTGAGATGTTGTACACTTGTTGCACCTGGTGGTCGTCTTGATTACTTGCCTTCCATCATTTCATTCTTTAATCGACAATCTTCAACAGTTGAGAACCAAATCGCCGATACTGATCCACAGGCAGGGCAAGGTAACTCCTATTCTACTTCCATTTCAGTAGATTTATTAGACATTGCTGTCAGTTATGAGCCTTTTCTGAAAGGCTCAAGAGTAAGCAGTTCCCGTAATCTTGTTGAAGATTCATGTGCACCAGTTGGATGCGTTTTAGCTGCTGCAGCAGTGAGTCTTTCAAGAAAGACACAACCGAGAGCAGAGAACAAGAAGTACACTATCTCGCTGAAAGATGCAGGTCTTCTGATCTTGGATTTATCGAAAGCAAGCAACGATAAGCTCGCAGCCTATGATGTAAATTCCTTGCGATCAACAGGGTATGTGAAGGTTGCTGGAGACCCAGAAATAAACCTGGAGATTGAACTGAATTTCCAGGACAAGTTGCTTTGGGAAGTTACCTGTTAAAAAAGTCACATTTCGCTGGTTACTTGCCATGACACAACTGCTGCTCTTACCCTCCTGATTGAGCAGCTTCAACATCTTTTTCAACCTGATTATGAAGAGTTTGTAGTTCACTTACAAATAAGGCGAAATGCATGGTTGAAAAATCATACTTCAATATCTGAGGGCACGAGAACCTTTAGAATCGTACCAGCTGGTCGAATTTCACTCAAGAGCTTCAGGGTCACATGGAAGATTTGTGCAGGTTCCGACTGGCCTGCCTGGAAAAATTATAATTCCATCCCATTGCAAGGTAAACCGAGAAGAAATGCTGCAAGTTCACAGTTTGAAGTTAACTTGTATGGAGTGAATGCTCAGTATGATACTTTCCCTGATAGTGGTGGGCTCTATGCATCAAAATTTGCATTGTAAGTAGAAAACCTAAGAATGTTTGATATCAGTGGACAGCACCATGGGAAAACGGTTTTATGGAATTCGTCTGCAATTGCATTGATGTTAAAATTAGAAGCTACAATGCCCGATTCTTTAAGTCCTCTTGAAGAACATTGGATCCACCTGAATCTATTTCTCATAATATTCACTTTCACTATTATTTTTTGCCGACATGTTAGTAACGTTACATCACGTGACAAGATCTCCTCCATAATATTCACTTTCACTATTACTTTTTGCCGACATGTTAGTAACGTTACATCACGTGACAAGATCTCCCCCATAATTTATTCACTTTCACTATTATTTTTTTCCAACATGTTAGTAACGTTACATCACGTGACAAGATCTCCCCCATAATATTCACTTTCACTATTTTTTTTGCCGACATGTTAGTAACGTGTCATCACATGACATCACGTGACAAGATCTCCCCCATACTGGGCTGTAGAGCGCCTCTCGACGCAATAAATTATTATTATTAAACATATAAAAATTTCAACGTTTAAAAGCTTAGAAACTTATTCCTTTATAGTGTCTTAGTAATATTATTGACGTATGTTATATCTTCCTTATAGTTCCATTTCCATGTAAACTAATTGAGTCTTTGGTAGAATAAATTATGAGATGTGAACTTCTCACCAAATATTGGAGTAAATGAGAATTCATATTTTGAAAATGGAATACCATGGGAAAATACCACGGGCTTCCCAAAACCATGGGTCCATAAATCACCCATTATTGACCATGTCGTGACTCTAAAATTACAACATTTTACAAGGCATTTTGTCCTAAAATTTCGCTACGTGGGTGATGTTCCTAAACCCCGTTAGGGGGGAGATCCCAAAATAGTCGTAGCCCCCCCTTGGACCCCCCCTAAGACTATAGTAAGGAGGGGGGGATCCCCCCCACATCCCCACATCAAGTGCTGGGATCCAAATATGAATGAAATAACATTGTTGAATGAAGAAGATCAGGCTCCACAACCAACAATCTCCCACTTGGAGACCGATCACAACAACTCCATTGTTGTTGCACTTGTTGGACTATGCTCTGAACCTTGGACGTGGAAAACTTCTCATATTCACCTTCATGCTTGAAGGCCAACAAAAACTGAGAAGTAACTCAGTTTATCTCTAGTTACTACATTTTTCAACATGTCTGCAGGATTTATGGATAGTATGTATCTTTTCTAACTTTAACAGTTCATCTTCCAGAACATATCTTATGAATGGTACTTGGGTTGTATATTTTTAGTATTCAAATGAAAGGCTGAGTTATTTGCAAGATGAATGGAATTGTCGATGTCACTTTACAACTTGTTGTTCTCTTTCGGGTTTACGTACTTCGCCCATGAACCTACGCAACCAAATCATCTTTTTACTAGCCTCTGTAGCAGCAACATATTCTGCTTCCATTGTTGAAAGTGCAACAACCTTTTTTTAGTTTCGAAATCCAACCGACTTCTACTCCACCTGAAGTAAAAACACACCTTGTGGTGCTCCTCCTATTGTCTTTAATACCTAACATATCTATGTCAACATATCCCTGTAAAATAGTGTCTGAACCTCCAAAACATAATACATGAGAAATGGTACCTCTCAAATACCAGAGAATCCACTGTATTACCTTCCAATGCTCTTTATTTGGATTGTTCATATACCTTCTCACAACTTCCATTGCATGTTTGATATTTTCTCTTGTGCACACCATGGCATACATCAAGCTTCCAACTGCTGATGAATAGGGAACCTTGTACATGTATTCTATCTATTCCTATGTCTTGGAACACATATCCTTACTTAGTTTGAAATGGCTAGCCAAAGGTGTACTAAATGGTTTTGAAATATTCATTATAAACTTATCCAACACCTTTTGTATGTACTCACCTTGAAACAATGTCAATTTGCAATTTTTCCTCTCTCTTGTTATTCTCATACCAAGAATTGCTTTGCGACACCCAAATCCTTCATCGCAAATGATTTATCTAGTTTCCTTTTGAGCACATTTATATCCTACATGTTATACCCTGCAACAAGCATGGCATCCACATACAATAACAAGATAGTATGTCTTCCATTATCTAGCCTCTTCAAAGAAACATGGTGATTAGAGTGACATCTACTATAAACATGTTATATCATAAACTTATCAAATTTCAAATACCACTTCCTTAGAGCTTGTTTCATGCCATACAAGCTCTTCTTCAACCTACAAACCAAATTCTCCTTCCTTTGACATCATATCCCTATGGTTGCTGCATATAAATATCTTGCTCCAAATCCCCATGGAGAAAGGTTGTTTCTACATCTAACTGTTATAGATGCAAATATTCTACTACCAATAAACTTAAAATAGTCCTAATTGACATCAATTTAAGAACATGAGAAAATATTTCATCAAAATATAAACCTTTCTTTTGTGCAAACCCCTTTACACCAACTCTATCCTTTTATCGCTTCTTTCCTCCTCCTTCTTCCTTCAATCTGTAAACCCATTTATTCCCCAATGCTCTTTTACTGACAAGGAACTCAACCAAATCCCATGTATGGTTTCTTACCAATGAGTCCATCTCCTCATTCATTCCTTTCCCACCTCTTTTTAGTTTCCACCTGCATTGCCTCTTCATAACATCCTACTTCATCAGAATCAGTCATCAATAAATAATACAGTGAAGGAGATAATTTTTCATAGGGTCTACTTAATCTAGTAGATATTCTTACACTTGTAGGAGTTTAAGGTACCCTCTATTGTTCTCAATTTTTTGGTACCTTTGGAACTTCATTTTCTTTGATTTCATCAAGCACTATGTACTTTGTGTTTTCCTTTTCCTCTTTCTTTCCCTACAACTGATCTTTGTACATAACCTTTTCATTGAATACTACATCTCTACTCCTAATGATTTTGTGATTTTCATAATCCCATAACCGCTATCCAAAATAATCAACCCTGTATCCAATAAAGGTGCATTTATTGGATTTAGCCTCAAGCTTTGTTCTATTTTCTTTATCAATATGGACAAATGCTTCACAACCAAAAGTCCCAAGAAATGAGTAGTTTACCTTTTTACATGTCCATGCCTCCTATGGAATTCCACCATCCAAAGCACTTGAAGGTGTAAATTTGAGCATATAGATCTGTAGACAAAAACAAAACTCACAAAGAAGATCTCACAATTTACTCAGCAATTGAAGAATGAAACAGTGCAAAAGGCTTGCAGCTGTGAATGCTTTCATTAATCAAAAAGTAATTCAGATAATAATTACAATGATGTAAAATGGCTTTAATAGCCACAAGCAATTCGAATCCACATGAGGAAGTTCGAATTGATGACTCTACTTGACTGTAGGTAACCAAGACTTGTCTAAATCATAATTGGAGTTCTAAAACACAAATCACTGTTACATTTAGTATTAAATAATGGTTAACTGACTGTAGTAGGTGAGAAAAGCCCCCCACATGTGTGCAATTAATTAAACCATTATTTAACTGAATGTAGAGAGCTAGAACTGAATGTAACTGACTCCTAACTCGGCTTGACTAGTCATCAACTGAAGTTAACTGACCTTGGTTGGTTTCGGCACTCCCAGTTGCTTCCTAAATTGTAGGGATTGATCTAGGAGACTCCTAAACTTATGCAATCAAGTGCAATAAGTGGCAGTGAGCCTCAATTAGTGTTCCCCACACTTTGGTAACTGAAACATGTGCCCCAATTTGGTCAAGTTTAACCAATGGTGCTAATGACTATAAATAGACTAGATGGACTCCCGATTTAGACATGACTCCTGATTTAGACATATGACCAAATTTGTACAAGGGAGGATTAATAATCCTAACAGAAGGCCCTCTGTTTATTAAATAAATATCAGTACCTACAACATCATCCCAAAATTGTAAGGCAAACCCTACATGAAATCTCATACACCTTGCACGCTCCATGACCATTCGATTCATCCTTTCTGACACACCATTTTCTTGTGGTGTTCCTAGGATTGTCTTTTCTCTACAAATCCCATGGTATGAATAGTAACTAACAAACTTCTTTCTGCAATATTCACCTCCATTATGAAATTTGATACATTTCAATCCTTTTCGTGTCTGATTCTCAACCATATATTTCCACTTCTTAAAAGTAGCAAACGCATCAAATTTCTATCTAATTAAATAAACCCAAGTTTTTCTAGTTGCATCATCAATAAAAGTAACAATAATGAGATCCACTGAGATATTGTACCTGATTTGGTCCCCATACATGTGTATGCACAAGCTCTAACATTTTCTCCCAATAGTAGGTATAGATCCTTCTGGTATAGATAGTCCTCCATTTGCATCTTCCATAACTGGTAGTTTTGTCCATTAAATTTCTTGACCCTAAATTTTCATTCTTCTTCCATTTCTCCCACTCGAATGAGGAACCCTTCTTTCATGCAAGTGTACCAACCAAATATACCTTTTGACTCTGATACTAATTGTTAGAAAACACTATCGCATAGAAATAACAATCATCAATAAACAATATGCAAATATTAAAACACATCACAAGAGAGACACATATATAACGTGGTTCAACCAACATGGGATATGTCCATACAAAAATTGCTGGTCCTTTATTATCATACCATCCATCAAAATGAAGGGATACAACCCACAAAAACCCCACTACAATTCCTCTTCACTCTCTCACAGTCTCTCTCACACAATCACGAATATTGTTTTTACAATGCTACAATACAAATACAAAGTCGTATTACAATGAATTCCTTTTATAAAGGGAATACCATCAGAAAATACCACGGGCTACCCAAAACCATGGCTCTATAAATCACCCATTACTAACCAAGTCATGACTCTGAAATTACAACATTTTACAAGGAATGTTTTCCTAAATTTTCACTACAAAGGTGCTTTCCCCAAACCCCCATGAGGTGGGGGGGGGGTCCCAAAATAGTCGGCGCCCCCCTGGACCCCCATAACGACTGTAGTGGGGAGGAAACACCCCCCCCCCCCCCCCTTTGTCAAATTCTAGGATCCAAACACAACCAAAATAACATTTCCGAATCAAGAAGATCAGGCTTCCCAACAAACAACTGGGGGCCTATTGAATATGGGTCAACATATTTTTTATTTAAGTGTAACTTCTTAGATATTTTTTTTGATCAAGCGCTTGAAACCCTGATGCAATTTTGGTCTTGTAGTAATCCTAGCATTGAGGATTCCTAGTTTTGATATTTACAGAGTGTTCCATCTTCTTTTTTGTTTCCATTCCTATCATCTTTCATGTAATTCTATTGAAAATTATATAAAATAAATCCCTAGAGGTAGTTGTTCGTCTCATTTTTGGTTCAATTTTGATGATGAATGCTCTTTTAGTTTTGAACATTTTGTGGAATTTTCATGATTTGTTAAAGAGGATTTGAGTTGTTGTCCCAGAGTTAGTATTACTAGTTCTTGCATTACATTCTTTGTTATAGCTGTTGAATTTGTATTGATTAGCATGCTTTCTTTATATAATGAGATAAAACCTATTGTCACAAGTACATTTTCCCATTTCCATTCATTCACATCTTTCCTACAGTTCTTCTATGAATTCAAAATTATTCCCATCATTGCGGTTGTAGTTACATTCAATAATCCTATTCTTCTATAATTCAAGCAAATTATCTCAACGTTTTCATGATTACCATCCCTACTTCAAAGACTAGGATTAATTGTATTTAAATCAAGTTACTGATTCCCTAGAATAGTTCCAAATTAGCCTTGGAACATCTCAAAATCTAACATCTTTTTTGGTGTCTCTGCCAAGGAACAAAGGAACAAAATCATTTTTCCTTAGGTACAATGACAATTATATGCTCTGTTTCCTTGAGGTGAACAAGAATCAAATTGTTGGATAACAAGTTCACCTAGTGACTCCACTAAGGAAAATATGGCATCTAGATGCAAGCACACTAATTAGAATCCAACTCACGAAGAATTGATATCCTTACAAGATCCTGTCTCTTGTAGACACTGTCGTGGAAACTAGTAATCATCGTCACCTGGTAATCCATGAAGAATATTTTCTCCTCTTATTTTTGGTCCTCAATTATGTGAGTCTAAATTTATCTTTGAAACTCCTAGACGTGATTCTCCTCAACAAATTCCTACTACTCATTTAGTTGAGTTTTCTAATCCTCCTATCATAATCATTGAGAGTGGAGAATCACCCTCACAATTAAACCCTCACAAGCCAAAAACTCTCATTACTCCACAACCCAATAACTTAATATTTCAACACCTAATGTATGGAGGAGGAGGAGGAGGTCGTTGAGGATCCCCACTACCACCCCCACCATGATTATATCATTGGGTTACAGCCCGTCATGGACCCTTGAGGCTACCTATGCCCTTGAGTGGCATGCCTGGAAATGATCTCAAATTGCTTCCCAAATATGACGATAGTAAAGGGACTTCTCCTAGATAATATAAGGATTGTTTCCAAGACTTTGTTGATAACATCTTTATTGAAAATTATGATATTTAAATGAGACTCTTTGCTCAATATTTATAAGGATATGTGCGAAAATGGTTCAAGGCATTCCCTACAGCTTCAATAGGAACCTGGGATGACTTGGAAACTATTTTCATGAAGAAGTGGGGATTTAAGAGGGACAATATATATTATCTTACTAAATTATCGACACTAAAGAAAAATAATTCAGAAAACGTGGTTGAGTTTATAGCAACATTAAATCAAATGAATTATAGAATTATAGAATATATAAGACCTACAAAAGAAGTTGTTAGGGATACCTATGAGAAGCTTTCACACCTGATTTCGTCATCGTGTTAAGAGACAGAAAGCCAACCTCTCTCTTCATAATGGAAGGTGATGTGATTGATGTCAAAGGAAATAAACAAGCCAATGGGAAGATTAAAACAATTCCTAATACTAAGCATAAAGAAAAGGGAAAATCCAGGGAGGAGGCGGGTACATCTCAAGAAAGAAAATATTTGCAAGAAGCCAAGATTCATGAGATGTCCCAGATTATAAATAATTTATCTAATAAGATAACTAGAATTGAGATTGAGGGAGACATTCCTAGTTGATTGTAACCAGCTAGAAATCATACTCAGTTCAGATGATCATTTAATCCTCAATTCATGTACAAAGAGAAAAGAGGCGAGGAGAAACCATTCAAACCACTTGTTTGTGTAAAATACTAACAATCTGCTTGAACATATAGAAGAAGAGTTGTATGAAGAACTTGAAGAGAATATAAAATGTTTACATGATGAGTCAAACACTATACACCTCATGTGGGATGATTACGACAGCTCACTACTCTGTAATAAGGTTGATTGTTATCAAGAAGGAGATCATTAATATAATCAGTTTGTTGCTCAATATCTATTTTTCATAAACAACTTGTAGGATAAACTTAAAATAAAGTATGATTTGAGGCCTCAACCGTCCCCAGCAGGTCAGTTCACCAACCCTCTAACCCTCAAATCCCCTACAAAGAGGTTTGTTGATAAAACACCTGACACTTCTCTTTCACCTAAAGTTAGTAGCTTTCCCAATGATAGAAGTCGAGATGTATCCAAAACCCATATTTGATGGTCCGCTAATAAAACCCTTCCCAAAATAGCCAAGCAGGATTCTAAAGATTCTCATAAGAGGTATTTCAATCTTGAGAAAATACTAATCAAGCTTAAGATCCCCATGCCATTGCCTGAGTTATTTAAAAATCTTGCATACCAAAAGTAAATTGACAAGTTACTCCACCATGTTAAAAAATCTAACCAACAAGATATGATTAATTTAACTAATGAATATCCTTCTATCTCATGTGGCCCCATGCTGATGATAAAGAAAAACAAACTACTCCTTTTATGTCACACTTAGTCTCCATGATAAATTGTTGCATAACTGTATGCTTGATTCTAGAGATTCCCATAAGTTGATGAATAAAATCATCATGGAACGACTTGGGTTAGAAATAACCAATCCCTATCATTATCTCTACAAATTTGACTCTAAAAAGTAAAATGTTTGGGAATGATTAAATATCTTATAGTCACACTGGCCCAGTTACCTGCTAAAAATATGATATGGATTTAGTTGTGGAAAATGTGCCAACCAAGTATGGTATGATCCTATCAAATTCAGCATAGTCTAGTTCGACATCGAATCAGCACGTCAAAATCATAGTTTGATATCATAGTTAGCTAGTTGAAATTGACGGAGTCTAGTTCGAAACCAGAATTGATAAGTCAGAATCGACAGAGTTTAGTTTGACATTAGGATTGACAAAGTTGAAGTCGAAATGATGGAATAAAAAATGTTGGAATACATAGTGTATTCGTGAGGTTGATTCTCGACATCAGAATCAATATGTTGGAATCATAATTGAAAATATCCACATATTGTAAATCAAATAATAAAATAAGTTGGAAGGTAACATGTGTGATTTGAGATTGTGAAGTCGAATATTTCATAATCATATGGTTAAATTCGCAGGATTAATAGAGAGGGAAATTTTAAAGTAGTTTAATTTGTTAAGGGTCATGATAAAGATTTGTGACTATTAGGTAAAGAGGCACGATTGAGGGTATATAAACAAATCTCTAGTCATTCAAGTAACGTGTCTCTATACACAGAAATTACAAATCATAAAGTGTATAGAAAAAATATAGAACACATAATCATCTAAGGGTGGTTGGGAGGCACAAGGTTAGGAAACAAAAGCCTATAGGAAGTCGTAGCTTCCTTTCATTTGTTGTTGGTAAACAAGGTGTTGGTGCATCCTTTAGTTGTAGCTGAAAATATTGGGTGTTGTAGCATCCAACATGTTGGTGCTTGTGAAATACTTGTAAATATAATTTTGAAATAATAGAAAGTGTCTGTGGTTTTCCCAGTTGGTTTTCCACAATAAAATTATGTGTTCCATTTCTATTGTTGTTTTTATTTTTTAAATAAGGAGATAAAATTTAAATAAATATCTAATACTGATTCAACCCCTCTTAGTATTAATCGATTTTATAACTATTTGTATCAGAGCATGTCTCTTCACTAATGTTTAACCACTTAAAGAGAGATCGTTTATCACTATGGATCAACAAGGAAAAATGACCTCCAAGGTTCCACTATTCAATGGTGAGGATTATGCATTCTAGAGTGTTAGGATGAGAAGTCATTTAATGTCTATTGGACTTGAAGTTTGGTTATCTGTAGAAACTATATATATATATATATATATATATATATATATATATCCAAAATATCCTCCCACAAATCTTGGAGGAATAAAACAATTTGGGTACAATGCAAAAGTTATTAATGCAATTTTGGCTAGATTAAATAGAACAATGTTTTCCAAAGTAATTCATTGCAACACAATGAAGGAGATTTGGGACAAGTTGCAAACCATCTATGAAGGAGATACCAAGGTAAAAAGGGCCAAACTCCATTGATTAAAAGCTAAATTTGAAAGTCTAAAAATGAAGGAGGAAGAGAACATATTGTTGATGTATTTGTAATTTTAGAAGATATTCCGATGTATATTATCATTATATGTTGTTGTACCCCCATTAGGGATGTGTTTACCCCCTTGCAGGATGTCTTAATTGTGTCTAGAACTTGAGGTACAACCTTCATTGTAAGTCGGGGAAATAGTCCCTAGTGTAACATCATGTAATGTGTATTTGGATTCTCTCTAGAAGAATTCATACCTATTAGGAAAGACGTGTGGGCCCCAGTCTTATGTTTAGTCATTGACTTGAAAGGGTATAAATAGGGAGGCGATATCCCTCATTTATACACACCTCACACTCTCAAGTTCGCATGATAGAGAGAGAGACAAAGGCGGAGAGATAGATAGCTGTTGAATACTTATTATTACTACTTTTGATCATCTTAGTATTCTAAGGAAGTTTGCGGGGTTTTCTCCTTTATGGTTTCCACGATGGAAATATTTGTGTCTCATATATATTTTATATCTTATGCATCTTGATGTACTTGTTATTCTTTAAGATAAAGATCCTAGATAATCTAATCATTTCTAAAGAAAAACTAACACATATTAGATTAATTTGGGAGAATGGACGAGATTGTTAATGCAATTCAAGGGCTAGGAGCAGAATTGGAAGAAATTGAAAAAGTTGAAAAAGTACTAAGATTACTTTAATGATTTACAATTCTAATATTTCCACCCTAGAAGATAGATAAAATATTTACAAGATTACCATGAATAAAATATATGGGATCCTCATAGATAACAAGATGAGGATTGAACAAGATAACTCTCAAAAGAAGAAAGAAACTTTCAAGGCATCTAAAGTAGCCAAGAAATACAAAACAAAGATTCAATCAAAATACTTTGATGATGAAGATGCACTTCTTGTTAAAAATACTAAGAAAGGTACAGGTAAGTACAAAGGGAACTTACCCTTAAAATGCTTCAATTGTGGGGGAATCGACCACTTTTATTCCAAATGCCCTTATCCCAAACATGAAACAATGATGTTTGCCCTGGAGAATTCAAGAAGAAGAAATGGGAATATAGGAAGAAAAACAAAAATAATACCTTTTACTCCATGGATGGTAACTTCTCATATGAGTCTAGTAAATATGAAGAAGAAGAAGTTCTATTCATGGGAATAGAGAGCGAAAACCCTAAAAAAGAATCAGAAGGAGTTGTAGACCTTGAAGTATAACCCATAAGTTCTCTTGAAGAATTAAGGAAGTATAAAAGAATGTACAAACAATTAAAAACCGAAGTGACATAGGTTAAATAGAAAAACAATGATACAAAAAGAATTATTTTTTACTTAAAAAATAAACTTCAAGAAGCTAAAAAGGTTGAAAACCGTCTAGAACAACAACTCAAGAAAATATAGCAAGAATTAGAGAAATCTGAGGTTGAATTAGTCTTACTTAGAAACAAGACTGATGAATAATCCTTTCAATCAAAATTTGTGAGGAGATCAAAAACTATATATCACATCTTAATTTTCCAAAGATCATCGAGTAATAAAACTTAATTGGGTTATGACAAAGGAATGAATTTAGAACAATCCTATCCCACAGTACAAGACGGAAACAAAAAGAGTTATGTTGATGTAGTCAAATACCCAGTTGAAAAGGGAGATAGTAAAAACTCTTATTCTTTTCAAAGTGAAATGAGGACAAATAAACTGGCAAGAAGTCCAGTGACAAACATAAATCTACAATTTTGGGTAATTGATATGTTTGTAAAAAAATTGGACATAAAGCATTTAATTGTAGGATGAACCAAAAACATAATAAGAAATCTCCCTAGAAGGAACACAATTCTAGTGATCGTGCAAAAGGAATAAATCATAACTCATTTGCACCTTTACAGAGGTATGACAAAGAATGTTCCAAATGTGGTAAGTTGGAGCATATAGCTAGAAATTGTACACCATTGACTCCTATTGAAAAAAGAGCCACAAATAGAGACAAGGAGAAAATAAAGGCTTGGAAAAGAACAGAAGTTGTAAAAGACAAATGTTAAATAGCTCTATGTTCCTTAGAAAAGAAAAATCTATGGCATGTGGATAGTGTATGTTCAAAGCACATGACAGGAGACCCAAGCAACTTCATCGTACTAAAACGAGGTAAAACGGGAAAAGTTACTTTTGGAGATAATCTATTATCTAAAATGATTGGGAGAGGTACAATGGCTCTTAGAAATAAGGTTAAAGAAAAAAATGTTTTGTTGGTAAAAAACTTAAAACCTAATATCCTAAGTGTGAATCAAACTTGTGATCAAGGGCACATTTGCATATTTGACTCCAAGAAGTGTGAAATCAAAAAGAAAAATTCTAGAATTTAACTTATTGGGACTACTATGAGAACTTCAAGCAATGTATACATACTAGAAAATTAAGAACAATGTTACATGATTCAAATTGATGAAAGTATGTTATGGAATAGAAGGACGGGGCACAATATTGTAAAAATAAGTAAGAAGGGAGCCATAAGAAACTTACCAAAGATCATAAAACCTCCTAAATATTTTTGTAGACATTGTCTTAGTAGGAAACAAACAAAATCATGTTTCAATATTGTTGGGTCATTGATTAGTCCTTTTTTACCACACCTATTATACCCTTTTTCCTTTTCCTACTTCATTCCTACATACCAAACAAATGTTTTCCCTCACATTGAGCCTTAAATATTTACAGGTATGATTAATTATTGTTCATTCTATTAATCACTAAGATTGTTATAGTTAGAAATCTATCTCTTGAATTATGCTAACACGTCGTGATTTTATAAAGATAGTTCAGGATTTGAGGAAAACAGGTGTAGCATCTCGAGTGGTATTAAAAGAGAAGATGAGCTTTCGGTACCAGCTGTTACCTACTAGTCCCAGCTCCACATGCTGGATGCAACAGAGGTCATCATTCCACATGGTAGCTGCAGTAGAGTCGGCTGCAACATCGCATCATTGCTTAAGGCATAGCTGCAACATATAGGGTATCTCATATTTAATTGGTTTTGTCTATTCACTAACAGCTTGAGCAACAAGATTCCCTATATTCTCTACTTCCATTAAATTTCACTCACAGCTGTAATATCTCATTGTAATAAGGCATCCTAAAGATCGTAGATATTCATGGCTTCCCGATATTAGTCGGTGAAGGTTATGATTGTTCATGTATAAATATGGGGAGGATTTTTGAGCCAAGGGTTGGTTGATTACTGATCATACTGTGTAAGTTGTGATAGTGAGTTGTACTTGTAATTCTCCATTTTAATATAAGGAGTAGGATTCTTCAAAATTCTGCGTTTTAATTTGTGCTAGTCCTGACATCTCTTTTCGAAGGCTCATCCCACCTTCCCACAGAGATCGCCAAGTTAATTAGATGCTTTGATTATTTTTTTGTGTGGTGTGGAAATTACAGTAGATGCATTATTTACATTTAGCTGCAACAATAATGGTTAATCAATGTGTTTCCTTTGATAGTCAGTGTGGTTAATCAGTGTGTTTCCTTTGCATTCCTCTTAAGGTACAGCAGTGTGGTGTGACACTCGACTGTGTATATTAGTTTCTATTATGCATGTGTGCCAATAGTTGTTACAGTCAAGCTCAAATCCAGTTCCTTTCAATTTCTTGTCTTTCTCGGTTTTTCTAATTCAGTCAGATTATAGTTTAGAATTTGTTTGGTTCAATTACTGTTTTTTCTGATTCTTATATTAGTTGAATTAAACTGGTTATGATGAATTCACATATAGTCTGATAATGTTAGGATTTAACTTCTGGCAAAAGTAAGTATAGTAATATATTTCTAGATTTGTTAATTATTAGATTGATATTGCAGGAAGGTAATTGCATTTCTGAATTCTTAGGTGGGTAATTTAGATTAGTTTAGCCATGAGAGGAGTTTTATTGAGAACATAGGTAGGAAAGTTAATATTTCATTCATTCAATCAACTACTTATTGTTTATGTACAGACAGTGTGAATTATATTTGAAATAAAAAGACTTCCCTGGGTTGACAATTTATATTGAGCATTCTGTATGTTAGCTGCAATTAACTAGCATATAGGGTGACCAAACAAATATCAAAGATCATACAACATCACAACAATTGAAAATAATTCACACTAACCTCTATGGCCATACAAGGACTAAAAGCATGCAAGGTGAGTGTTAGTTCATGTCATTAATTAATTATCATACAAGAATGACGTGTATCACCAATTGGAGACTTCCAACATGCCTGCTTATTCCATTACCACAATTCCCTTCCATGATATACGCTTACAATCAGGGAGGGTTGTGGAACCCTTATTCATTGAAGATGTTCCATCTTCGGTGACTGAAGCGATAATGAACCATCAATACCCATATAATACAGATATCCCCACTATCGAGGATTCTGAAAGTCCTACCGAGACACCGATTGAAACACAAGGATAAATTTTCATCGAAACACGACCTACACAACTGATTAGAGAACCGCCATACCCTAAACGACTGACACTACATAAGACAGCATAAAAACCTCAGTTTAACCTCTTAGGAGAGTTAAAAAAATTATATTTCAAAATTCCACTATTGTAGGCCCTCTATGATGTGCCTATCTATGCCAAAATAGTCAAGGATTTGTGTGTAAGAAAACCAGGTAGAAAGCCCAGGGATCCTCCCACTGTCCATGTATTAGGAAAACTTTCTGAACTAATAATGGGAAAAACTCTCTTGGCCAAATATGACGATCCTAGGAACCCTACTTTCACAGTACATATTGGGAACACTCAGATACTGAATGTTTTGGTGGATTTAGGCGTAGCTATTAACGTTATGACCATAGAAACTGTACGAAACAGGTCCACCATCAAACTCAAGGGAATATTGGATGAACTCATTCTCTCAGTAGATTCATGGGAATACCCTATGGACTTCTTGGTTTTACAACCGAAGTCACAGCTAGGGGACATCTACTAATAATGGGAAGACCTTGGTTAGCCACAATAGATGCTTACATAAGATGTCAGTCAGGGTCTATGACTATCTCAGATGGGTCTGATACAAAAAGCCTTACCTTATACCCTCCAACTTGACCTAGCTTAGAAACTGAAACTCCATTATGGATGGAGTTGGAGGAGGAAGAAGACGTTCAGCCGTTGTTAATGATAGGGAAATCCTTAACCTTCAAAGATCGAACAAAGGACGATGATATCAATAGTTTCATCAGTGAGCCTGCATCCATCAATAAACACGTTTACCAAATCCTAAATAGTACTTTAGATGAAGAAAAACAAGAAAATATTATAGAGGAGACTTTATTCAGTGAAACCAACATAATCCTCGTACTCAAGAATTCGAAAAGCATTCTAGTTGAGATAGAGTCGAGAAAAAAATAGAACATTAATATGAATCTCTCTCCTAATGAACTGGAGCACCTAATCACTCTTTTGAAACAACATAAGGGATATTTTGCTTTGGAATACACAGATATGAAGGGTATCCCTTCTAATTTGTGCACCCATCATATTTATATCAAAAGTGACTCATGGCTTGTGTGCCAACCACAACGAAGGATGAACCCTAACCTAAGGGACATAGTGAAAGAAGAAATTCAAAATCTCTTGGAAGCAGGGTTTATATACCCCATCTCAAACATTGAGTGGGTTTCTCCACTCGTGACAGTGCTAAAGAAGAATAGGAAATGGAGAGTTTGCTTGTATTATAGGGAGTTAAACAAAGCAACACATAAAGACCATTTTCTCTTACCTTTTATCGATCAGGTACTTGATACCTTGTCTAGGAAGAATTTTTTTTCTTTTCTGTATGGATTCAACAGTTACAATCAAATATAGATCGCTCCCTTGGACCAAGACAAGACTACTTTCACTTTTCCTTGGGGTACCTTTTCATAGAGGGTACTTCCCTTTGGTCTATGCAATGCACCTGCCACCTTTCAGAGAGTCATGATTGGGATGTTTTTTGAGATGGTTAATGATAGCATGGAAATTTTTATGGACGATTTTACCCCTTATGGCAGTGACTTTGAGGAGGCACTGAAAAATTTAGAAAAGGTTTTAGTACATTGTGAACAAACCCAACTATCTTTGAGCACTGAAAAGTGCCATATGATGATGAGCGAGAGTGTAGTTATGGGGCACTTCATCTCTACTGATGGTATCCAGGTATACCCATCCAAAATCAGGGTAATTGAAAACATACCCACTCCTAGAACATAAAAAGAGGTATGTAGCTTCTTAGGGCATGCTAGTTATTACAAAAGATTCATAGAATTTTTTTCCAAACTAGCTTCTCCTTTATTTAATCTATTGATGAAGGATGTACAGTTTGATTGGAATGATGCATTCCCAACAACATTCACTGAACATAAGAAGAGGTTGTATAGAACTCCTATATTAAGGGGACCCAATTGGGCTCTTCCTTTACACATTTCCTCAAATTCCTCTGACACTGCCATTGGAGCAGTGTTGGGACAGTAGGAAGGTCATGCCCCATATGCAATTTACTATATCAATAAAAAATTGGCCCCTACTAAACTCAATTACACTGTTACAGAAAAGGAATTTTTAGCCACTGTCTATTCCATCAAAATTTAGACACTACATTACTAGATACCCCACTTTTGTGCACAATGACCATTCAACCATTAAGTACTTAATGAACAAACCTGACGCAAATGCTAGAGTAACTAGATGACTATTACTGTTACAAGAATTTGACATTATGATTATTGAAAAACCTGGGAAGGAAAATGTTGTTGTTGATTTTTTATCCCAACTTACAAACAGTGATGACAGCTTACTAGTTGAAGATTCTTTCCCGGATGAGCACTTGTTTGTAGTTTCAGCTCATTCCCCTTGGTTCGTAGATGTTGCTAACTATTTGGTAGCAGGAAAGCTTCCAGCACATTTGTCAAAGAGAGAGAATAGAAAAATTATTCAACAAAGTGCCAGGTATTGCTGGATAGATGGGCATCTTTTCTACACATGTCCTATTATTGAGATCAAAAGACGTGTAAGGGAGGATGAAATTTTTAGTATATTGAAGGCTTGTCACGATGAGCCCTGTGGGGGGCATTTTACTGACAAATGAACAAGCCATAAGGTATTCCAAATGGGCTATTATTGGCCAATAGTTTTTAGGGATTCAAAGAAGTATGTTCAGGCTTGTGATAGCTGTCAAATAATGGGCCAACCTAACAAACTAGACGAGATGCCTCTTCAACCACAGTTGGTGGTTAAACCTTTTGATAGATGGGAATTATATTTTCTTGGGCCTATCAACCCTCCCTCAAAGCATAAAGTTTACATCTTAGTTTGAATCGATTATATGAAAAAATGGGTGGAGGATGTAGATTTGTTCAAGGCCAATGACCAAGTTGTAATATATTTCCTATATGGAGAAATCTTCACTCGTTTTGGAATACCCAAGGATATAGTCATAGATGGAGGACCACAGTCTGTGTCCCGCAAAATGGAAGCTCTATTATAGAAGTACCACATTCAGCACATGAGAACTTCACCATACCATCCATAGGACAATGTCCAAGTGGAAAATACCAATAAAGTAATTGAAGCTATCCTCACAAAAACAGTCAGAATTCATCATAGAGACTAGGATGACAGAATTCTAGAGGCACTGTGGGCATATCGCACCACTTGGCACAACACTATGGTATTCTCCCCATATGACTTGGTGTATGGTAAGAACACTGTCTTTCCCATTGAATTTGAAATCAAAACTTTAAAGATAGCTATGGAGGAAAACTTAGATTTAATAGAATCTCAAAGGAATAGATTGAATTAGTTAATGAACTCGATGAGAAGCACACAAATGTTGTGCATCAAACATAGTTAATTCAACAACGACGATCTAGGTGGCATGATCGGTTCATAAAGAAGAAAGTCTTATGTGAGGGAGACTGGGCATTATTGTATAATTCAATGTTTAAGAGGGATTTTAAAGGTAAGCTCCGTACAAGATGGTTTGGACCATACCAAATAGACAGGGTATTTGATAATGGCACAGTCTGCCTGGTCACTATTGACGAATATCGTATGCCATTATTTGCTAATGGTCACATGCTGCGACTGTATCACAAGCCAATGTCACAGCTGATCCAGGATATTAGTTAACGCAAGGGCAGGAATTTCTCCCTGCCCCTATAAATATTTAAAAGGACACTGTGATTTCTACACAAGGATTTGTACATAAATAAGTTGATCCTTTGTTTTATTTTTATTCTATTTCCTTTTACATTTTATTGGTTTTCTTTGAATAATCTATGTAGGAAATTACTTAAGGAGTAGTGGTCACGATTGGGCCTAATGACCGTGAGCGCCCTAGTCTATTTTCCTATTTCAGAAGATCTCCTTGAAAAAATGAATGACGAACAATTCAGTCACAGTTGTGCCTACGTCATATTTGTCCCATGCGCAGCTGTGACTTTGCTAAACTTTTCCCATTCTTCTATTTTCATAGTTGTGACTCTACTACATTTGTCGTATTCTCCAACTGCGACTCCTCCAAATTCCACTGATTTCCATATTTTCATAGCTATGACTCTGCTAGCCTTGTCATATTCTCTAGCTGTGAATCCGCCAAATTTCACCGATTTCCGTATTTTTTTTGTAGTTGTGACTCCTCCATACTTGTCCTATTCTCTAGTTGCGACTTCGCCAAATTCCGTCGATTTCCCTATTTCCGCATCTGTGAATTTTCCACACTTGCTCCATTCCCCAACTGCGATTCCTCTATATGTTTCCTACCTTTCTGAATTTCATAGCTACGACTAGTCTAGATTTATCCACAAAATGACCGTGACTCCTCCATATTCATCCACAAATCCTATTGTCCGTGACTTTGTTTGGTTTCGACTCACTTCACAACTCCAATTATATTTTCGTCAAGGATGAAAAGATATCTCTTGATTCACCGGGGGTAAGATCATAAAAACACATGAAAAATTATGTTTTAAATTGCTGGATGTGATCACACACTGAACTATTATGAAAAGTCACGGTTCATCTTATATTGCGAAGGTATGGATTCTGACCATTTACATGATTAGGCGTAAAATGGATTTGAAAAAATTAATCATTCTTCTCCTTTTTGTACCCGTCAATAGACCCATACTCATTTAACTGTTAATCATCACGTACGAACGGGTACTTGAGCTTATCACACGACCGTCACCTTTTTCCTAATCTGTGCCAAATCTTACCAATTATTCCCTTCCCATAATTGTAATAACTTTCCTAATTTATCCAACCTCAACCTCGATTGTTTGTTGCATGTTCTTGTGCTGTAAATTCCATTTCTGGGCCTGTAATTTGCTGATTTGATACCAGAATTCAGAAGGAGAGGCAATATGGGTATCCCAGCCTGACATGAACCTATGGACACGGGGGATCTGCATATAAACACAGATTTTTTTTCCATTTTTGAAGCAGCAGGCTGGACTGGGTACTTTCAATGCTGAAATGGTTTTCATATAGAAACAACTCTGCAGTTTTCCCTAAATTTGATAGAAACGCATTCAGAAGTTAGAGGTCTATGTATAGAAGTCATTGAAGAAATTGTGGCTGACGTTACTGGTCTACCTCAAGTAGGAAGGACCTAGTTTGGAAGAAGAACCCACAATGCGGCCGCAGTACATGATTTTCTAGGAGCTAGTGAACCGGTTCCTCAAGGAAGGATGGGGATAGCACTGGAGTCATTGCCTCATCCTTGGAATGAAGTGGCAGTCTTCCTGAAGAAGTAAACCACCTACGAAGGTAGGTACCAAACTGTTTACTTCTCTGATTTTCCCCTATTATCTCATCTACACCACATAACTCTACTCAACATACCATTTTATTTGCTTAAAGCCCTACATTACATGGCAGGGTTTGTAAGATCAACTCGAAACCCACTTTTTTCCCTTACCCATCATGGCCTCATTAAACTACTTATCTTAAGAGCCTTAACATAGCAGAACTGAACTTGGGCACAATTTACTGCTTAGTCTCAGATAATTTGGGAACCTGCACAATTGGGTGGTGTTCCAATAAAGGAGGAAGATAGGGCACTTGCACAGTTGGGGGGCATGGAAGTAGAAGAGGAGGACCAGATTCCCTCCAATTCAGTTGGGGGGGAGATGAGATAGTGTCAGATCATAACCAAAATAATCAAGAGGAAGGATTGGAAGAGGATGCAACAACAACAAACCCTATGGAAGGAATAACTATTTTGGAAGTTGAAACTAGAGCAGCATTGGATGTTGCGATAGTGGAAGCTGAGGCTGTGGGAGATACAATAACAGAAGGAGATGCAGAAATCTTTACCATTGAATCCTCTCCAGAATGGAGGGGAACTTTAATCAAAGAAGATATTGAGGTGGTAGAGGCAAGGGGAGATGTTGAAAAGGGAGATATTCCTTCTATATTAGTGGCAGAATTAGAAACCCCTGTACCACGTAGGAAAATAAGAAAGATAGTCTTCATAGCCGGTAAGGAGAAGGAGAACTCGATCTGTCACAATGGTAGAGGTAGCGTGGGAAAAATGGGCAAACAATGAATCAAATATTGAATTTCCCATTTTGATACCCCAGTCAGAAGCTTCTCCATAAGAACCTGCTGCAGAAGAACCTCAAATGAAGGGACTTTTATATGAAAATGGTTTGCTGAAAGAAGAGGTGGAAATGCTTCAAAGGGAATAGGAAAATTGGAAGGATGCATGTAAGAAACAGGTGGAGAGAATGTTGAATACACTAGTAGAGGCTGCAGACCAATTGGAAGGATCACCTCCTGTTGAGGAAGTTGATGAACTGGATAAAGTGGTCTGTCCAGAGTGTGGTGAAATTTTTGACCAATCAGGATATAAAGTTATAGTGCGGGAATTTGTGGCACAAAAACATGCACAAGCAATTAAAGAAGAAAAAGAAGCACCTACAGTGGAGGATGAACCAAAATTTGAGATGATCCTTAATCTAGAATTAGGGGAAGATCAGCAAATGCAATCCCAACCATCAAGGGGGATGGAATTATTCCTGGATCATTCGGATGCAGGGGATATTGAAGTCACTCAAGAGCAACCTCAGTAGTTGGAAGAAGTTGGAAGACAGGGTGTTGTTACACAAGAACCAACACCCTCAAAAACTCTTGTTGAGGCTGCCACTCAAATGGAAGTAGTTGAGCCAAAGGTTGATACAATTCTTGATAACAACCTAGAGGACCTCGAGGAAACTCTAGACAGTCTCAAGACACAGAAGTGATCTAGGAAGAAGTTTGTTGGGATGGGATTCAAAGGAGGGATGCTATTACATAGGAACCAACATTCCCAAAATTGTTCGCTGAAGCAGCCACACAAACAGAGGTTGTTAGAATGAAAGACGATGTCGTTACATAAGAACCAATATTTTCAATTACCTTTGCTGAAGCAACCACACAAATAGAGGCTGTTTCAACACCAATGGAGAAGGAAGCTGCTACACTCCTAATTCAGAGTGAGAAGGCTAAAACATCGGGTGATAAGGTAGGAATGAAAATTCCTCAAGAAATTGTTTCATATTTTGATGATGAAAAGAATGCAGAGCTCTTATTGTTGAAGGTGGAAGTAAAGAAGTGGAAAGATCACATGGATCGATGTCAGGAAGGAATGGTTCCTCTTGTTGAGAACATAAAAACTATTAAGGAATTGAGGGATAAATGGGTAGAGAAGCTAATTTTTCAAAGGTTTCGTTGGGAGGAGGTACACAAAGATTTGAAGGAATTGAAAAAATTCAAGTCCATGCAGAAGGAGAAAGATCAACTATACGCCCTCTTCCAGGATTTGATGAGTTTCATAGCTCCATATCCCTCCTATTGGGTATTCTTGTATGAACAATTAAATTTGTTTAAATTAAAAGCCTTAAAAGAAGGGAGACCTTATCAATTGAAACCCTATGCCCAGTTTTTGGAGACCTTTATGGAAAGCAACTTCACTGAGCAGAACCTGCTATGTGAATTTTATTTGCATGAGATGGCTTTCCCTATGGACCTTCACTCTAACCCTGCTCCTTACTTGGGAGATGTCCAGATAAGGGATTTTTCCTCTTTTGTCAACAATCATGTGCAGTGGGAGAGTACCTTTCAGACAATTTCTCAGAATGAAGCTAACTCCAATCTATGGATTCGGAGTGAGCCTCAATATCCTCGACTTCTTCTTACTCTTCAGGAAAAGAGGTTGGCATCTCCCATGAAAACCCAGTAGTTGATTGAACTACAAGAAAATGTCATTTCCACATGTGTTGACCAGATTTCCAAGTAGCAACATCTGGATCTGGAAGGAGTAAGCATAGATGGCAAGCTTCTTCTTCATTATTAAAGAAAAGGGACCCTTATTGTTTCAAAAACTTTAAACAGGCACTCCCTAGGGTTGAAGGATATGTTGACTGTATGAAGAAGTGTGGAGTTCATTGTCTGGGACTTAAGTTTAAGTTTCCACTCATTTGGTGGCCACCAAGGCCATACAGGGACGTTTTTTCATTGACTAAGGAAGAGGAGAAGCAGTGCTATAAATACTGGGTTTCCTGTAAGGGATATCTAGATGGGGGTGAATTACCTGAACACTCATACAATTTTTCCTCTCTCCATGAACGAGGTACAGTTCCATAATAATATTCAGATTAATGGAAGTTGTTGCATCAGGACATGCAAGTAGATAGTTGGGGGGAGATGTTGGGTCTTGGAATAACCCTTTTTGACCACACCTATTATACCCTTTTAACTTGTCCTACTTCATTTCTACACACCAAACATATGTTTTCCCTCACATTGAGCCTTAAATTTTTATAGGTATGATTAATTGTTGTTCATTCTATTAATGCCTAAGATTCTTATGGTTATAATTTTGTCTCTTGAATTCTACTAACACATCGTGATTTTTTAAATATAGTTCAATCTTTGAGGAACACAGGTGTAGTAGCCCAGGTGGTATGAAGAGAAGATGAGATTTCGGTACCAGTTGTTACCTACCAGTACCATCACCAGACGCTAGATGCAGCAGAGGTCATCATTCCACATGGTAGCTGCAACAGACTTGGCTACAATAGCGCACCACTGCTTAAGGCATAACTGCAACAGACATGGTATCTCCTACTTAATTGGTTTCGTCTATTCACTAATGGCTCAAGCAATAAGATTATTTATATTCTCTACTTCCATTCAATTTCACTCGCAGCTATAACAGCTCATTGTAACAAGCCAGCCTGAAGATTGTAGATATTCATGGCTTCCCAATATTAGTGGGTGAAGGTTATGACTGTTCATGTATAAATATGGGGAGGAATTCTGAGCCAAGGGTTGGTTGATTATTGATCAGACTGTGTAAGCTATGACAGTAAGTTGTACTTTTAATTCGCCATTTTAATATAAGGAGCAGGATTCTTCAGACTTCTATATTTTAATTTGAGCTAGTCCCAACGTCTTTGTTCGAAGGCGGGGCCCGCCTCCCCATAGAGATATCTGAGTTAATTAGATGCTTTGATTATTTTGTTGTGTGGTGTGGAAATCACAGTAGATGCATTATTTACAGCTAGCTACAAAACTAATGGTTAATCATTGTGTTTCCTTTGATAGTCAATGTTTGCATTCCTCTTAAGCTGCAACAATGTGGTGTGATAGTCAACTATGTAGATTAGTTTCTATTATGCATGTGTGCCAATAGTTGTTACACTCAATCTCAGTTCCGTTTCCTTTCAATTACTTGTCTTTTTCAAGTTTGCTAATTCAGTCAGATTATAGTTTAGAATTTTTTTGGTTCAATTACTGTTTTTTCCAATTCTTAGATTAGTTGAATTAAAATGGTTATGATGAATTCACATATAGTCTGATAATGTTAGGAATTAACTTCTTGCAAAAGTAAGTCTAGTTATCTATTTCTAGATTCGTTAATTGCTGGATTGATATTGTAGGAAGGTAATTGCATTTCTGAATTCTTAGGTGGGTAATTTATATTAGTTTAGCCATGAGAGGAGTTTGACTGAGCAGATACGTAGGACAATTAATCGTTCATTCATTAAATCAACTACTTAGTGTTTATACACAGACAATGTGAATTATCTTTGAAATAAAAAGACTTCCCTAGGTTGACAATTTATATTGAGAATTTTGTATCATTAGCTGCAATTAACTAGCATATAGGGTGACCAAAAAATATCAAAATGCATACAACATCACAACCATTGGAAATAATTCACACTAACCTCTATGGTCATACAAGGACTAAACGCATGCATGGTGAGTGTTAGTTCATGTTATTAATTAATTATCATATAAGAATGACATGGGTGACATGGGTGGAATTTCTCAAGGAAAAATTAGAAGCCTTTATGAAGTTTGAATCCTATAAAGCACTAGTTGAGAATGAAAAAAAACTCAAAATTAAATGTCTAAGGTCAGAAAATGGTGGAGAGTTTACCGTAAATGAATTCAATGAGTTTTGTGAAACTCATGGAATCAAAAGGCAGTTTTCAGCCCCCAAAACTCCTCAGCAAAATGGAGTAGTTGAGAGAAAGAACGAGACTGTTCAAGAAGCATCCAGAACCCTGCTTAATGAAGCTAAACTTCCAGACATCTATTGGAGAGAAGCAATATACACATACATTTATATATAGAATAGAGGACAACTCAGAGTAAATAGTGACAAAACACCTTATGAGCTATGGTTTGGTAGAAAAGCACTATTCAAGTACTTTAAAGTCTTTGGAAGTAAGTGATACATAAAGAGAGATGATGATAATATTGGGAAATTTGACTCTAGGATAGATGAAGGAATATTTATTGGATAGTCATCCACCAAAAAGTCATACAAATTTTACGATCTAAGATCACATGCGATCATAGAAAGCACAAGAGTAATTGTTGATGACACTAAACCAATAAAAAATAAAGTTTAGGAAAATGAGGATGATGAAGAAACTGATGATGAAGATTCTCAAAATAAGGATTCTATAAAAGAAGAAGATGAAGATGAAGATTCTCAAAAGTAGGAGGTATCGAATGTTGGTATCGAATTATGTATTATGGTCAAGTCTCTATAAATCAATATCCAACTTCTTGGTGACCTATGTCAACCATTGTAATTCGAATTCAACTGCTTGTCGATCATTGTCCATCAAATTTGATTGCTTCTCGACCATTGTGAGTCGAAGTCGACTTCTTGTCGACCATTGTGAGTTGAGTCACAGTTGGCATTGGAATCTAAATTGTCAGTCATAACCAGAGACATAAGCAATTAGGAGTCAGAGTCAACAATCTAGAGTCGACAGAGTCTATTTTGACATCGAATCAGCAAGTCAAAATCATAGTTCGACAACATAATCAACAAGTTCAAATCGATGGAGTATAGTTTGACATCATAATCGATAAATCAGAATCGATGGAGTTCAATTCGACATCATAATTGACAAAGTCAAAGTTGAAATGATGGAATAAGAAATGTTGGAATACATAGTGTATTCGTGAGGTTGATTCTTGACATCGGAATCAAATAGTCAAACTTAGAATTGAAAATATCAACATATTGTAAATCAAAAAATAAAATAAGTCAGAAGGTAACATGTCTTAGTCGAGATTATGAAGTTGAATATGTCATAATCCTATGGTTAAATTCGTAGGATTAATAAAGAAGGTAATTCTAAATTAGTTTAATTTGTTAAGGGTTGCGATCGGGAGTATTGACTATTAGGTAAAGAGTAACAATTGAGGGTATATAAACAAATCTCTAGTCATTCAAATAAAGTGTCTATGTACACACAAATTGCAAATCATAAAGTGTACATAAAAAAGAGAACACATAATCGTCTAAGAGTGGTTGGGAGGTGTAAGAGTAGGAAACAAAATCATATAGGAAGTTGTAGCTTCCTTCTAGTTGTTGTTGGTAAACAGGGTGTCGGTGCATCATTTAGTTGTAGCTAAAAATCTTGGGTATTGTAGCATCCAACAAGTTGTTGCTTGGAAAATACTTGTAAATATAATTTTACAGTAATAGAAAGTGTTTTTGGTTTTCCCAGTTGGGTTTCCATGATAAAGTTATGTCTTATGTTTCTATTGTTGTTTTTTTTAAATAAGGAGATAAAAATTAAAGAAATATCTCATACTTATTCACCCCCCACCTTCTCAGTATTACTCGATTTTCCAACAGTTAGGTCATATTGTCTCCAAATAAAGAATTAGAGTATACCCAGACTGAGTAGTTTCTATCAATCTTATTGATATTCCAAGGAACAAAAAGGAAGTACAATATTTCATTGGAAAAAATAATTTCCTTAGAATATTTATTGCAAATTTTGTAGAGTTGTTGAAAAATATAACTAATATAATTAAGAAGGATGTTGAGATAAAATGGACCACTGAAGCCAGAACCTCCTTTAAGCATATCATGAATTCTTTGGGAGAAGCACCTATATTAATTAGTCTAGATTATTCTAAATGTTTTATCATTTTCTCTTTCACTTCTGATGTAACTATTACACATGTCTTGTTACAAAAAAATGTTGCAGGTCAAGAATAACCCATTGATTTTATCAGTTGGGATTTGTGAGATGCATAATTAAAATATAACACCATGGAAAAATAGGCCTATGCATTGGTGACAACACTCAAATATTTTAGAGATTACGTTTTGAACTAAAAAATAATTTCTTATGTCTTAAGAAATCACGGGGTCTTCACTTAGTGAACCTGTCACATAGCACGTGTGATCATGGGATATTAAAGAATACCCTTAATTTCCAGCGATATTGACCCAAACTCTTTTTGTTGAAACCCCCTCCCAATACTTAAAACCTCCACGCCACCCATTTTTATACCTCAATCCTTATAAACCACCCTACCCACCCCCACCTTAAACCCCTCATCCCCCCCAATACCTACAATATATTGGTTCAATTTTTGATAATTTTAAAACCCAGAATATGAACTAACGTGATAGGATATTCGTCAACAAGTGAAGCCCCCATGCAGGAAATACCATTAAAGAAATTCTCTATATACCAGACAGTGAAGGTAGAAGAGGAAAATGGATTACAAAGATACAAGAATATGATATGGAAATTAATCTGACCAAATTGGTTAAAGACATGATTAAGCGAAGTTATTGGATGAATATAATTATAAATCATTGTACATTAATCTCCTGGATCAAATACTAGTAGATGAAGAAGGTAGTGTTCATCAAAACCTTCCATTCCATGTTAGTGACATTTTTCTTTTTCTAAGTGGTACGAGGATATCATATTTTACCTACAAGATTTAACATGTCCCGCATAACTTGACAAATCTAAAATTAGGTGTCTCAAACCTAAAGGAGTAAAATATTCCACTCTTGATGGATATTTATTTTGGAAGGATCCCCTTGGAGTGCTTCTAAACTGTGTGGTCAAAGAAGAAAGTGAGGTATTGATACTAGAATTCCACAATGGTCTCTTTGGAGGGCATCATGCTTGGAAGTGTACTGGTTATAAGGTCCTTATATATGGGTATTATTGGCCTTCCCTATTCACTGATGCAAATAAAATTGTTAGAGCTTGTGTGGAATGGCAATTATTTGTAGGAAAACAGAAGCTCTGACCTTTACCACTCAAGTCAATCAAGATAGAAACACCATTTCAACAATGGAGATTGGATTTTATCGATGACATTAATCCAAACTATAGCAAGAAACATAAGTGGATCCTTATTGCAACCAACTACTTCACCAAGTGGGTAGCAACTATACCAACTAGAAATGCAACTAATATTGTTATCATCAAAGCTTTGGAGGAAAACATTTTGGCAAGGTTTGGTTGCCTTAGAAATATCATTACAAATAATACAGAGGCCTTTAAATATTCTAAAATGGTAAATTTATATAAATATTATAATATAGAGTTAGATCACTCATCGTATTACTACCCTCAAGGGAATGGATCAGCAGAGTCCTCAAATAAGAGCCTAATGACTATCATAAAAATATGCTTAACCATAACAAAAGGGCATGGGACTCACACCTTCACTATGCCTTGTGGGTCGATAGAATCAATGTAAAGAGAGTTATTGGCACCTTTTCGTTTAAATTGATATATGGTAAAGAATAAGTTCTTCCCATTCAACTTGGATTACCAGTCATGAAGTTATTACAACTTGAGCAAGATGAACTGAATAATATGGAAAGTTGAAGAATCCACCAACTGATTGAAATATAGAAAGTTAGAGAACAAATATATTATACTAAAAATATCCATGAGGACAAGATGAATGTTATATTTGTCAGAAATAAAGTAGTCATAGATTTCCATCCCGGCAATTCAGTACTAAAATGGGATGCGAGGACAATAGACAAACCAAGGCATGGGAAATTCAACAATATTTATATAGGTAGTTTTTAAGTCATCATAGTGGAGGACGATAATACTTATGAAATAGCATATCTTGATGGTGACTTGTTGGGATATCCTTCCAATGGAAGGTTTCGTAATCAATTTTCCCATTATTAATTTATTTCTCTAAATGAATTTTTTGTATCATATGTAAAATAGTTTTTCTTTTTCCATCAATATCTGTTAGTAGATTTTGATTTCATGTAATCCGTTATTTTTAACCTTTATGTTATAACAAATGTGTGAAATAAGGTTCTGAAAGGAGAATTTGTTCTAAGTACTAAGACTCGATAACCAAATGGAATAAGGCACATGTATTTTGTTCTCAAGTTCCCTGTAGGAAGAGTCTCCCCATGTTGAAGTGGACGTTAGTGATATATTTCTCATACAATGTGAGGTACATGGATTATGACATTGAGTGCATAATTTTTTCCTAAAATAGTTTTCTAGATCGAGCTATGGTCACAAATCTACTCAAAACAAAAATAAGAAAATTTTATGAAGAGACCAAAGTGAATTCATTCGTACCCATGATCAAAACACAAATAAATGCAGGTTTATGATCAACATCGCATCCATCTAAAAATCAATGATTAGTACGCACTCAATATTTCTAGACTTCTTTATGTTTATTTTAATCCTCTCAGCCATAAAATAATACCCCCTATGAAACACAACAACACCCGGAGAGAAGAGTTTAGGATCACTAAAGTGATTTTAGAAATACTAGCTCTTGTCGATCCTGAAACCACTTAATCATAAAATGTTTTACTACAGATGCAAGGTTCATTAGGTCATCCTATTAGCACTTGTTAGATGTCAGCAAGATCTTAAGTAATGTGACAAAGTGTCAAAGATAATTTTTGACGGGTGTAGTGCATGGTTTGAATCAGTTTATCGCATGTCCTAATAGATCAATGATGATTATCCTGTTCAAGAAGCCAAATTAGCATACTGTTTAATTTGAGGATGCATATTCTAAGATAAAACTACCATAAACATGTAGATTCATCTAGTAGACTTAGGGTCACTAAACTAGTCTCATCATTCCCGCCTTCCACCGATCCTGAAGCGGTAAGCAATCTTACACCTCACGTCCCAAATGACTAATTCAAAGTATCGGCCAATTCAAATCTCTCGTCCAAATTCCAACACTCATTTTACCCGCAAGATATTACTCACTAGTTTTTATCTCATAGTAAAAGTAATCAGTCCTAATTTTTCTATGATGGATCATCCTCCGAAAGCTTCTCCCTTAGCCTCAGTGCCATCATTTCCTATACCCAAACTAGTTGCATCATTTGTTAACCCCGATGCCCACTTATATGATACCTTTGCAAAAGACTTTGATACTATTACTTCAATTTTGAATATGCGACAAGTCACCACAAAAGCTAACAAAAGGTGAAGGGATGCACAAGATTACCTCCACTTCTAGGATTTAGGATTCCCTCTTATGGTCATCCCTTGGATGAAAAATTTTCTTGAATTCGTAGGATGGTGTATTGATCTATATGTAGAGGAAATAATTACAGTTGTGGCATGGGATGGAATACTAGTTTTCCCAATAAATAAAGAGCAAGTCAAGACTTTCAGGTAGTCGATAAAAGATAATGAGGCATTGTTGCAAGAGTTGAAAGGAACCCGAGATAAGTTGTAGAAAGAGTTGGAGTAGTTTAACAAAACGTTTTCATGGAATACTCCCTTGATAGGTGCCAATCACTTGGCATGGGATCCAATTTCAGCCACCATGGTGAAATATTGGAATAAATTCATAGTATCACAAGAAGAGTGGGATTTGGTTGCTGCATCCATGAGAGAAACTAAAGGAACCCTTTCCTATTTGTGTCACGAACAAGATAAAACAACTTTAGTGACTGACATTTTAAATTCTAGAATTGGGATAGAATTGGAAACTTTGGAGGTTAGAGATAGAACTATTATCATCACGGAGGCATTCAAAGTAATTGCAAAGAGGAAGCATGCGTGCATGAAAAAGTATGTATAGTTGGGTAAGGATGATAATTAAATTAAAAATATTTTTGATGATTGTCGAGACCAAGGCCTCCCATCTCCTTGGGATAGAAATGGTGATCTTTATCCTTTTCAAAATTACCAAGAATTGTTAGATGAAAACCAAAACAATGATCAAGAATTTGAGGATGTAACAGATTCAATCAAAGGGTAGGTTATTTTGGATAAATTTTCTAGTGTTTTGGTTTTCTTGCCAATTTTCAAATCGTACTTTAAGTCCTTCCTCTTCCTTCTTATGTACATTGCATAGTTTGATATGTGTTCGAGGGAGATGATGTCATTAGTTTACCCAATGGGAAATGTATGGAAATATATTTATAAATATATATGCTTGAGTTCCACTCAACAGAGTAGTACAATAGTCCCTCAAAGTGTGGTTGAATCATCTTCATCACATCCAACGCAATAGTAGTCCCAAGTTTCTGCAGCACCACCTTAACAAGTTGTTCATGTGTCGGGTCAACATTTCATTCAAGGGCCACCTCATAAACCAGGTCAACACTCAAGAAAAAGGTGGTCCTGACATTCAAGATCAAGGGATGGTGCCCATCACAACCACAAGCAACACATAAAAGGACATATGGTTAAAATTTTGTAACTGGAAATATTGTAACAGAAATGACAGTTGTCTTTTAATATAATTTTGTTGTAACTTTTTGTAAAGTGTAAGGCTATACATAAGACTAGAGGCCTATTAAAAAAAGGTTGACATATTTTTGAGTCAAGTGTAGCTTCTCAGAGAATTGTTTTGATCAAGCACTTGAAACCACAATGCGACTGTGGTATTGTAATCCTAGCATTGAGATTCTTGGTTTCAATATTAACAGAGTGTTCCACCATATTTTGTGTTTCCATTCCTATCATATTTCATGTAAATATTTTGCAAATAGTATAATATAAAGCCTCAGAGGTGGCTGGTCCTCTCATTTTTGGTTCAATTTTTATGATTAATGTTCTTTTACTTTTGAACAAGTTATGGAATTTTCATGATTTGTTAAAGAAGATTTGAGTTGTAGTCCCTCGGTTAGTCTTATCAGTTCCTGCATTACATTTTTGTTATAGATGTTGAATTCTTATTGCTTAACACACTTTATTTATATAATGAGATAAAATCTATTTTCACAAGTACCTTGTCCCATTTCCATTTATTCACAACTTTCCTATAGTTCTTCTTTGAATTCAAACTGATGGTCATCATTGCAATTTTATTTACATGTAATAACCATGTTGGTATATAATTCGATCAAGTTAACTCAAAGTATTCAATATTACCATCCCTACTTCAGAGAGAAATTTATCTCAAAGTATTAAATATTACCACACAACAATCATGCCTATGAGTTGAAAGGGGCCCTCCTTCACTCACAGACACATTGGCTAACTACTAAAATTCAATACATGATATCAACAACCTATCAAATTGATTTCGTATTAAAAGGAAAATAAGAGCACGAGCCTATAGTAGTCAAGACAGATCCCGTAACAGTTCCGTCATCCTTCCATTTATACATTTTGGAGGTAGATAATTCAAAATAACAATTGTTTAATCTTAGGGTAAATGTTTGCCAAGGAGATGACTCAAGATCTAATCACAATCATATTACACAACCATAAACATATGGAATATAAGAAATCGCATATATGGGAATTCCAGTCCTCCTTAGTTGTTTTCTAGAAAATTTTGATGCACACAAAATATAGGAAAATCACCTTTAAAGAACCAACCAAATCTCTCAAACCATTCACTATTTTTCAATTTTTTTTTGTGTATTACTCAATTTGGCTCATCTTGAACAAAACATGCGTTTTTTTTAATTTTTCTAATTCTTATCCATTTTATTAGAAAATTCATTGCAAGTTGGTATCTAAAACAATCACCTATAGGAATTTGTTGCAGGAAATTAGGAGGAAACTGTTATGTAGCAAGAACGGTTGACCATGAGTAAGAGATGACATATGCAAGTTGTTCATGAACTAATGGACATATAACCATTAGGACACATCCATCCATAATTTCCATGTGTTCATTTCTCTGTTGGACACATGGAAGTGTGAGGGAAAATGATGGTGAAAAGGATCACGTTGTTGCAAGAACTGGACAGTTGATGCAAAAACTGACTGTTGCTATAGGATCGGGCTTCGTATAACTTCATCAACTAAAACACCTTAATTTTCATTAACTCCAAAATAAATGAAAATAATTATGAGTTACACATAAGTTTTATGACTTTATATCATCATAGAACTTCATGTGCAAAAAATAGGGAATTTGGATAATATAGGAAACATACCAAGATTTTTTATAGGAAAAGAGGGAACATGTGATAACCCTTCGTTGAAATTTTGGGAAAAGATTGCATTTTGGGAAAATTCGGGCTTGACCAATCATGACTATGGGGGTTCCAACTGACTCCAAATGATCCTGAATACGAGATTCAATGGTTTGGTGAGCCTTATTACCGTCATAATTCTAAATCCTTGATGGTAGAAAGAATTCTATAAACAAGCTAAGAATCCAAGCACACAATTAACCTCATAGGAAATTGGAGAGAATTAGCAGAAGGAGAGAAGAATAAGAATAATGAACACATAGTCAGGTATGATCGATAAATGATGATTGATGTTACTACATTGGTAATAAATAATTATAAAGGAAAAATATAGTTGCTAGAAGACAACTCATGCTAGCTCATAAATCAGGCTCACTAAATATGATAAACCCCAATAGGTGACTAAAGCACTTTATTAATCAGTCAAGGAGCTCATGAATTGAATTAAGCATGAGTGAGTGATGATGAGTGATGGAAATAATTAGTAATCATGGAATATGGAGAGAAAATCATGGAGGATGGGTTGGTAACATAAGATAGCAGTTTCCTAGTGGACTATCTTTATCTTATCCACTGAAAAGCAGGAATAAAGAAGGATAACAACAGAATCTGCAGGAAGGAACAATTACTAAATATGGTATTCAATAAAGTGGGTAGGATATAACCATAATTGGGATAAAGGCTCTCCTAGGGTATATATGGCAAGTGTTGACCGAGTGGTGCAAGTTGATGCTAAATATCTAGGCTAGAGGATAGGAAATTAATAGAAAATTATTAAATATTGTTATCCTAAGTATGGAGTGGGTTTATAATATTCCAACACCCCCCTTTAATTCTAACTTTAAGATGGAGTTATCTGAAATAATAATAAATATAGATTCATATAGGGACCAACAACAAGGCTATGGTCATCCTTCATAATTATTTTGTCCAAAGAACTGATGAAAGAGGAAAAACCACATGGGGAAAATCCTCCCTCAAGAAAGGACATGAAAGAAAAACCAAAAAATTGTTGAATTGTTTTTTATGCTGCTCCAAACTAAATGTTGATGTCTGGAGTAATATTATTCTTGGGAAGAAGAGAAATATCCTCACCTGGATCAAGAAAAGTTAAAGGATCAAAACTGGGACCATGTAGAACAACTAAGATCTAATGATGTGTAAGCAAGACTAAAGGTTCTTGAGAGTTGTAATCAGCTCTAAGATGGTATGATGACTTTAAATTTGAACCAATATAGATGAAATAAACTCCATATAGGTGAAAAAAGTGTCCAAGCGAATGCATAAGGTATCCAACTTCATTTACACTTAGAGGATGTGTGCAAGTGATCATGTAGGAAAAAGGAGAAGGATTAGGATCAAGGAGTGTGAATTTTGAGACTCCATAGGTTGATCTAGATTTCAAGGTATCCAAAGAAACACATACTAACACATCACTATATTCTTCTAGAGCATAACTGGTAAAGAATCCTTTATGGTAGAAGTATGAAAGGATGAAATAAATAGATGTTCAAAATATTCAAGTAGGCTCGGAGTATTGATGCCAAGAATAAAGGAGGAGATGCAAAAGAACATGAGATAAATTATTGTGAGTGGTATGAAACAAATAATAATTGATCTAGTGAAGAAAACATCCAATAAATCACTAATTTGCACACCACTAAGGAGAGAGGTATGCACAATGTGTGAAAGATCTAGCATATGGGTCTCAGAATCTATGATAGAAGACATAGAGAACATTGAATGTGTGAATGAATCATCAACCATTTCAATTAAAGCTCCATTAGTCACTTGTTTTTCATCATCAACATCATAAGAAGATAATTTTTATAGCTTTAATATAAAGCTCCATTTGTCTAGACTGCAAAACAAATATAAATTACTAGTCATATGATTATTATAGCCTGAATCTAAATACCATATTGCACATGGAATTTCTTGGATATCATTGCATTCAATTAGGGATGCATATTCCAAAAACATTATGCTAGTTGATGTGTTATTGTTGCTCGACTGGTTTTGACCTTTATTTCCTCGGTCATATTGCTTCTTCCTGCATTCATATGAAAAATGTTCAAATTTCTTGCAAAATGACATTGAATTTTTTATTTATCAAACTTGTGACCATTTGAATGGCTAGGGTTATAATTTTGAACTCTACCAACAACATGTGTATGAATTTTGTTCTGTCCTCCTCTGGAAAAACTTCTTCCTATGCCTCTAGAATTAGATCTCTCTCTACCTCTTCCACAAATTATTGATGAATGTGTTGCAAATTGACCTTATAATTATGTGTTTGATCTACTAATTCTATGTTCATAATTGATGAGTGAGGCTTGTAAATTATCAATGGTAAACTGGGACAAGTCTTTGTTTTTTTCCAAGGACACAACTAGCGATTCAAATTTTGGGGGAATACTTCTAAGAACTTTTTGGCCCTAGGATGTTGGAATTATGATAGGTATTGCAATAATATGGAAATAGATCAAAGTGTGATATGGTTTTCATTGATGCAAAAACATAGAATATGATCCAAATAAGAAGAGGAATCAGAAGATTAAGCAAAATATGCAGATCATGTGGTGGAGATTTGAAGGTGCGAAGATCAACAAACAAAAGGAATTTCACTGGTTGAAAGAGAGAGGAGGATAAAAAGGTGTGGAGTTGTGAAATCGAAAACTATCACCAAGAAGGATATCAAGATCAACAGATGAGGTTGATCGTAGAAGCATATCAACAGCTGACAGTGATGTCACTGGGAGAACTAGTGTGGATTAATAAAATTTTGATGTGCGTGGAATTTTTATGAAGTCCTCCTTATGGTATTTGAAGTCCACCGTCGATCTAGATCTGACGGTTCTCAACAATTTCGCAAATTCAACTAGCAGGTGAGTTGATGATCGGGATGGGAGTTAAATTTTAATGTAATATTCTCTATAACATTTGGAGTCCACCGTAGATATGTGTCAGAGTGAACCTACAAATAAATCAACGGTTCAGAAGAAAAGCGAAAGGAGGAAAGCGGAAGGTGGAAAGGAGAAGGCAAAATGTGGAAGATGAGAAATCAAATTCTAAAACAATATGGATTTTTCATAACTTGGAGTCCGCCAGTAGAATGCAGGAGAAAAGGAGAAGGCGGGATCCGCAATTGTGGAATTTGTTTAAACAAATTTGGAAAACCTAGGATCCACAATCCGCATATGATCTAAGATCGACGATCTGGAAATGGTGCACAAGAAATCAACGCCGCTGAAGGAGTTTGCAGAAAAGGATGTACAGAAGCAAGTGTTTGTTAAGTCCTATTTCAGATCAACAGTTAGTATAGAGGCCACACAGAATGGACGATGCGGAAGATGTCCTGCGAAAAGAATCCTACAAAACCAGAACTGTGGAAACTCTGATTTGTTGGAAGAAGCCAAACTTGTGAATATGCGTTGCAAAAAAATATGATTACACATTGATTGGACTCCTTGCCCATCATAAGGCATCGAATGGTTTTGATCAGTTATGAAAATGAACAGTCAGGTATACGAACAGGTGAACGATTTAAAAATGGATAAGTATAAGAGGATGTGTGTGAAGAAGAGAAATGTGCTCTCTGTAGGAAGAGAGTTGGTGCATGGATCATATTCGAAGTGGGGATTGCATAATGAAAGAGGACTCTGAGCTATTTCAAGCATATCCAGAACATTTACAATGAGAGGAACCAAGGTTCATAAGCAAATCCAGAAGTAGATCAAAATAGAGTTGGCATACATTGTTATATCTTTTTTCCTACATATTGTAATGAACATGTTTAAATATAAGGAATAAGGGTGGTAGGGTGGTGCTAGGAAAAAAATGTTGTATTATCTGTACAAGTTGGATCCTGTACAAGTGGAAGTTGGTGCTTCCACCCAGTTGTAGCTGGAGAATGTTATTTTAGTGGGTGCTAGAAACACATGAGGGTTGGTGCTCTCCACAAGAAGGAATTTGTAAAACAGAGGTTGCAACCTCGTTTGGGTAGGTACTCAAATAAAGATGAAATTTGTCTATCTCTATCATGTGTGTGTGATTGATGATCATCATTTCTTCTGTTATACTTGCTGCATTATCATAATTGTAAATATGTAATCAGTAATAATGACTTAAATATTTAAAATGGTTTAATATTTAGAAATAACTTATTCACCCCCCCTCTCAGTTATTTGAATAATTTCAACAATTGGTATCCGAATAGGTTCCTTTTATTTAAATGTAGATCTGTAAGCTTAAAAATGACAAGTTATGAAGGGACTCATCCAATAAGGTTCCTCTATTTGATGGAACATTTTTTTCCTTTTGGAAGGTTAGAATGAGAACCTATATAATGTCCTTGATGGCCTCCTATTTTGACTTGTTCAGCACCTCATTTCTAGTTAAAAGTTCCATGAAATCAAGTAATATTCAACTTTATCTAGTTGTGTTTCATGCTTGAATATGCCTTTTTAAGAACAACATTGCAAGGTGCTCTAGCTGGTGAATATTTGATATTTTTCATTGTTTATTTATTATTTTGTTTGGTTTTAATTCATACAATAAAACTTTAGTTTTTATTTAAAGAGTGGTCAATTGACAAGACTTCATTGTTCATGCAGTGGTCTTTTTGCTTGATTCGACCCAACGCTTGTTCCGGCGCTTGAAGAATATATGTTGACTGAAGCAGAGATTTGGGGGATTTTATTGCCAGAGATAATGTCTTGTTTTATTTCCAATCGCTTCCAGGATGCAGGTAAAGTTACTTGGTGCTGTTTTGTAGCTGTCATTTACTCAGGAGGTTATTACCCTCAATCTCATCCGTGTATGGATTCCAGGAAATCCGAATCCAATCTTTTGGTTTATGTATGCATTATTGATCGGGATAGATGTAGATTTGTTGGGATGAGGTCGATCCTTGCTCAAAGGTCGATTCATTTTGTGATTCAAATATTAATATGACTTTGAAACCCTAAGAGTGGGAGGAAGGAAAGACAATGTAAACTCTGCTTTTATTAATTGATCAACAGCTGTGTTTATCTTCTTAAGGTTTTAATTTCAGACTTGTAAGCGTTGAAGGCAGGACCCACCTTCAAATCTGATCATCTGTGTATATCATTGTTGTTTTACTGCTGTAGGTAAAGTTATACTGCATATTTTGAGACTGTTTTCATAGATGTATGCCAATAGTTTTAATAACTGATGATTTGGGAATGAAATACATGCTTTAAGCTAGTCGATGTCATTGAATGTGTGAGTTAAGTTTGATTGCATTATTCAACATCTTTGGATAGGATACTTACTTTCAGGTTTTGTCTATAGGTTCAGGATTTGATTTAGTAGAATAGAGATTTGAAGAATAGCGAAAATGGAAAGCTAGGTTGGATTTCGATTTCCAGATTTCTTTCATGTTCATAACTAATCCTGGCTATTGAATAGTTCAATTTATTGTCCAAGATTCTGTTAAGTCACAGAGTGTTTCAAAGACTTGTTGATTTGCACTATTTATTGAATGTATGGTGATTTTAGAAGTAATTGCAAAGATTTTAGTTTAAAGAGTTTATAGGGTTTTCCAGATAGCATTTCGAATTGTCTATATAGGGATTGGAGTTATGCTTTTGTTTATTTCATGATATTGAACGAAATTAAAAAGAAGTATCACAGCTCATTAAGTATTTGACAGCGTTGTTTCCATGGTTTGAAGACACGTTTTGCAGGATAGGCAAATGAGAGTGAGTGTGTGTTGTATGAATAGTTTCAATACATTTTTGTGAGTGTAGAACACATGAAGAGTGTATTTGTTGTTAGCAGAAAGTCAGACTTCATTCTAGTAATTGTTTGTGAATGATTTAGGGTTAAGAAGGAACATCATAAGATTCTTTATGGGTGATGCTTGTAGCCTTAGATGTAATATTAGAAAGATATAAAACCATTAAGATTGATCCAGAGTATTCATTTTGTAGGCAAGTTTGAAATTAGGGTTTTCCTTTAATAAATTAGTTACTTGCTTGGTTGATTGTTTTGAGGAATAGATCAACAAGTAGCATAATTCAAGATTGTTGTAGATTGCATTGGACTTGACAAGTTTGTAGATTGTAAAACAGGGATCAGCAAGCTGATTCCCTTTCCTTAGGTTAGACTCAACAAATTTTGGTATTGATTGTCCAATAGAGTAGTAGTTCCATAGATTACATTATGTTGCTTTGTCTATGAGCAAATCAAAATTACCCTAGGCATGAGCATGAAACCATTTTGCCTGCACATATAGTGTAGTGACTCAAATTTTACGTGTCCTGGTTGACAATTAAATTGAAGGTAAATAAATAGCAATAATTTTACCCAACAGCCCTTAGGTGTTGATGTTTGAGATGTAGTAGACAATGCCTATGTAAATCCAGTTGTGGTAGCCTCCAGAGATGATAAGTTGGAATTTAGTTTTAATTCAAAGGAAATGAACGATATTCTGAGTGGTCTTGCATAGGCTTAGTCTGTTAAGGTGATGCATATTGAATCTGTGAAAGAGATGTGGGATAAACTTGTAAGCAGTTATGAAGGAAATGAGAAAGTAAAGGATGCCAAACTACAAACATATAGACTAAAATTTGAACAGCTAAAGATGAATGAGGGTGATATTGTCAATAAATATTTCTTAAGAATAGAAGAGACTGTGAATGCTATGAAGGGTCTTGGTGAAAATATTGATGAAGCATCCTTAGTTCAGAAAATTTTAAGATCTTTGCTTGAAATATTTAATCCCAAAGTCTCTGCAATAGAATAATTAAGTGATATTAAAACTCTTCCTATTGACCAACTCTTAGGTACTCCGACAACCTATGAAATGAGGATTGGTAAAGATAAATCTACCACCAGAGAAGCATATTTTAAAGCAGATAAGAACACTGATTCTGAAATGGATGTGACTGAGGAAAAATTTGTAAGGAGGCTAAAGAAAGGATCAGGTAAATACAAAGACAATATGCCCTTTAAATGTTTTAACTGTGGTAAAATAGGCCATTTTGCATCTAAATTTCCCCACAAGCAAAAGAGGCAGACTTCTGATGATGAAGAAAACTATACGTTCAATAAAGAGGCTAAATATAAAAAGAAAAACTTGTGTGTAAATGATGTTCATTCTTCAGAAGAAACAGGCAATGATTCATCTTGTGAAGATGAAGTGAATAATGTTATGCTTATGGCCATAGAATATTTTGGAAATGAATATACTTGAAGTGACCTAAATGATGAAGAATCTATGGTTGATATGGAAGGTGAACTAATCGGTGCTATGAAAGAGATTGTCAGACTCGTACTAAAGAAGAGGAAAAAAAAATAATTATTGATGGAGTATGAAAAGAATGGTAAAGAACCAAGTGAAGATATTTCCCTGTTAAAATTGGAATTAGAAGAGGCAAAGAAAAAAGAAGATATTGTAAAACAACAATTAACAGAAGGGAAAAAGAGATGTGAATCTTTCAAAGAAGAAGTAGTGACAACTAGGAAAGAATTGGAGAAAATTCAAGCTCTATATCACCAAAATATGTCAAGTATTAAAGATTTAAAAGAACTGAACAACATTCTTAGTAAGAAAAGGTCCCGATGGTTAAAAACAGGTCTTGGCTATGAAGAAGGTTCAAGCAGCAAACAGTTAGAATGTGAACATACTTTGCAAACAAAAGGAAATGAAACAAGTACTAGAATAAAAAATTTAGATCAGAATTATCAACCAAGAATTTGTCATAAACATAGTCAACAAAAGGGAAGACCTCCAAGATTCAGGTACCAAAATGTTTTCCATGGTTACTATTATTGTTGTTCTAATTTTGGCCACAAAGATGCAAACTGTGCATTTAATTTTAGAAATATGCAATCAAAGAACAGTCAATTGCTACAACATAGAACAAGAAAGTCAGCAAACGAACAAGAACAACATAGAACTTAGTTCACAATTAAAGGAATAACTCATGATAGATATAAAAAATCTTTTGATCTACTGTACAATGAGCTAGAATGTTATGTTTTCCATAATTTTGAACAAAAGGATTCAAAATGTCATCTGAAGGATTACAAAATAGACCCAAGAGTGAATTGCTTTGCTGAAAGTGATAAAGTTTGGAAGAAGAAAGAAAATAACAAATGTGGCTTAGTACTTTCTGTTCAAAGGAAAAAAGGCCCCTGGTATATTGACAATGGATGTTCCAAACACGTGACTGGTGATAAAAGTAAGTTTATGTCTCTAAGTGAAAAAAAATTAAGAAATGTAACTTTTGGAAATGATGCTCCAAGGAAAATCAAAGGAAAAGGAATGGTAAAGTTGAGTAATCACAAAGGGAAATCCCAATATGTGTTGTTTATAGATGGACTAAAACATAATCTTCTTAGTGTTAGTCAGGTTTGTGACAGAGGATGTGAAGTTGTTTTCACTTCTAAAGATTGCAAGATAAAATTTGTACCCTCAGGAAAGCTGGTTGCAAAAGGCATCAGAACTGAAAACAATGTGTACGTCTTTAAAGAAGGAAAATAAAAATGTCATATAAGACAGTATGATGAAATCTAGCTTTGGAATATGAGACTTGGACTTTTAAAATTTGATCATATAATCAAGCTTGTGAACAATGGGGAAATAAAAAATCTTCCAAAAATATCAAATCCATATGACTATGTTTGTAAACCTTGTCAAATGGGAAAATTGACTTGCACAAAGTTTAAATACAAGAACTTCACATCAACAGACAAATCACTTCAGTTAGTACATATGGATTTGTGTGGACCATCAAGAAAGGAAGGCATAAGAAGAGAAAGATATTTTTTGTTGTTCATTGATGATTATTCTAGACTCACATGGGTTTCTTTTCTAAAAGAAAAATTTGAAGCGTTTGAAAAGTTCAAAATTTTTAAGGCTCTGACTGACAATCAAATAGGAAAGATACTGAAGGAAGTAAGATCTGATAGATGAGGATAGTTCAGTTTAGGAGACTTTAAAGAGTTTTGTGAGAAACATGGAATTAAAAGAGAATACACTATTCGAGGGACTCCATATGGCAATATCAATGATGAATGAAAGGAATAGTTATCATACATACTGGGTAGAGGCAATTCACATACTTGTCCATATTCTTAACAAAGCTCACTTAAGGCCAAATAGTGATAGGAATCCTGATGAACTATAGTTTGGAAGATATGCTTATATCAAACACTTTAAAGTCTTTGGAAGTAAATGTTATATTAAAAATAATGATGAACATGTTGGTGGTATATTCTTAGGATATGCTACAAACAATAAAGGGTACACTTGTTATAATATGAGGCTGCATAAATTGGTTTATTGTATTGACATTAAAATCGATGAAGGAATACCTGTAAAAGATATTCAAATAAGCAATGTTGAACCAAATACAGAAGATACAGTTGAAGTGTCAAGAAGAATGAGTCCAAGAATCAGAAAAAGAAGATTTAGATTCAGATGATGAAAGTGAAAACATTCAGGTAGATTCAAGACAGCAAATAGAAACAAAACCACCTTCCAGAATCATTCAGAAGAATCATCCTTAAAATCACATAATTGGTGACAAGAATAAAGGAGTTCAGACAAGAAGGAAGCTTATCAAATCTTCAAAAAAATCTCAGATTTATTTCCTATCTATGATGGAACCTAAGAATTTTGAAGAAGCCAGCGAGGATGAAGATTGGATTAAATCCATGAATGAAGAGCTTGATCGGATTGAGAAAAATAATACTTGGGAGTTGGTTCCTATATCTGTAGATAAAAATCTAATAGGCTCCAAGTGGGTCTTTAAAAACAAGATTAATGAACAAGGACAAATTGTGAGGAATAAATCCTGATTGGTCTGTAAGGGGTATGCACAAGTTGAGGGACAAGATTTTGATGAAAATTTTGCACCAGTGGAAATATTGGAAGCTATCATAATATTTATTTCCTATGCCAGTCATAAGAACTTCAAAGTGTATCAAATGGATGTTAAGTCAGCTTTTCTCAATGGAGGTGTAGAAGAAGATGTCTATATAGAGAAACCTTAAGGATTCCAACTGAAAGACAATCTTGACAATGTCTGCAAACTCAGGAAGGATCTATATGGATTGAAACAAGCACCAATATCCTGATATTATAGACTAGATAAATATCTACATGAGAAAGGATCCAAGAAAGATATTGTTGAAAGTAACTTGTATATCAAATCTGAAGGTGATAATCTATTAGTTGTTTTGGTGTATGTGGATGACATTATTTTTGGATGCACTAATGATTCTTTTGTTCAATGGTTTGATAATTCCATGCAATATGAGTTTGAGATGCCAATGATAGGATAATTTTCATTCTTTCTTGGTCTTCGCATTATTCAGAGTCATGAAGGTTTATTTCTCTCCCAAGAGAAGTAGTTGAAGGAGATGTTGAAGAGATTTCAGATGGAAGATTTGTCATCTGTTAGTACACCTATGGTTTCTGGTTGTAAATTTAGCAAGGATAATCCCTCACCAGATGTTAATCAAAGAACCTATCAGTCAATGATATGAAGTCTCTTAGACATCACAACATCTCGTCATGATATAATGCAAGTTGTTGGAATGGTAGGAATATTTCAATCTGCTCCTAAGCAAATTCATTTGGTGGATGTTAAGAGGATATTTAAATATTTGAAGGGCACAATGATTTATGGTCTATGGTACCCTAGAAATTAGAATCTTCTGTTAAATGCATATTCAGATGTTGATTGGGAAAATTGTTTGGATGAAAGAAAGAGCACAAGTGGAGGTGCATTCTTCTTGGGTGATTCTTTAGTTGCATGGTTTAGTAATAAGAAAGAATGGATATCTTTATCTATTATAGAAGTTGAATACATTGCTTCTTCCACCTACTGTACACAAATAATCTAGATGATCCAGACATTGGCAGACTTGGAGGTCAAATATGTTGATCCCATTCCTGACCATTGTGATAATGCTAGCACCATTAGTATGTCCAAGAATCCAGTCCTTCATTCCAATACTAAGCACATACCTATTAAGTATCACTTATTAAGGGAGAAAGTTACAAATAGAGTGGTTCAATTGAATTTGATTTCTTCTATATAACAGATTGTTTATATCTTCACTAAACCCTTACCAAAGACATAGTTTGAGTATCTACGCCAGAAGTTGGGCGTCATATCTTATTCCAACTAACATGTCTACTTTGATAGGGAGAACTGTGCTATAGAGTATTATTTGACATTGATGTCAAAGGGGGAGAAGTTTCCTTTGCTATAGATGATAAACAGTTGGTGATTACAAGTAAAACATGCATCCTGAATTTGAAGGTTGCCATCAATTCCAAAGGGGGAGATTGTTGGAATTATTATAGGTATTGCAATCATATGGAAACTGATCAGAGTGTGATATGGTAGTCATTGATGGAAAAACATAGAATATGATCTAGATAAGAAGAGGACTCAAACGAATAAGAAAAATATTTGGATCGTGTGGTGGAGATCTGAAGGTGTGAAGATCAACGGACAGAAGGAGTTTTGCTGGTTGAAAGAGCAAGGAGGATAAAAAGTCGTTGATTTGTGAAATCAAAAACTAATATCCAAGAAGGATATCATGATTAAAAGACGAGGTTGATCATGGAAGCAGATCAATGGCTGACAACAATTTCACTGGGATAACTAGCGCGGATTAATAAAATTCTGATGTGCATGAAATTTTTATGAAGGCCGCCTTATGGTATTTGAATTCCACCGTCGATCTAAATTTGACGGTACTCAACGATTCCGCAGATTCAACTAGTAGGTGAGTTAATGATCGAGATGGGAGAGAAATTTTAATGTAATATTCTCTATAACATTTGGAGTCCACCGTAGATATGCATCAGAGTGAAACCGCAAAGAAATCAACAGTTCATAAGAAAAACAGAAGGAGGAAAGTGAAAGGAGGAAAGAGGAAGGAGGAATGCAGAAGATGAGAAATCAAAGTCTAAAATAATATGGGTTTCTACAACCCGGAGTCCTCCAGCAGAATGTGGAAGGTGGAAACAGGAAATTGTGGAAGTTGTTTAAACAAACTTGGAAAACCCAGGATCCACAATCTGCATCTGATCTAAGATCAACGATCGAGAAATGGTGCACAAGAAATTGATGGCGCAGAAGGAGTTTGCGAAAGAAGGTGTTTGTTAAGTCCTATTTCATATCAACAGTCAATAGAGAGGCCACACAAAATTGAAAACACAAAAGAAGTCCTGCGGAAAGAATCCTGCGAAACCAGAACTGTGGAAACTTTGATTTGTCAAGAGAATCCAAAATTGCGAAGATGCATTGAAGAAACTTATGATTGCACATCAATTTGACTCCTTGTCTTTCATAAGGCATGAAACAGTTTTGATCAGTTATGAAAATGAACAGTTAGGCATGCAAGCATGTGAAGGATTTAAAAATTGATAAGTATAAGAGGATGTGTGTGAAGAAGGGAAGTGTACTCTCTGTAGGAAGAGAGTTGGTGCATGGATCGTCGTCGAAGTGGGGATTGGAAAATGAAAGAGGACTTTGAGTTCTTTCAAGAATATCCAAAATAGAGACAATGAGAGGAACCAAGGTGCATAAGAAAATCCAGAAGTAGATCATAACAGAGTTGGTATGCATTTTTATATCGGTTTCCCTACATATTGTAATGAACATGTTTAAATCTAAGGAGCAAGGGTGGTAGGGTGGTGCTAGGAAAAGCATGTTGTCTTCTTTGTACAAGTTGGAGCCTATACAAGTGGAAGTTGGTACTTCCACCCAGTTGTAGCTGGAGAATGTTATTTTAGTGGGTGCTAGAAAAACATGAGGGTTGGTTCTCTCCACAAGAAGGAATTTTTAAAATAGAGGTTGCAACCTTATTTGAGTAGGTGCTTAAATAAAGATGAAATTTTACTGTCTCTATAATGTGTGTGTGATTGATGGTCATCATTCATTATGTTATACTTGCTGCATTATCATAACTATAAATATGTAATCAGTAATAATGTCTTAAATGTTGAAAATGGTTTAAGATTTAGAAATAACTGATTCACCCCCCCTCTCAGTTATTTGAATAATTTAAACATAGGAAAAGTTAGAGAGAGTAATGATAGTCTCTATTTTGAATGAACTTATGTGTGTGTGTGTGTCGCACATCAAATGAGTTAAACATGTGTTAATGATTTATGTTATATGTTGTTATATATTTCGACAGATCGATAAATGGTTGTCTTGAATGAATGTATGAGGGAATAGGTTTAAATCCTGGTTTCAGTCGAGTGACTTGATATTACTATAAGAAGTAAATCCCAGACATTACTAAAGAAACCTAGTTCTGGTAGTCCCCATAGGATTTCTCTGATGAGACTTTAGTTGTGTCGCAGGTGTTGCAGACAAAGTTCTCTTCTATTAGGCTGATATCTTCGGTTTCGTTGATGAATAAAGGGGTTGAACCTAGGTCGACCAAAATCAATCCAACAAATGGTTCTATTGTGGGGACCTAAATCATCCCAAAAAGAATATGTTTTGACACGCAATGAAGTTGGAAATTCAATATTGGGTTGATTATAAAGAACTAGAGTTTGCATGGGAGGAAAGTGAAGGATCACGATTTATCCCAAATGAATGGTTGGAGTGATACCTTTATATGGAAATTCATGATATTTTCTTTAGCGAATTTCCCATCGTATTGCATGAGTGGTTGTCAAAGTTAGAAACCTAGAAGAAAAATTTGAAGGGAAGAGAACCTACAGAGTGGAGTCCTGAGTTGATCCAATGGATGAAGAGGGTGAGAAATTATATATCTAGGCCTATCAATTTTTGCGTCGATAGTATTTTGGGAGGATATATCACATAAACTGTAGTCGACATGATAAAGCCATTCAGTGAAGCAGAAATATATTTTTTCCAAGGACTGCGAGGTTGGTATCTATAATATCTTAAACTATGGATTAAGATGTTGGTGTGTGAGAAAGGGATCTTGAGAATAGAGTCTGATGAGTATATATATGTGCATAGAGACCCAGGATATGTTGCAATAAATATTGTGGGTAGAATAAATGGGGATAAACTGAGATGTTTTATGGTAATAGTGAGACTAGTCTATAAGGTGGACACCTAAGGAGTGGAGAATATTTCGGTTTGGAAAGAGAAGAAGCACTGTGTTGAGGCCTGGAAATTCGCAGGTAACAACAGTTAGGGATTCTCCCCAGTAAACGTTCCCAACTAGCCAATTACTATTTGGTATGGGGAATCCGTCCGGTTTACGGTCTGACTACCGTAGTTCAAGTAACAAAATAAAAGGTTTTACTGGTTACGACCCGGTCCACCATCTATATTTTAATTTTTTGAATTTAAGTATGATATGCAAGTGCCTATATAAGAATTCAGATTGATAGAGAATACGAGGAGCGGTCACAATGTGATGCACAGGTTCTTACCTCTCGTCTTAACTCACTCACATATAAATCACACACAGCAAGAAACTAAAACTAACTATCTAACCTATCCCTATGGAGCAAGATTATCATTTATCAATGAGTAATGTATTTATGTGCATGCATTAAGAAAAATCACAGATAGTTGTTATTTATTTCAAAACACATGAACATTAATAGATATATGAACAACAAGATATCTCATTATTTATGAAAATCCTTCGTTACTCATAGTGGAAATTTCATAGAATAAACTAGAGTGCATTCATAACAAGAACATAGGTTCAAAGAGTTAGAACGATCTCACATTTAATGGACAACAGCTGAAAATGAAATAGTTCACATTCAACAAATCCATAGTACAGCATTTGAAACCTTCCACCAAGATTTCTCCAACAAGAAACTTGTAATTTCTTTATTGCAAAAGGAAATAGTTCTTCTTACAACATACTCTCACAATTCTATCTGGGAAAAAGTCCTTTCTTACATCTAACTCTCCTATATTTATACAAAACAACAAAACCTTTGGGCTGCCCCTTGTGACCTTTGGGCTCCCCCTGAACAGTTTAATCTCACAAATTTGTCTTTTAGTGAGTGTTGTACAATACGTTATATTAAATTAAAATTTAATAGCACTTTTATAAAGAGAGACCAGCTTGGTTGCNATGTTGAGATCTCCAACCCTTACTTTCTTCTTCTCTTTCTTCATCTCTGCTTCTTCATTTTCTTTCTCTTTCTTCCTTGCTACCTTCTTTCTTTTGCTTTGTCTTCTAGACATATCTTCTCTACAGCAGCAATTACCCCGTCATCAATAACCAAAAAACTGTATCAGTCCATTTACCTTCTCCATATGCATTCTATAAAATAAACTATATACAGTGTTACTGCATGAAAAAATGACAAAACAAAGAAATCCTGTGAGTTTGTGTCTTGAAATCCGCTAAATCCATTGTCCAAATTAAAATCACAAGCTCAATAAAAAGATTCTTTACCTCAATCTAGGCCACATCTGGACTAAATCGAAATCATGAAAGCATGAATCATAACAATGTAACCACCAAAACTAAACCCTAACCTGTGCTCCTCATCTCGGAGAAACCCTGACTTGACCAAAAACAGAAACCTCCATGACCTATGAAAACAATGAGAAGACCCTATCGGCATTTTTGAACACTAAGCATCAAACAATTAGTTCGCTAAGGAGCCGCAATGGTGGAAGACATACAAACTATGACTTCCGCAATCAAATGAAAACCATTGGCGATCGAAAGAACTAAAGACTACGGAAGAATAGTCATATTCATAGCCGCAATGGCGAACAACAAACAGACTACGGGTCCCATAAGACTATTAAGTCAATCGGTGTCAGAGACCTTTAACACTAAGTGTCAGGGCTATAATCTTTAACATCTCCGCAGTGTCGACGATGCCAATGACTAAAAATTGTCTATAGTTAAGCGTTGGAGATTGGAACCACTAGTGAATTGGTAGGTTATTTCACTACGCCACCGCAACGGTGGAAAATAGACTGACTATGGATTCCAGAACAATTGAAAACATCGACGATCGGAAGAACTAAGGCTAAAGGTCGGAGCTCAAAACCACTAATCATCGGTGAGATAGTTCACTAAAAAGCCGCAATGGGAGAAGTCATATAGACTAAGGCTTCCACGACAATAGAAAATCATCGGCGATCGGAGCAACTAATGACTAACTCATCGAAACCTCGAGATGAAAAATACTCTGTAGTGTCGGTGAGACAAACAACAAGGCCTCCGAAAAGGCGGCATCGTTAAATACTAAAACTTCGACCGCTGATAAAACAAAAACACCGAAAGTCAAAAAGTAAAGTTTTTTGAAAAATAAACAAAGGAGATAAAAGCTCATTGGCAAAAAACATGACTTTCCATCGGCGACATAGAGGACTAATGCCCCGATTCAAACTTTAATAAAATTCTGACAGCGACAACAACAAAAAAAAACATCGCAAAGCAAAAAGGTTTGAATGAATCGGTGAAAGTAAAACTATCCATCGGTGGCATAGAGAAATAATTCCCTGATTCATTGTTCAACTGACTTTCGACAGCAATCATTGGCAAAATCAAAACAAACGTTAAGTGTTCAAAGATTCTTGGTTGGGCAGCGATGAAATCAGTTCATTTAACCTCTAAAACAAGGACGACATAGATAACTAAAGTTCCGACTCAAACTTCAACTCACTTCTGATAGTGCTAAAACAAAATCATCGACAAAGCAAATGTTAAAAAATAAGCAAACTCCATAATCAAAAGCTTTGGCTAGACAAAGGCAGATTTAGATCATCCAACTTCTGAAAAGAAGGAAACAATTGACCTCAATTGAAACTCAAGAAAATCCAAATTTGTAGCAGAGTGGAAAAACAGAGTTCAGAAAACAAAATAAATCTAGGCAATATAAAATCAAAAGGAGGGTCTAAATTTTTTCAAAAAATTTGGGAAAAAGTTGCAGCTGCAACACACTGAAACAATAAGTGGAATTTGTAGTATGACCGAGTGAGAGGACTATTTACTGGAGCCGCATATTGATGGAGGATCTTGCAACGAAGAAGAGGAGTACAAACTTATATTTGAAGAAGACGAAGAAAATGAAGCACCAAATCCATATCAATATTATAGCATACACGTGACCTCACATAGATCACCCGAGGTAAGATCTAGAAACACATCACCCAGTGGTTTTTCTAATCAAACTAACAATTATAGTGGAAATAGAAGTCAGGGAACTCCCACTAGAGGAATCTTTAATTTGACAACCCCAAGAGTAAATAGAATTGATGGAAATGATATAAAGCTACCAATATTTAATCGAAATGGGTTAAAGGACCCTGAGCAACATTGGTTTATATGTGAAGTTGTATGGACTGTGTGACAAGTCCAAGACGAGGCCATAAATAAAGCTCATATGATCACAACCCTTAGAGGTCATGTGCTCAAATGGTACATGAAATTATCTGTGGTTCCCATAAGAATCCCTTAGAAGAAATTAGATCAAATACAGATGGGATTGATATATGAATTCAAGAAGCCTAAATTTTAGTCAGAGTGCATTAAAGAGCTAAAAGAAATTAAATAGTTTCCTAGGGAGACTGTTTGGTATTTCAATCAAAGATTTAAAACATTGGTGGATAAAGTAAGCTTTCCTATGTCGGATGTCCAACAAAAAGAATGGCTTATTGCGCCGATGCTACCACATATCCGTGTCCCATTAATGGTACATAAAATTGTATCACAAAGTGAATCTCTTGAGCTTGCCATGAAACTAGAAGCTTCACCATTTATAGAAAATCGTGCAAGAATGATGTAAATACAGTCGTAGATTTCCAACCTTATGCTGCAACTTCAGGATATAAGGAAGGGGAAGGAAATGCAAGAAGAGCTTTGGTGTACCCGATGTAGAAATGAATGCCACCATAAATATTCATACCCCACATATATGAATTATGTTGTATTCGGCACACTGAATACAATAAACACACAAGGAGTTCCTTGTTGTATATTTTGTCAGACTACAGGACATTGGTCAAAAGAATGTTTATATTTACAAACTATAGTAAGCACACCATCTAGTCTATATTGAAAATTGTGTCAATCGGTATGACACGATGAGAAATATTGCAGAGCATATCAGCTGCAGGAGAAATTAGTCGACACATAACTAATGAAAAATGACGAACAGAGGCAGGTTGAGCGAGCTCAGGATCAATACCCATAGACTCAATATGATCAGGCTCAATACCTATAGGAACAATACCCTCAACCTAGGGGGGTTGGAATTTTCTGAGGTCGATGAGGAGGAGGAGGATTTGGTTGTGGAATAGTCCAAGTTATATGTTATAATTATGGACATCTTGGACAATTTGAGAAATAATGCACAAATCCTACAACGACCTGTTCGTACTATAAAGAACTGGATCATATTGTAGAGGAATGCCCCTATTTGATTATTAAATAGAAATCCAATATTGTGGGAAACCAGAACCCACCATAGAACGCTACTGCGAACATTCATTAGATTCATGTTGAACCACAGGAGCTGAATATTGTCATTGTGACAAGAGGAGGTGTTGTGACTAGATTAGATCAAGAAGCACCATATGGAAAACCGAGAGTGTGAACGACACAAAAAATAATATGCCCTTTGTTATCTAGAAGGAAAAATATGTATTCCAAGATGCATGACATCAATTTGTCGATGGAAATCAAGTGTCGAATTCTGCTGTTGTACCAAATGATGGACCAATATTGGAAATCCCTCAACGATTCGACCAGTTGTTCTAGAAGAAAAAGACAGAAAAGGTTAGTAAATTGAAGGAATTATTTAAAATTTGTTTAGCACTAATACAAGATAAATATGTTGTCACATAACTGAAAGCTTTAATAGAATAACCTCAAGTATATTTGCAACTAGATAGGAGGGATAACCATATTGCGAAAGGATTGAAAACTAGTCATGAACTGAGAATGACTACCGAGATAGAATATTATGATATGGACTATATTATCCTGGACTTTGGATCTGATGTTAACATTCCTACTAGACAAACATGGGAAAATATGGGAAAGCTGAGACTAGTATGGTCTCTTGTTGAATTAAGATTAGCTATTGAGTCGAAGGTTTTACCTATCAGTTGATTGAATCAGGTTCCTATTGAGATAGAAGGACTATGCACTTATGAATACTTTGAGTTGATCAACATTGTTGAAGATACAAATCCATATATCATGCTTCTTGGGATTGATTGGGACATTGATAACCAAATTATTATCAATTTCAAGAAGAGGATATTAACGTTTCAAGATGAAGAGTTGAGAGTAGTCACACAACTTGATCCTTTATAAGGACATAGGTATGTTAAGCAGGTAAATAATGAAGGACAATATGGATACTTGTACCATATATACAATATTACCTCTACAATGCATAGTAATGTGAATCCAACGGCTAACTAAAAACTCAATAGAGAAGCATTAGTTCATGTACATCAGATTCTGGAGAAGCTCTAGAAAACTCACAGAGCTGATTGCATGAAGTGTCAACGAGAAGATGTGAAAGTATTACTAAATATATGCAATGGGTAGGTACCAAGGTATGTGATATACCTATTTATGAGGGTTTTCCTAACCTATATTATTTTCTGACAAAATTTGAAGAAAAAGTAACATAACCTCAGCGACTGTTAGCTTTGGATATTGCATTGAAGGTTACACCTGTCCGATGGTGAGCCGTGCATAAACAATATATATTGGAATGGCCTCAATGTTGGATATTGATGGAAGTTCGATTTGGAGAGAAGATGATTTACACTGGCAAAAAATACACATGATTGAATAATCCTATCAAACACATTGAGTATTGTCACGCGACATGGGAGGCATGTCCCTGAAAGGAATGGGTCCACCAGTTTATACACATATTGGACATGATACAAGGAAATGGTATAGGTCAGTTAAGCTACAATGAGGAATAATAGAATGGGAAGAACTAGCTAGCAATTTTACACATACATGTGAATTTGCTGATGATCATTCTTCAATTAATGTTTCTCTACAAGCCATTAAGACGAAGATATTTGAAGATATTCTTGTGTCGATGACACATTTTTATCATAGCAATGCGACAGTCAAGCATTGGATGGAATGTTATAATGTAGTAGGTGAACCCAATGATGATGATCCCCGTGACATAAATATTAATGAGTCTGAAGGTACTCGCATGGTGGAAGGATTAGGTGTATCAAGAAACAAATTTTTGAATCCTTCAAAAATAAAGAAAGTAAACATTGAATCCCTAGGGAATCCAAAGTTTTCCAATATTGGATATTATTGCGACGATGAGACCATCAGGAAGATCACCTACTTACTGCATGATTTTTTGGATCTGTTTCCCATGAAATTTTCCAAAATGAAGAGAGTTGTCATAGATATTAGAGAAATGAATATTCCATTGAAGCCCGACACAAATCCTTTCAAGCAACAACCATATTGACTCAATCCAAGGTACAAATAAAAATTTAAGATGGAGTTAGACAGAATGTTGGATGTAGGCATCATAGAACCTGCTGAAGAATCTGAATGGATTATCCCCATGGTAATACAAGATAAGAAAACTGTTGGTGAAGTATGTATATGTATCAACTTGAGAAAGTTGAATGATGTATGTCTACACGACCCATTTCCAATTGCATTTACAAATGAAGTATTGGAGAGTGTTAGTGTAAAATAAGTACTTTCATTTACTAATGGATTCTCTAGTTACCATCAGATGAGAATTGAAAAGGAGGATCGACACACGACAACATTTGTGATAGAGTGGGGATGTTTCCAATATGTGGTAATTCCTTTTGGAATCAAGAATTATCCTTCCATATTTTCTAGGATAGTTGTTGTTGTTTTTAAATATTTCATTCATAATTTTCTTGAAATCTACTTTGATGACTGCACTATATTTGGGCTCATAAAATATCATATTGAGAGCCTCAAAATCATACTAGAACGACGTCGAAAATACCATATTTCACTTAGCTTAAAGAAATGATTGTTTTGTGCCCATTTTGGAATTATATCGGGTCATATGGTTTGTCGTGATGTAATATTGGTGGATCTTGCTAAAATTGCGATCATTGTCAAGCTACCACCACCAGTGACAGTAAAACAATTGAGAAAAAATCTAGGACATGCAGGTTACTATCAGAAGTTTATCAGAGGATATGCAGAGGTGACTGCTCCTATGGAAAAATTATTGAAGAAATATGTTAAGTTTCAGTTGAGTGAATAATTCCAAGAGAGTTTGGATGTCCTGAAGAATAAGATGGTCACAACACCCATATTAGTTTTTCTAGACTAGAAGAAAGAGTTTCATGTACACGTTGATGTGTCATCTACCACACTTGACGTCGTACTTGTGCAACCAGGTGATGGGTCTATTGATCATCATATTACTTTTTCTAGTCGAACATTGTCAATGGCAAAGAATAACTATACCACGAAAGAAAGAGAAGGCTTATATATGGTATATTCTCTTCAAAAAATTTAACACTATTTACTGGGAGGACATTTCAAGATGTACACAGACCATTTTGCATTGAAATATGTGGCCAATAAGCCAATGTTGGGGGTGGTAATATTTGTAGATGGCTTCTACTCTTCCAGGAATTTGACTTTGAGATCATTATTAAACTAGGTCGACTGAATTCAAGACCAGACCATATGTCGAGGATAGAAAGTGGAGAAGAATCAGGTAATCTCGATGATAGTATTATTGATGCAGAACTGTTTGTTAATAAGTTGTTTGATGATAATTATAGAGATATTATACATCTATTGACTACAATGTATGCACCAGAAGAATTCGCTATGACAAAGAAGAAACAATTAGTTGTCAGAGATATAGAATTCTAGTTGATCGCTGGATAGTTATACAAAATGGGACCAGCTAAAATTCTTCATCCATTTGTTTTGGAACATGAACGACCAATGGTATTAAATGAAGCATATGTTGGTGTCGCGAGAGAAAATTTTGCAGGAAAGGAGACAGTACACCCGAACTTCACTAGAAATTCGAAAAACATCAGTTGAATGAAAACTTGTAGAACAATTGAAGACAGTTGAGGAAGAAGTACAACAGGAGACTGAACAAATTGTGAAAATATTTCAGTATTTTTAAAGCAAGGTCACACTAACAAAGATTTCAAACTGATGTTTCTCAGGATGATCCACAAGTGAGTGTTGGGGGCCTCTTGGCCCTAGGAAAAGTTAGACATAATAATGATGGGAAATATTAAGTTCTTGGTGATGGTATAAGTAGATACCACCACAGAAGTAGTCACAACAGAAGAAGAATAAAGCAATTCGAAAGACAAAGTTTGACTTATTTTGGGTAAAGAACTAGTTAGAATAATTCCTCTTAGTAATAAATCATTATTGTAATTGAGGACACTAGTGCTTATTTTTAGATGTAATAAGATGTATTAAAATATAAAGGCATCGTGTCGAATGACAGTTGAGGGACATTCGATGGTTCAAATCAAGAAGTGTAAAAGTAGAAAAGAATATAAAAACACCAATCCAAGTTGTGTACGGGTGGATGGAGGAGGGAGAGGATCGATCTGAAAACCAAAGAGAATGAAACAAGAGATAGAGGTATGAATTGTAAGGAACATCTAAAGAAGAGTCTACAAGCTGAGTGCATAGACCAAAGGTGCCAAACCATTTCTCATGCCATATGAAGAGCACCTTTGTGGTTTTTCCCAGATGGGTTTCCACATTATATCTTGTATTTGTGTGTATTTAAATGATTGTGTTATTGTTAAATGCATATAGGTTGTGAATGAGCCAATATGAATGTGCCGCACAGATTCTGTTGTGATTGAACTTATGTGTGTGTGTGTGTGCGCCACGTCATATGAGTTAATCATGTGTTAATGCTTTATTTTATACGATGTTATATATGTCAACAGATCGATAGATGGTTGTCTTAAATGGATGTATAAGAGTACAGGTTTAAAGCCTAGTTTCAGTTGAGTGCTTTGATATTGTTGTAAGAAGGAAATCCTTGACATAACTATAGAAACCTGGTTCTTGCATTCCCTATAGGATATCTTGAGTGAGACTTCATCTCTGTTGTGGGTGTTGATGATGCAGTTCTCCTTTGTTGTGATGATATCTTGGGTCTTGTTGATGAACAAAGGGTATGAACCTGGGTCGAGCAAAATCAAGTCAACAAAACGTTTTCAACAACCCTTTTGACTTCTATATATTCTCCATGGTATTTCAATTAATTTATTATACCAATAAGTCGAGTGTAAAATGACGCCATTTACTTTGTATCTTTCGTTGATAGAGATTCAAAATATCTTCTAAGAATCTGAAATTTAGAAGTATTTACCTTGTTTAAGCCTCCTTAGCGATCTTTGTTGCTACTACTCTTCGGAGTATGCTTTCATGCATTGCTTGATGTATGTAGAACAAATCATTTCCTTATTTCTTCCTATGTTCCCTCAAGGCATCCTTATCATCTTATATGATATTATTATATGTTGCATGATCTACTAGTTTTGTATAGCCATTTTGGACTATCCCCCATATATATTGACCTTTGAACAAATCCTTCATGGTTAAAGACCAATATTCATAATTCTTTCCTGAAAGATTGGAGTTTGAATACTTGACATTTGTGCACCAAAAGTGGAATCCATTCTTTTAATTTTAATTTTTCTTAAAAATTGAATTTCCCTTTTTTAAGAAAAAATTTCTATTCTTCATAAACACACTATGATACCATATCTAGGAAGAAATGAAATAGTAAAGAACTTTGCACTTTAAAAATTTAACTTTATTTTTCTTTTTTTTTACTTAGATGGAAATCCCTCATTTTCTTCGACAAGTTTACCTCGAAAAGTCTACTTCGACCAAATAAATTCCTTGAATTAACTTCGATCAGTTTTTACTTCGAGAAGACTTACTTCAACTAGTTTTTACTTCGATAATACTTACTTCTACTGATTTAATTCAATGTGTTTTACTTCAACTGATTTACTTTGATTAGATAAACTTCGACAGGTTTTACATCAACATGATTCCACACATGACTTTTACCCCTGACAACTTTTTGACTCCAACATAATTTTAACTCCGACAAAATATTACTTTGAAAAACTTATAATATAAGAGGGTTATATTGGTATATAAAATATATCATTCACTTCAACGCAAAATGCATCTTTTTACCATCTTGTTGGTAAATATAAATTCAACTTAAATCCACTTCGACAAGTTTACATTTAACCAAGCATTATATTGGAGGTATTTCTTTAAAATATTATACTATGAAAAGCCGACTATATCAAACAACCAAAATATTAAACAAGACTTGTGTCGAAGCTACTTTGTGGTTATATGAAAGATTCTTGATTTATTTTGCAATCCATAAATGTGAAAATCATTCACAAAAGGAATACATATTCTTGAGAATAAACACATAAAGTTCATAGCATATATTTACCTCAACAAAATAGGGAAATGATGCCTGCATACATAGAATTGAACTTTACTTGGGATTTTCACCTTTTACAGAGCTTGGGTTCTCAATAATTTCCAAAGCCACAAGCTTGTGCTCTCAAACACTTCTCATAATTTTTCTTCTTCTCCTTTCTCTCTTACTGTGTATTTTCCCAGAGAAACTGTTTTACATTTTTCTTCAACTACTTATACACAAACTTAACTTTTTTATTCTCTTGGAAGCTAGAGACTACCATTAAAGACTGTGAAAATTAATACATGATTGTAACTTTACCTAACAACTTGACTTGCATAACAAAAACAGAGTGACTGAGAAGACAATGTTTCTATAGACTCTAACTTATCTATTTGGTATTTGAAATACATCCGCTAGTAATTAATTTCTCCAACAAGTTTAGTCTCATATTAGGTACCATGGAGATGACTTCCAAGTCAGTAGTTCCTATGTGATTTTTGGATTTGTGGAAATTGAAATGAGAAATTTTCTTCTCTTAGGGTAAGGTATTTAGTCCATTTAATTTGGGAGAATTTTTAGTGTTAGATTTTTATCCTTTAGAGCAAAATTTCCTATACATATCTTAACCAGAATTCTCGACATTTTTAGGCACATTTGTATTGAGTCCTAATAAAATATATGATTCATTTTTCAAACAAAAATGATGGTTGTAGTATGGTTGATTGAAATAATACAAAAAATTATATGGAATACACATCAATTTCATCATGGTACGGATTTATGCATCTGGTATATCACTTCCACAAATACTGATAACTTATTTCCTTAATATTTCATGTCATTCTAAATTTATCTCCAGCAAAAATACTACCCAGGTTAACAAACTGGAAGTTGTCTCATGGCCTGCAAAGAAAAATGTCTTACATTCATCCATGATTTCATCAATAGTCATGCTCAGATTTTTTTTGAGACCCACCCAATTTGTTCAAGTTGGTAGTCATCATGATTCCAAGGAGTTCATTTTGATAGGCAACATGAGTTCTTGTTGTTGTTATCCGCTCCAACCTACTTTGAATTATATAATTCAAGATTTCTTTAACTCTTCTATCAATCTTGCAGCCATAGCTGATCTTTCCTCTAGGACTATATCTACCCAAAAACCAAGGAATATAAGTACAAAATCCTTAATTACAAGTACTATGAGTCATTATGTTTGTTTAGATTTTTTGTGAACTATGTACATCACTAAGAAAACCCTTATGAATAAGTAAAGGATTTACATATTATGGCACTAGCCTATACAATGGCAGGTCACAAAGTACATTAAAAAGAAAAATGAAACATTGAAGTCAAAGTACTAGTGAACTTGCAGCCACATGCAAAACCGTATAATTGGAAGATAAGTATATTGTGATTACTAGTTTCCTAGGGTGAAAACAAATTGTTCAACTTTGGTCACCATTTCTTGTAATTCTTTATGCAATTTGAATACATATTATGGCACTAGCCTATACAACGACAGGTCACAAAGTACATTAAAAAGAAAAATGAAACATTGAATTCAAAGTACTAGTGAACTTGCAGCCACATGCAAAACTGTATAATTGGAAGATAAGTATATTGTGATTACTAGTTTCCTGGGGTGAAAACAAATTGTTCAACTTTGGTCACCATTTCTTGTAATTCTTTATGCAATTTGAATACTTCTTTACCTTCATTGTAACTTCTACCGAATGTAGTATGCATTATGATGTATATTTTTAATGCTCTCAACTCTTGACAAACATCAATTTATTTTCCATGAGAGTCTATCTGATCCACCCTCTCTTGTCAATTCTTGAGCATGGATGAAGTGCAAGCAACCATTCTCTCCACCCTTTCCTTCCATTGGAAACATTAGAGCATAACTAAAGTCGATGGCATACTGTAAAATACTTCAACCATCATGGACTCCCCAAAAACTAGTCTAGGTAATGCATATCCTTGTTTAGTAAGCGAATTCAAAGCATATAAAGTATAATTTTACTTGGAAAATTAAAAACATATAAAGTATAATTTTACTTGATAGAGGACAACACTATTGGGATGAAGATATTCTATATATCAATATAAAATATGGTACAATTCAAAAGTCTTTTCATTTTCCATTAATCCATAAACCTTTTTCCTCTTACTCTTAAATTGATTAACTCTATCCTTATTAGATATAATTATTAGTCACCCACATTTTCACTCTAGCCGGCCTTGGGAGCTGTATGAGCATTATATATTTATTTTTTATAAGATAGATTGATAATAACTTGGTATATATATATATATATGCTTAAATCCATATTTACTAAACAACCCTAAAATTCCTATAACATGTCTAGGGAGGTCTACACAAACCTGATATGGTCAAATTATAAGGATAGATTGATAACGACTTGGTGCATATATTAAAGTGTTTTTTATGATATTATAAGAATAAATATATTCAACAGTTATAGACATGCAAAGTGACAATTCTAAATTACTATTTTTTTCATTCATTACTCAAGAAATTGTTTTACTGCTTCATCCATTAAATCAAGTCTTATTATACAACCATTGTATGACATTTCTAGAATCGAAACCTTAAGTTTGTCTACATTGAATAAAGGGCCCATGATCCTCATGTGCTTGACCCATCTCAATCCATTTATTAAAACCAGTCCCCACCCTAGCAAAGCCAATAGAAGAGTCCTTGGGGTCTCCTTTTCATTATCACTGAATTTATTTGATTAAATTTCCTTGATTCACCCTGGTTTTGAAATGTACATCCTAGAATGGAATCCATACTAATAGAAAAATTGCTCTCCTGAACAGAAAGAATTACCCAGTACTAATCAGACGTTGATTTCAACCTTACACTCATGGAAAGCTTACGTTATAAATTCATTGTTTTATTAGGCTAGTGCCCATAAGAGGAATATATCATTTAGTTTAACAAGCCTTAATGGAAGGAGAATAAATTATTTATAGATCCATATATATAACACCACTTATTGTATTGTGCTATGATTCTAGGAACAAATATTCTCCATAGGCTATGCATGTGCCTCCCTAAGAATCTATCAAGAATCTTTTTCGACTGTGGAGCACTTTTGATGAATGTTAGATATGGTGGACCTCTTATCCATTGGGGTATATAGACCTTCTGGAATGCATAAGGCTTCCATATCAAGTCTCTAAACCGCTTGACAACTATGCTCCCAAACAGAATAACTAAAATGGAAACCAATGCTTCAACACTACTTTTAATCACAACATCCATCATCAAAACCTTACACTACACTAATTAGAGGGCTACGTCTTTCCAATTTCCCTATAGTTCTCTATTTCAATGCAATTGTCACATAAACAGGATAAGACGCTTCAAATTTATAGGCACACTAGGACCTAAAAATGTAATGGACTAAAATTTGAGGTAATATTGTCAATTCCCCCAGCTCATTTGGTTAAGGTGTGGGTTTTGTTAGAAAGGCCACTTAGTGTTGCATGTGGGGAAGGGAGGGGAGTGCTGCTCTCTAATTTAGAAACACTTTAAACTTCACTAACAACTCAAATAAACACTTACAACACTATAAAAAATGGTTGTTATAGCTGAAAACACTCTACATATGGTGTTGAAACTAGCTGTTACAACTAACAACAATCTACACGATTATTATAGCTAACAGTCATCTACAACACAGTAATAGGTGAGTTGCAGCTGACAGTTTGACACCTTCTGATAACCCATGCGTTCAACTAATACTCTGATTCATTAATAAAACACATTAACACTAAATAAACTCTGATTTATTCAACTGCTATAACAAACTAACATAAAAAATAAAATCAAGTTTTCTAACTCAAAAACTGAGTAAAACACAAAAAATACATAGTAAAATTCAGAGTTTCAATCTGTGTATTTCTTAATGTGTTTCTATATCTCTATCTGTACAAACATGATTACAATCTTAGGTATTTATAACATTTTGGCTAATTCGGCCATTAACTGCTAATTGACCCTTCGTATTACAAAAACAAAATTCTTTGCAAATGCTCTATTATAGTCTATTATAGTCTGACAGAGTAGGAAAACTGTGTTGCCTCCTTAAAATATTAGATGCACTTGCTGGCATACTAAAATGGCTTTTCATGATTTATAAATTTGATGTCTGTCAAATAGTGTGACGGTGACGCGGTGTAACGTCTCTTCAAAATTTCAATGATTATATTTATGGGCATTTATGCCTTTTCACACCTCCAACAGTTAGCGATATGGACCTTCAGTGTTTTAGCGGGATAGGTGGTGGAGTAATTAACGGATTCCAACATTCTCTCCCTTAATTACTACACTCAAAAAACAAAATTTTGTGATACTAACTTTCTGTCACAGCTTACAAACTCCAATGTTTTCCTATGAAGCTCAAACAACTCTTTTCACAATGGTTTTGTAAATAGGTCTGCAAATTGATTTTATGATCTGCAAAATTCCATACTGATTTCATTGTTGTTTATCAGTTCTCAGATAAAATGATACCTTGTATCAATGTGCTTATTTCTTTTATGAAAGACATGATTTCTTGATAGTGCAATAGCTGATTTATTGTCACAAAAAATTTGAGTTGGTTCATTTTGTTCATGTTGTAACTCAAAAAGAGTTCTTCTCATCGATACAGTTTGACATGAAGTTGTTGTTGCTGCAACATACTTTGCCTCAGCAAAGGATAGTGTCACTATGGGCTTCTTCTTTGATTCCCATGCCAGTGATCCTGATCCAAAACTGAACACATATTCATATGTGCTCTTTCTATCATCAATAGAACCTGCGAAATCACTGTCAGTATATCCAATCAACTTAAAAATTGGGTTTGATGTATACTGGATACCAAAGATCATTGTTCCAGAAATATATCTTAGAATCATTTTTCCAGCTTGCTAATGGGTATTATTTGGTGATTCCATAAATCTTGAAATCAAACTTACTGCAAACATTATATAATGTCTTGTTGCAGTTAAGTACATGAGACTTCCTACCAGTCTCTAATACAACGTTGGATCGACTTTTGACCCATCATCCTCCTTATTGAGTCTTGTGCCAGTTGCAATTGGAGTTACTGTTGGCTTACAATTTATCATTCTAAATATTTTCAATACATCATTTGCATACTTAGATTGATTACTAAAAATACCATCTTCATATTGAGTTACTTCAATACCAAGGAAATATTTCATCATTCCTAAATCAGTCATCTCAAATTCTGTTTTCATGGTTTTCTTGAACTCATCTACTGAAATATCTCCATTGAATATCAAATCATCCACATATAAGCAAAAAAACTGTATTTTACCTTCTTGGTTTACCTTTGTATACAACCTTGGCTCACTTGGACTTCTGCTGAATCCTTCACTATTCAAGTATTCATCAATTATGTTGTACCATACTTTGGGTTCCTGCTTCAATCCATACAAAGATTTCTTGAATATGTAGACCTTGTCTTCTTGTCCATCGACTTCATATCTTGGAGGTTGTCTCACATAAAACTCTTCTTCTAAATATCCATTTAAAAATGCAAACATTACATCCATTTGATGTACATACCATTTATTATGAGTAGCAATAGCTAATACCATCCTTACCATATCAAGTCTGGTCACCGGTGCAAAGGTATCAGCTACAAGTCTTTCTTTGTATTTTTCAACATCACCATTAGCATTTAACTTAGTTTTATAAATACATTTGACACCAATGCAATTTTTATTATCAGGAAAATCTACAAGATCCCAAGTACTATTTCTTTATATGGCATCAATTTCTTCATCCATTTCTTTTATCCAAACATATTTTTTAGCGGCCTCATCAAAATCTACAGGATCACATGCTATAAATGAAAAATTTGAGACTTGGTATACTTCTTCATTTTGATCATACAGTTGTCTTAAACTTCTAGTCTTCTGACCTCTAACTTTGTTTCTTAATGACATGAATGTAGGATTCGATTCATTACTTACCTCTGATCATGTTCCTTTCCATCCACCAATATTTGATGGTTCACCATGTTCATATGTTCTGGACATTCTGGTAGATGTTCTTACTGCTGGTGTATGTGGATTTGACTGTCCTCCATGTGTTCCCTATTCATATTCTTCATCTTCTACGTGAGTTGCAACAACATCCTCTACAACCAACTTATCAATGCTCCCATCGCATGCTTTTTCTTCCTTAAACACCACATCTCTACTAATGACATACTTGTTGGTGATGGGATTATAAAGTCTATATGCAAGTTAGATTCTTCACTATATCCAACAAAAATACATTTCCAACTTTTTTCATCTAACTTTATCCTCATCTCTTCAAGTACATGTGCATAAACTACACAACCAAAAATTCTTAAATGAGATATGATGCTACACTTACCACTCCATGCTTGCTGCGGAACTTGATATTTCATGCTCTTAGTTGGGCTTCTGTTTAGAATGTATACTAAAAAAGTAACACCGTCTCCCCAATATTCATTTGGAATATGATTCTCCTTCATCATACTTTGAGCCATGTTCATAATGGTTCGATTCTTTCTTTCTGCTACACCATTTTGTTGTGGAGTGTAGCGAGCAGTAAATTGTCTTTTAATTCCATAATATTGACAAAATTCCATAAATTCATTTGACATATACTCACCTACTCTATTTGATCTCAAGAATTTATTAAACATGTCACACTCTTTTTAAATCATAGCTTTAAAACTTTTAAACACATCAAAAGCTTGAGATTTTTGTTTCAACAAATACACCCAAGTGTTTCGACTATAATCATCAATACAAGTCATAAAATAAACATTACCAGTCAAGGAAGGTGTTTGCATTGGTCCACACAAATATGTGTGTACCATCTCTAATGGCGCCTTTTCTCTGTATGAGACTCCAAAAATAAAAAAATTTCTATGATGGTTTCCCAATATGAAGCTTTCACATGATCTTGTTGGCTGCTTAATATTGGGCAACCCTTTTACCATCTGCTTCTTCTATAGAAAATATAAACCACCAAAATGTAAATGGCCATACCTCAAATACCATAACGATGATTGATCTAAACTCTTTGTTTTATAAGCATTCAAAGAATTAGTCAAATCATTTCTCATAATCAACGGAAACATTCTATTCTTTGTCATCTCTACTCTGGCTATCAACTACTTACTTGGATATTTATCATAAATAGTGCATACCTTGTTCTTAAAGAACACTATGTGTTATTTCTCCATCAATTTTCCAACACTTAATAAATTACACATTAAACCAGGAACATAATAAACATCATGAATAGTTCTTCTTTCACCATTCTTTGAATATACAACAATCACACCTTTACCATTGACTTTTACCTTACAGTCATTACCTAACTTTACTTCAGACTGAATGCTTGTATCTAGACTTCAAAATAATCCCGTGTTTCCAGTCATGTGGTTGCTGCATGTGCTGTCCAAGAACCATATATCTTTTGAACTTTCCTGGGTGACATTACAAATTAAAAACATAGGCTTCTCTTCATTTTCAATATCCTCTGTAATGTGTGTAGACAACTTACTAGTATCTGCTTGCTTCTTCCAACACGTATTAGCAAAATTCCCAAATTTATTACAATAAAAACATTGAACTTTAGATTTGTCATACCTTTGATTTCTTGGCTGCTTTGCTTTGCTGCTACTCCCCCTTACGCTAGGAGTATTTTGTTGTAACTTCTCTTCAGATTCTGAATCAATTTTGTTGTCACTGTGATCAACACTTCGACCTCCTCTTCCTCTGCTACTATATCTTCCTCTGCCTCTACCTCTAGTAACATGTAACTGAGATTTAAAAGCATTTTCTAATGGAGTATCATCATACCTATTCATTCTTGATTCATGAGCAATCAAAGAACTAGTCTGCTCATCAATGTGCATTTAATTGAGATTTTTAAACTCTTCAATTGGAACAACCACTGCTTCAAACTTCTTTGGAAAACATCTCAGCAATTTTTCAATCACACGTTGATCTGAGAGGTCTTCACCATATTGTCGTAGTTGGTTTACAACATTCATAACATGTGTCATAAAGTTATTGACAGTCTTGTTTTCCTTCATCTTCAAATTCTCAAAGTCCCTTCTCAAGTTCTGCAACTTAACATTCTTCACCTTAGTCACACCTTGATGGCAGGTTTCAAGGGTGTCCCAAGCTTTCTTTGAAGACTCAGCACTTGGTATCTTTGGAAAAATAGATTCACTCAGGCCTTACTGAATAATACCAAGAGCTTTATTATCCTTCTTCCTATTTTCTTTCAACAGAACACGCTTAACATTTGATAGAGCCAATTCGATAGCTTGATCAACTGGTTCTAGATACCCAATCATAACAAACTACCAAATATCCTGAGCATGCAGGATAATTCTCATCTTAATAAACCATGTATCATAATTTATTTCAGTCAACATAGGAATTTGTGGCTGTACTACACTGTTGTTAGTATCCATCTCAAATTAAATTCCAAAAAAATGATCAAGAAAACTCAACCAAGCTCTGATACCAATATGGGGAAGGAAGGGGAGTGTCGGTCTCTGATTTAACAACACTTTAAACTTCACTAACAACTCAAATCAACACTGTAACAGCTGGTTGTTACAGGTGACAACACTCTACAAATGGTTTTGCAACTAGTTGTTACAGCTAACAACAATCTACACGACTATTACAGCTGGTTGTTACAGTTGACAGTCATCTACATCACACTAACAACTGAGTTGTAGCCGACTGTTTGACACTTTCTGATAACCCATGCGTTCAACTAATACTCTGATGCATTAATAAAACACATTAACACTGAATAAAATTTGATTTCTTCAACTGCTACAAAAAAATAACATCAAAAATAAAACTGAGCTTTCTAACTCAAAAACAGAGTAAAACACAAAAATTACATAGTAAAATTCAGAGTTTCAACTCTATGTATTTCTTAGTGTGTTTCTATATCTTTCTTTGTACAAACATGATTACAAGCTTACGCATTTATAGTATTTTGAATAAGTCGGTCATTAACAACTAATTGACCATTCATATTACAAAAACAGAATTCTCTGCAAATGCTTTGTTACAGTCTATTATAGTCTGATAGTGTGGAAAACTGCGCTGCCTCCTCAGAAGATTAGATGTGCTTTCTCGCAGATTAAAATGGCTTCTCGTGATTTATAAATTTGATGTCTATCAAACAATATGACGGTGAGGCGGTGTAACGGCTCTTCAAAATTTCAATGATTATATTTTTGGGCGGTGATGCCTTTTCACTCCTCCAACAGTTAGCAATCTGGCCCTTCTGTGTTTCAACGAGCTGGGTGGTGGAGTAATTAACTGATTTCAACATTGCGATCCTCGATGATTTTGACTGCTTAAATGTCCTTGGGTCATGGATTCTTAGACCAAAGGCCACTCCCACAAGTCAGGGAGATTCTAGAAACAAAAATTGAGGTAATGCCTTATGTATTTTACATTTTAGATGATATTTGAAAGTTGAATTTGGCGATTCTAGCAAAAAAAAAAAATGAGGTAATGTCTTACCTATTCTATTTTTAAGAGGATATTTGAAAGTTGAATTTGAACATGAAACTTAAAATTTAAATATTATAAAATTAGTTTCTTATGAAATTTAATAATGATGAGTAAATAATGTTCCAGCTAAATCTAAATTTGTTTTCCATGTGTAAGGAAACCTATTCATGGTTTAATAAAGACTTAGAAGTATTAGTGAAAACTACAAACAACCAGTTATTTTTTAATATTGGTTATAAGTCAACTCAAATTTACAAACAACAACCAATAAAATGTTTTTGACCACTAAATTATAATAATTATTTAACAATAATTATGATAAATATTATGATCCTGAGAAAAGTGACCATGATATATTATTTTATTTAATGCGTGTTAAATAGTCTCTTCTCTAAATACATATATTTTAACGAATCCTTATTTTTTTTGTTGGGAACTTCACAGTTTTTTTTTCAAGCTTTCTAATTATAACTAAAGAAACTACCTTCTACAAGATATTAGATTTACATCTGATTTCTAAATTAGGTTTTGGTTTTGGTTTTTGGAGAAGTTTATAGATTGGACATGATAAATTAGGGATAGAATATTCGATGACCTTTTATAGATAGGGATAGAAGGTTTGTGCTAAATCATTTTCAGGTTTCAATGTCTTACAAGAACAACACTAATAAGATTTGATGAACTCATCTTCTTTAAAGGAAATCCAAATGGCTTTTGAACTTCTTTGGTCCAGCTGCGAACTTGGTGTACTTCATGAAGAATGCAATTCAATCTGTCTCTTACGCATTCGATGTGTCTTCCTTTTTGTTTGATGTGAATCCAACAAATGTGAAAAAAAACGTGTGATGTGAATATACATGGTCATTTGCCGTCCTTGTGGTCAACATTTTTATGTTATTTGTTGTAAACGGATCGAGTTCAAGGAATATATAACGATTGAGGATCATAGTTAGTTTTTTTAAAGTAAATGTAGAGATCCTCATAGGGTTGTCTCTCTAGAACTTAAGTTACATCTTATCCTATCATCTTATTCTTCCACAAGGACCCTCGAGCTGAAACAAGGTTGTATGGATGAAGCATTATATCAACATGATTAGAAGTGGAGCATTCCACTTTCAAGTCTCCTAACCTTAACCACTTCCAAGAACCAAACTCTCCAACATTTATTTTAATCCTCTCTCGAGTGTAACAAGAAAAATATAAAAGATCCAAGATCCAAAAGATTATCATCACACATCTCCTTGCCTTCTTTTACAAAGTTTCTTAGGGTTTTGTTGCATGCTTAGGCCTATCTTGAGCCTTCTTTTCTTAGATGTTTGTGTGCACTTGAATATTAATATTTTTTTAATTGATTTTATTATTTTAGTCTCCTTATTTGATAATGTGTTTTAATTATGTTCTCTTTAACTAATTGATTGCATTGTTATACACATGTTCTTATTTTAAATTAAATTATTATTTATTCATGGTATGCAGATAATTAATTTATTATTTATTCTTAGCATGTGCATTGCTTTCATTAATTTATTATTTGTCATTTTCTAAATTCTATGTTTTAATTTAATTTTACCAAGGTTCTATCAAAGGGTGCAAGAGATGCCCTTCAAATCAAGGAAATTTTTAGGGATCCATACCTTTATTAAAGTGTAGAAGACTTCACAAATCTAACTAATTATAAAACCTCCAACTAGAAAGTGTTTGGCAATATTTTTTTTTAAATAGTCAAATTTCTAATGGTATTATATTGTTTTCTAACCATTTTGGTGATTTTAAGAGTAAGAGAATTTAGTCCTGCGGAATTTGGGCGAATCATATATGAAAAAAAAGGGAAAACGACGAATACTCTTTTGAAAAAACCTAGAAAAATAGCCCATTGGCTAAATTTTTGCCCTAAAATTTTCCTTGTTTCTAATAGAATTCACCAAGGTTCTATGAAGGGTTCCATGGTCAAACACATGCCCTTCAAATAGAATTCACCAAAATTCTATTAAGTGTTCCATGGTCGTACCAATACCCTTCAAATAGAATTCACCAAAATTCTATTAAGTGTTCCATGGTCGTACCAATACCCTTCAAATAGAATTCACCAAGGTTATATAAAGGGTGTCATAGATTCCCTTCAAACAAAATTCACCAACTTGCTTCCATCAAGGGTGCCATGATCATCCGCATGCCCTTCAAATAGAACTTATTAAGGATCTATGAAGAGTTTCATGGTCATACACATGCCCTTCAAATATACCCTTTTTCTGTAGTGGGGATATGATACAACGATTAAGAACACATTAACTCAATCCACCCATATCCTGTTGAAAGACTAATGTCCACTAAAGAATAAGGTTAACACCTTATTGCTTGTCCCTTAGTCGAAACCTAGTGAGTGACCAAATCGACATGGAAACATGGATTCTATAAGAAAAATCCTCTCCCTCTTTTCAACTTATCGCATGGAAACTTGCACTATTTATGGCTTACATTCCCTCATACAACCTAGTTAGTTACCCATGTGTGGATAGATTGGAAATCACGATCCTATTCTTGCACACATGAAATCTAAGTGCATCAACTAGTTTATGAAAAAAATCAAATATCAATTTATAACATTATCACATGATACCATATCCAGGCCCAATCCAAATCCCATTTGGCATTTATGCCATCTTTTCAGAAATTGGCAATTTTTCAGTTTTGATGAATCTCGTTGTTCATTGTTCATTGTTCTTGCAGAAATTGTTCTGAAGGTCTCTATAGATAAACTTGATGTATTTGATCAAATCCCTAGTCTGATGACAAAAATTTGTGATCCTCTTGTGCCATTTGAAACTATTTGGAAATCCTCCATTTCACTACTCTAAGTTTCAAACCTTTCTCCTAGTTGCATTCTTTTCATCCAAACCTTTGTATATCAAGTCTAAAATCTTCCATATCAGGTTGGGAATATTTAAATCATTATACCTATGGTTTATTTACATTCAATACTACACTAGAAGCAATGAAGTAACCACATAAATCCTTGGGCTATTGCCTTGAAGGATTTTGGTTTAGCCAAAGGAGTATACCCAGGTGTGATGCACTCCCAATTCTATTACTGTCGAAGTAAGAACCTTGAGTCCACCTTCCAATAAGTCTTATATGTGTGTCAAATCCATCCTTTGTGAGTCCAAGTTGTTATTTTAAAGTCAGTGTGCCTAGACTAGGGTTTGTATACATCACAATGTTATCAAAGAATGTTCTTCTACACCTGTGGAACACAAACTCTTAGTTGAAGAAATATTGTAGAACACAACCTCAAATTTGCAGCTATGAGGCTTGAGTAGTATGAAGGGGAATAATCATTTTCTAATTATGAATACTTCATCTATATTGATGGAGGCATACCAAGAGATGAGGATGTCGGTTACTTTTGTGATATAACATACAAAGAAGGAAAAATGCTCGAACCACCAATGGCTAGACATGTTGATGGGAGAATGCTACCCACTTTCCTCCCTCTATCATGAGTAGAAAAGAAGAATTCCACTTGGGAGGTTCTAATTCCAATTCATAAGAAAACTAAACAAAACTTGTAGCAAATGATAAAGTTATTTTGTTCACTAAGGGGAATGAAATGCTTCAAAATAATATTCTTTGGTTCGTTTCCAAAGAAAGTTTCAAGACATTTATGTGAAGAAAGTGGTCTAGACAAGGGTAAATACACAATTGAATATCAACCTTTGGAGGAGCATGAATAGGGTATAAATAATCCTATTTGTGTCAACCATGAAGAATAAGAAGCAACATATCCTACATTAGAAGGAGAGACCCAAAGAGAGGAACACAAGCCACTACACAATGGCTGCAAAATGGAGGAATATCATGTAAAAGCAAAGCTTGAAGAACATGAAACCAAACATACATATAGCTTTGTAGAATAAGGGCACATAAGAGGTGACCTAGAAGAAATTCTTATGACACAAAAGTATGACCAAAATTCTGATTTTTTCATCAATCAAATTCCTTTGTAGCATATTAAGATAGTATCCACTTCCGATGAGAAGGGTAGCATGGCAAAATTTTCCAATGTGGAGAATTTTGGTGTCAAAGAATATTTTGGTGAGAGGGTTGAATTGATGGATGCGAGTTTGTGTGACTTAGATGAGTTGAATGAGACCATATGTGGTAGGATTCACAATGTGGAATGTATTTCATTTCATGACTTTGAGAGCCAACACTTAGTCTTAGAATAAAAGGTGTTGTCAAGAACTAACGGTGGACACAAAATTATTGAGGATCTTATGAGGAGGACACAGTTGGAGGAAGGGAAAAGAGACACTATTGAAGGTTTCATTAGTGTCCAATTGTGCTTCATAAAATCATAACTTGAAAATATGAAATAATATTACTCGCAACTATTCATGGACCAAGATCTTGCACTCAAATATGCAAAAGAAAAGGCCATGGAGGTAGAGAAGCTATGCATGGAGTTGTATGGATCACATCCTTCCTATTATACCACAACCAGTCACACATATATGGCTGGTGAAAATAATTCTTTAATTTAGGGCCTCATGAGAGGTTTGAATATGAACAGGAATCATATTTGCAAGAGTTTGAGAAAAGCACTCTCATGGAGGATGCAATCCAAGCACTTTATTTGATGCAGAAAGTTCATGAGATACTCTTAAGGGTGGAAGACTTTTCTATACAAGAGGTGGCTGATTACATTTCAAATAGATCAGAAAAACAAATTGTTTATTCATCCATGTATTGGATGGATAGATACATAGAAAAGATGGAGATTCATTGAGGTAAATATAATTTTTCCTTTTATGATATTTTTTTGGTTTTACTGATATTGTATTACTATGTGATTAGAAGAAACATATGGAATCCCTTGGATAATTTTAGTACAAATACATCCATGTATTATGTGTTCAAGTACATGGAATATTTGGAACTACCATGCAAGAGAAAATCGTCTTACATTCAAAGCATGTTGGATGCAACAAATCATGCAAGCAATCAGCTTGCACAAGAAGAGATCCAAGCAATGTTGGATTTAATGCCAGATATTTAAAAAATAATGGAAAGAGATGGACTTATAATATTACCATGGGATGTTGGTATCCTAAGGAGTGACAAGTTTTTCTAGGTGACTGAAACATTCAGAAGATTACATCATGAACAATGGAATCATCTAGGACAAGCTAGCTTTGATTTCCAACAGTCTATCCATGAGGAGCATTTGTTTGGTTTCCTATATAGGAAATAATATGATGGATCGACTCATTGTTTTCATGCTTGGTGGATTTGGATTCTTCTAAATACCCTTTGTGTTGACATTATATAGTGCAGAGGTAGGAGACAAATCTTACTACTCAGGTTCATTTGGGAACCTAGGATCATCCTTGATTCCATTACTATATTGGGAGAATTCACAACATGTATAGGGGACAAATACACCTCTTGAGAATGATTATTTGTTTGTGATAAAGTCCTTTCCCAATATTGATCTCCACCTTAGCCAACGTCATCATTGAGTTCACTTGGAAGAAGAAAATTTGTAAGAGACATTATGTAGTTACTGTTATGACGGTTCTGGACTTTCATGCATGGGGATTCACTTAATTGATGCACCTATGGCTTTGTTATATTACATGAGCAAATAATACATCAATAACTTTTGTAATATTGATGGCATTTTGCTTCATGGTAGGATGTTAGAGAAGTATTGTCTAGGTTTGGAAGCCATTCCATGTACTTGGGTAGAGAAATCATTGCATATCAATTTGTTTGAACATGAAATCGGAAGGATAGAGATATTTAATTTTGATCCTATGGTTGAGAATGGTAAGAATGGTGCACCATGTTTAGGATCATTTCAATTCATAACACATGTGGTTTCCCAAGTAAGGAAAGGAGTCTCCGATGGGGATGGGAATTCTCAAAGAGTTATCAAGAGGATGAAGAAAATGGTGCATCAATGTTCCCATGTTACATCCCATGAAGTTGCATACCTATCAAGAACATTTCTCATTCAAATTCATGGAGGTGTTAGCCATTATACATGTATTCTATAAGAGAAAATATTTCTTAAGAAGGAACAAGTTTGAAGTTAAAGATGACCACATTGGTTCAAGGTCAATCTTGACACATAAGGAGATCGATGTATGTTAACAATAATGGATTGCATGTGAGTCATTAGACGGATTGAAATATGAAGAGTGGTACAACACATGTAAATGGTATGAGTTTTTTTTAGGAATAGAATTTTGCAAATGCATGATCATTACTATTCCAAATGCTACAAGAGAAGTTTGCCCATTGTGCATGCATTGGTCAAATTCAATTCATGATTTGAAACTATACTTGCAATGGAGTGTTTCATAAGCATAATCATTAATGAGTTGATGGTTAAGGATGACTAATGTAAGCTTAAAAGGGGATCATATATGAAGGAGATGAATTTCAAATGTTGTAAGCAAAAGCTTGAAAAAATTTGTGGTAAAATGTCTAAATGTTTAATCATTCAAAATTTTCCCTTGCTTGAGGACAAGAAAAGTTTGGGAGGGGAGGACTGTAATGTCCCCAATTTTGATAGAACCATGGAGAAAAAACTAGGCATTTATATCCCCATGGATCCTATTTGAAAATTAAATTAATTAATAAGGAGTTAATTTAGGCTATAGTAATTTTATGTGATTAATAAAATCATGAAAGAATGGCGGGGACTATAATTTTGGAATAATTAATTTTCTAATTATTGTTTATGAGATGTAATTTAACTAGGTGGATCAAGAGGTAAAATAGAAAGAGGGATAAATCAATGTGAGTTGTCTCACTCAATAAATTTGGAAACAACATCTAAAAGTAGGAAAGGCATCCTAAAAGCAAGAACTTGGAAAAAGTAGCTAAAAGCAGGAAAAGAAGCACAAAGCAGAAAGACAAAAGTTACATTATTTTTGCACTCAAGATGGAATAAAAACGGTTAAAAAAGATGCAAGAACCAAATTTAGATAGTGAGGGTGCAATTGATGAGGAAAGTGGGTCCAAATGAAAATCAACTTGCCAAAGAAGCCTCCACTCATCTCTAATTTGAATTTCAAGAAGGAATGCTCTATAGAAAGGAAGAAAGCCACTACAGGGTTATAAAAGAAGTATGAGAGTCACCTTAGGAATATTTTGGAATTTTTCATTTGTTATATTTATGATCTTGAATATCTATAATTTTTTCAGAGGCTTTGGTGGTGTGCCCCTTTCCAGCATTGGGTGATGTGCCCCTTTGCAACATTGATCCAACTAAGAGATTCTGCAATCCTTTTGTTGGAGTTTGAGGAAGAGGACACCCAATAATTTTCATGGAGATTTAATACAAAATATAAATTATTTTGTAGGTCTGAATCATAGGTTACAATGTGTTGAGATTGAGTTTCTATAAAGCATAAATCTCTATGGTATATTTGTAGTGCTAGTTTGAGTTTGGTGTGTTTTGGGCTAAGGAGGGTACACCTGTGGTTTTATGATATATGTTGTTCGATTTACTCTTGATATTATTTTCTCAATATTAGGTGGAGGGTTCACTTTGGGTTGTATATATGAAGCGATTCTAAATACTTCCTAAAGGCCCAAGTTTTGTGAAGTGAAAATTCACTTTCTGGAGTTGTTTTCCCATCTTTTCTCTCATGTAAATATTTTGGTTTTCAGTGGCCATTATTGTATATAATTTCCCTATATATTGTATCTTCTTGAGAATCAATTAATGTTTATAAGTTTTCAATCCAATAAAATATATTCTCATTGTGATTTTACCCAAGTTTGATGCTCATATGTTAATGTTAAAAATATGCATACAATCTTTAGTTTATGTGTTGTGAATCTTCCCTTATTATTTCCAAATATAAGTTTGTGGGTAATTTTATTATATTATGGTGTATTAGTATATGTCCCAAGTAACAAATGAACAATTCGTGACCCTTGGATGCCATTTGGAATTGCTAGGAAACCAGTAATTTCATTGTGTGCTCTATCATCAAAGAAATTGACATTTTTTTAGTTTTGATGAATCTAACTGTTTGTTGTTCTCGCAGAATTTTTTTGGAAGTGTCTATAGCTAAATATAATGTATTTTATCACATCCACAATCTAAGGAAAAAAATCCATGAGCCTCTTGTGCCATTTGAAACTATTTGGACTTTGCCTAATTCACCAGTCCAAGTTTCAAACCTTGCTCCTAATTACTTTCGTTTTAGCCAAAAAAATTGTATATTGAATCTAATAGCTTACATATCAAGTTCAATATGTTTAAATAATTCTATTGGTGGTTTAGTTATGTCTAGTACTGCACCAGAAGAAGTAGATTTATCACATAATTCCTTGGGCCATTTATTTGAAGCCTTTGGTTTATCCAAAGGGGTTTTCCCATGTGTTATGCACTCTCAAATGTGCAATGGTCAAAGAACATTGAGTCCACCTTCCTATAAGTATTTCAAGTGTGTCAAATCCATCTTGTATGAGTCCAAGTTGTCATTTTTAACGTTAGTGTTCCTAGACTAAGGCTTGGGTACATTACAGTAGTTGACAGATGCCACTAGAAATACTTGAGAGATACTATATATACATGTTCCTATCAATGTATTGGGTAGGTTGGATGTAATATTGTTACAAGCATGGATTGTAGAGTTATTCAGTCCATAATAAGTAATTCATTGTGATTCCCTATCTTGAGATGATTATACAATTTTGATGTCGATTATTCTATAGATAAATGTGTTATGCTAAAGTTGAAATTTTATCTAATAATGTTATTCACGTAAAAGATATCATAATTTTGATGTCAATCATTATGTATTTTACAATATTTGATATTGTAATGAATCAAACAACCAAATAAGATTATCTAATATATTTTGGTGATAAAATTTGTATATATTTATAACATTTTGACAGGCAATGATTCAAATAGTTATATGTTTGAGTTAAGTGTGTGTCAGGAGGGAGGTGGGGGACATGTCTAAAGTAAAAAAACCAAAGGTGAATTGTGACAAAATTGTGATTGGAAAGTGAACGATGAACTAGCACCCATAACAAGATTTACTCACGTGGGAAAGAGAAACTCTAATATCACTTATGATTGTAATGAACCTAAGGCAACAATCAGGTCCACTAATTCTATATGATAAAGATGCAGACACCTAGTTGACAGATGGGAAAATTTACCAAGTAAAAAGAGGAAATTGTACTAGGGTTTGCAGGAGAAACCAAAAGGAAAATTAGGTGACTAAAATTTCAGATCCCTAAGCACCTATATGTTGGGACCTTTTAGGGTTTGATCATCATTCAGGTTGAAGTCTAGTACCAGGCTCCTGGGAGTCCCAACCAGTGAAAAGTGAGATCTTAACAATAAATTCCAATCAACCAAAGAATAAGGAAAGATTAGTAAGGTTCTAATTCTTGGTTTAAGAAGATAACATAAATTTATGCAAGTATAAAACAGTTGTGGATAGTCACAATAAGAGATAAGGGTCGCATTATGAAAACTAGTTACGAGGATTGTGCAGCTAGTCAAATTTTAGTGGTTTCCAAATGCATTAAAAGAGACACTAAACTTTTGTTTTAAATATGGTATGTCATCATTATGGTTTTAACTTTCATAATAGAAAATTAAATGAGTGAACCTATTTAGATACATAAATTGCTTCAAATTGGAAAACTGGTCATTTTAGCAATGAGATCTATGTAGGGTGTAAAATATTTATAAGAGACTCAGTCAAAATAGATCAGAATGTTATGAAATTTGTAGACGTACAGTAAATAATAATATGAAAAATTACATGAGGTTCTAAATAATTCTCATAATAATCTCATAGGTAACCTCTTATAGAAAAACTCCCAAAATATGGCATCCAGAGCTAGGAAACCAAAAGTAATCGATCCATGAACCTCCCCAAAATATGTGAGTGACCTGAGAGTGGTATGCACCTGATATTAGACAATATAATAGACATAATAACATGAAACATATCATATTGGGGTTGAAATGGCCATTACATTACTCCAAATCTTCCAGAACTTTATAGAAATGACAGAACAAGAGAAGAAGAAGAAATGTCATTGATAGAAGGCCTCCAATCTCTTCAAGATTATATCATAGTGGAATTAAAGAGACATCAACACCTGAAAATAATATTTTTCAATGGCTTCCATGAGTTTAGAGACCAAAACACAAGAATCATGGGCTAAGGGGCACACCACCCAAAGCGCTAGTTGAGGCACAACACTGAAACTATTCAGAGCAACTCTCAAACTCCAAAACAAAAATGATCAAAAGTTGTGAGAGAGGTGTGATATCATTTTTTTATAGAATAATTAGGATTTAAGGTTGAATTTGGTTCAATAGGTTTCCCACTTCACTTTCCCAATGTTCCCTCATGAATGAATGAGGAAACTTGCTTGCTTTCTTGATCTTCCCCTCACATGCTTTTTTCTCCCTTTGAAAATTGTGCCTTCCAAGAGTTTCCTGCTTTTAGACTAACATGATTTTATCCACTTTAGAAACTGTTCACTTCCTACTTTTAGGATGAATTTCCATTTCTCTGTTTTAGAAACTGTATCTCCAAAAGTTTCCTTCTTTTTGACCCTGACAATGTTTTCTACAGTTTCCTCCTTTGTCCTAGATTTTGTCTTCTAACTGAATTGGAAGGACACATCTTTTTGGATTGAGTGATTTTGGAATTTTATTGATTTTCTTGAGTGTTTCCATTTATGAATTCCAACTCATGGTCCACTTGGACCCATGATCTCTCCTTGTCACCTAGGCATAACTTAATCACAAAATTTATTAAAATAACATAATAATTAATAAAATTAGAACTTGCATCTAGTATAGTTGCACATTAATGTTTATTTATTTACAAAGTATCCCTCCTAGGATAGAACCACTAGGGTTCTAGGACATAATACACCATGGCCACTTAGGAGGGACATTACAATCCTCCCCTCCCAAAATTTGCTTGTCGTCAAGCAATTTAAGATCTATAGTTGAACTTGACAAGATTTGGAATTCCAAATTCCAACTAAACTCAATGGAAGTGCCACCATGTCATTGATGCGCTACTCTAATTATAATTATAGCTGCAAAATTGATCCCAGTATCCCACTTATTGTGTTGCATCCCATACATCAATGCAAACTGAAATGACCCATCATTTCATGGATCCCACTGCTACTTCTTCATCCTCCAAACATCACAAACAACTAGAGGAATCTATCATTAGGAAGGAGGTCAAGATCACACCACCAAATTGGAATTTGATCACTCCCAATGCAAAACTGAACATCTGTGAGACTCTCCTAGCAAGCATGGAACTCCTCAATGTGGGTTTGAATCATATTAAGTCTCTCCAAAATATGAGATCCCATGTGCACAAAAACACTAAAACTCACATTACTGCTACTCCAAAGACATATGTGGTCATCCCATGTCCATCCATATATACTAAGAACATCATATAACCACCATATATGCTCATTTTTCTCACAAGTATTATAATATGTATCATATAAATCTCCATAAATGCAAACAATGATGTCAATCATGTGCCTTTTTATCCACAAGGGGAGTGGAAGGACACTCCATCCAACCAAACCAAGTGGAAAGCAAAGTTCTTCCGCGGGTGAAAAAATCCAATGGCTCAACCCTCTGCCACTAGTCAAAGGGTGCAAGCATCCATCCAAAGATGTGTATTTCCTCCACAGAGGCCACCTTATGCAAGATATATGTCTCAACAATTTATCTTGGAATATTTCTTTCTTAGCTTCCTTCCACCAACCATGAGCATAAATATTTCTACAAGAAGACTCCATTTGTGACATGTAAGCTTCCACCCAATTCATATGTGGATGAATGGCATCAAATGGTAGAAATATGTTCCTATGATTATTCTCCATCCATGATTATTCCTAATCTATAGAAATCTTATGATCCCCCAAGCATGGAACTAGTTCACAACTCCAATGGCTCAACTCTCTTGCACCGGGTCCACTCAATGGCTGCAAATGAATGAATAAGGTATCAAATAATGCAAGTGGATTCCTCTATTGTTTCTGGGAAGGGAATGGTGCATTCATCAAGTCATCATTAACACATGTGGGTGCCTCCTACTCCTCATGTAGCATGAACAAGGAAAATCCCTTCACCTGTTTACCATCCTCATGCACCATGGTAGTAATAGGAAGTGCATAGGATGAGAAATTATGAATCAAAGTGAAATTTTTGCAATATTCATCCACCAATAATGTGGACGGATCCTTGTCTCCCTTTATTGGTCCATCATATGTATCATCTTGTGCCTCTTCCAAAATTATATATTTTCCACCAAGAGGCAGCTCCAAATTTCTCTGAAATAGTGCAAGTGCTTGGTCTTTATTTTGTTTGTTCTCCAATTCCTCAAACACTTGCGAATAAAATGCACCTAATGTGCATGTGTATAGGAGGTATATAATAGCTGCAAAATAAATATTTGTTGATGATCACATGTAAAGAAAATGTTAGTTATCAATGAAAAAATTATTGCATAAATAAAAGAATCCTTTACCTCCCAAAGTCTTCATTTCAATGATGTCTCTATCCACCCAATCAATGGATGAATAAGGAATTTTATTTGCTTATCCATATGGAATGTGATCACCACCTCCTCTGTATAAGAATCCATTACCCATAATGGCAGATCATGAGGTTTCCCCTTCAAGGTATGCATTCCATACAACCCTCTACCAATGCAAGCAATTCTAGTGCATCCTTGATCCTCCATTTTAGTGATATATTTACCAACACAATCCATGAATGGATAATCAATTTTGTGTGCCGATTCAATTGAAATATCCTCAGATATGTTTCCCATAGCTATGAACTCTTCATCCTTCCTCTCAATCTCAATAAGTGATTGGAAAATATTTTCTTCATCATAGCTTTTCACAAGCATATACAAATTTGAACCATCCTCATGTTTGTCCTCCACATGAGGTTCTTATAGCACATCCAAAGTACCTCCTACCATGTGCACATAATCATTTTCCATGCAATATGGAGGGTGTGATACATTCAACTCCTTTCGAAGTTGATCGATCTGCAACCTTGACTTTTTAAGAGATCCTTGCGTCCTTTTCAAGGAATTATATGTAGCCTCCAATTTTCCATGGAGTCTTTCAGACTCTTCTTCTTCCTTCTTGAATGCACAATGGTACATTTTAGAAACCATGAGGAGATGATCTATTTCAAATAGTAAGTTCAAGTATCTCTCCTTCATCTTGACCATGTATTATTTAAGTGCTATGAACTCTTTCAGAAGGGATTCTCCTTCCAAATATCCTCCATAATATTTCCAATAACATATTTCCACCAAGGCATTGGTGTCAACAATTTTCTTCATGGCTGACATAAGATTATCTTTGTCCTCCTTTAGTGATCCACTAAAAAGAAGATCATCCACCAAAGTTTCTCCTTCCAATTGTTGACACATAAGATCATATTTCTTGTGCCATGGATCCACAACAAAGATCTCATTCTCAACATCCCGGTCAACTTTATAATCTATTGCAAAATCACTTCCATGAAACCTTGGCATTTCATCTTCATCATCTTCATGTAAGGACACTATGGTGGCCTTCTCTTCCACCAAATTCCCGAGTTCACACCCAAGTGGCGTAGCCTTTTCTTCTTCTTCATTATGAGGATCAAGATGTGATTGTAAATCTAATTTAGAATCTTCTTTTGGTTTTGATCCAAAATATGTCTCACGACCCTCACATGAAACCGTATATCCTTGGCAATGATCTGGAAATCAACCACAAAGAAGCTAGAAGTGCATTAATATTCACTATCTTCTCTCATGCATTCACCTTGCACTAACTTGGATTCCACCTCATGAATCTCTTCCTCTAATCCATTTATATTCTCCTCTAATCAACTTGAGACTTCTCTATCTTGAATAGTACTCATATCACAAATTTTAGAAGCATTGTTTGAAGAAAAACCAAACAACCTCATAATGTTTGAAGATGTTGATGGCTTTGATGAATCTTAACCTTTGGTTCCTCTTTCATCTTCTTTACTCACAGAGGTTTAAAAACTTGGTTCCTATATGGATGATTTTATGCTCTTAAGAGAATGATCATCCACATCCTTGGGCCAGAATCCATACTTGCAATAAATATATTCCTTGAAAGAAATGTTTGCACAAATCTCCTTACCCAAAGCTAGATACCCTTGGTAGCAGTGAGACATGTTTTCACATGATTCTATCACCTTTGTAAATTATTTATTTACCAATGAAGGTTTATCCTTGATTTGTTATTTGTATGCTTGGATATAGAAGTAATCATATTCATATTTTGGTCTGCCTCCATCAACATAGAGAATTTATTCTCCTTCATATTCTTTGCAATACTCTTCATACGACTCATCATAGGCATCATCAGAATAGGACATGGATGCAATTTTCTTCAACTTCAAAGATTAATTTCCATGGGAGTAGAATAAAGCTATATTATACCACTTTAATGAACCTAAGAAAATAAACAGGTCCATTAAATCTATATGATAAAGATGCAGACAATTAGTTGACATGTGGGTAGATTTACCAAGTAAAAAGAGGACATTGTACCGGGGTTTGCAAAAAAAATCAAAAGGTAAGTCAGGAGACTGAAATATCAGATCTATAATCACATGGATGTTGGGATATTTTAGGTTTTGATCATAATCTAGGATGAATTCTACTACCAGGATTATGAGAGTCCCAACAAGTGAAAACTGAGATCTTAACAATTAATTCCAAGCAACCAAAGGATAATGAAGGATTAGGAAGGTTATAAGTCTATTTTTATGAATATAACATCAATTTATGAAGGTCTAAAATAGTTTTGAACAGTCACAAGAAAAGTTAAGGGCCGCACTATGAAAACTAGTTACCACGATCGTGTAACTAGTCAAATTTCAGTGGTTTCCAAAGGCATTAAAAGAGACAATAAACTTATATTTTAAACATGGGATGTCATCATTATGGTGTTAAATAATTTTCAAAAGATAAAATAAAAGGAATGTACTTTTTTAGATACATAAATTGCTTCAAATTGCAAAACTAGTCATTTTAACAATGAGATCTAGGTAGGTTGTAAAAGATTAATAAGAAGCTCAATCTAAACATATCAGAATGTTATGAAATGTGTAGAGAAATAAAATATTAATATAAAAAGTCCATGAGGATAAAAATACTTCTCATAAGAATCTTATAGGTAACCTCTCTAGAACAACTCCCAAACAATGGCATCCAGAGCTAGGAAACCAAATGGAATCGATCCTTGAACCTCCCAAACTCGGTGAGTGACCTAATAGTTGTATGAACCTCATAATAAAAAATATAATAGACATTATAATGTGAATCAAATCATATTGGGGTATAAATTCCCATTACATTACTCCAAAATTACTAGAACTTCATAGAAATGAGAGAAGGAGAGAAGAAGAAGAAATTTCACTGATAGGAGGCCTCCAAGATCTTCCATATGATATGATAATGGAATGAAGAGACATAAAAACCTTGAAACAACCTTATTAAATGGATTCCATGACAAGGGATACCAAAACACTGGAATTATTGGCTAAGGGGCACACCACCCAAAGCTCCAGTTAAGGCACAACACTCAACTATTAAGAGCAATTCTCAAACTCCAAAACAAAAATGATCAAAAGTTGTGAGAGGGGGTGTGCTATCATTTTTTTATAGAATAGTTAGGATTCAAGGTCAAATTTGGTTCAATAGGTGGACCAATTCACTTTCCCAATGTGCCCTCATGAATGAATGAGGAAACTTGCTTGCTTTCTTGCTTTTCCCCTGACATTCCTTTTTCTCCCTTTGAAAACTGCGCCTTCCTAGAGTTGCCTACTTTGAGATTGACTTGCTTTTATTCACTTTAGAAACTGTGCCCTTGATTCTTTTAAGGATGAATTTCCTTTTCTCTATTTTAGAAACTACATCTCCAAAATTTTCCTGCTTTTTTACCCTGATAACTTTTTCTGTAGTTTCCTCTTTTGTCCTAGATTTTCTCTTCTAACTGAATTGACAAGATCCATCCTTTTGGATTGAGTGCTTTTGACATTTTCTTGATTTGCTTGAGTGTTTCCATTTATTAATTACAACTCATGGTCCACTTGAACCCATGCACCTTCCTTGTCACCTAGGAATAACTTAATCACAAAATTTATTAAAATAGCATAATAATTAATAAAATTAGAACTTACATCTAGTCTAGTTGCATATTAATGTTTATTTACTTACAAAATACCCCTGCTAAACTAGAACCACTAAGATGACCAATAATATGAGTCATAAAATATCATAAAATATCATGGTCACTTAAGAGGGATATTACGATTGAAATCTCCCAACATTAGTACATGTGAAAAGCAATAATAGAATGATGTGTTTTCGATGTGTTCAATCTCTTTGGAGTTCAACCTTAATAATAGATAGGTACTCACCCTATACGGAGGGCAAGCGTGAGGGAACCAAACCTCTCGCCCCTTGCACTAGATTGTTATACATATGGAGCGTTGTTTGTGAAGATAATCTCATCTCCATCGATGCTAACAATGCTAAAGTCTATTATGATATCTGCAATCTTGGAGCAACCGAGCAGTATATCGTTAACGCTCACAGGTATGTGTAGATAAAGTATAAAAATAAGTTTAAATAAAAGTGGTAGCCTTAGGATTCTTGTAGGATGACGTAAGGCTTGTTGTTGCTTGAGGGGTCGACAAGTAAGATAGGCCATACCTAGATATGGACACACTCTCAAGGGCTCCAAACGACTGCCAGCATTGTGACCCAAAGGTAATCTAGCAGGTCATATTTCATTTGTCTTCAAAAGAGTTGCATCAACATGGGGCATGACGTGGCCACTTCATAGGTAGATCCTTTCTCTGATTTTCAACATACTGAAGGTCCGTAGTTCGATACTTCCTGGATGCAAATAGAAAAAATGTTAAAGAATTTGTGTTTATTTTGTATTTTGTGTATGTCTTTGTTAGTGCTTTTTCCCTATATTTTGCACCTTTTATTGCTTTTCCAGCATATTATTGGATTAATTTAGGGTAGCAGCATCATCCTCGATCTAAGAAAGTAGTACAGAAAATGCTTTACATTGTGTGAAAAAGAGCTTAATTTTTAAGAATCATCTTAAATTGGGATTTCTGATTACTACTTTTCTATAATTTCAATGCATTTGAATTGAATATATGAGCTGGATAACCAAGAAAGAGGAAGATATCATGGGTTGTGGATTGGAAGTCCCGCCATTCATTGGTATGTCTCTAAAGGAAAAAGAAAACAGAGTATAAGAGTACTTAACGCAAAGGAGGAACAATATAACCATACCCAGCATAAGGATATTCAAGAAGCGAGTCGCCTAATAAACGAAGCTCAATTTGTTCACCGAATGTTTTTCCAGGAGCCTGCAAAAGAAAGCATGGAAAAACAACATAGCGACCCAAAATCTATCATAAAATAGAACACAAAATTTATCATTTTGACAGAAGCTCAGTTTCTTCACTAGCTTTTGTAAAAGAAAAGACCATGAAATAACTTTTCCGATTCAAATAACCTCAAAAATAAAACATTGAATTCATAATTTTCATTAGAAACCAAAAATAGATCACAAAATTCATCATTTTCATCGGAAACCCAAAATAGAACCCATAATTCGTCATTTCCATCAGAAACCGCAACAGATAATAATCCTTTTCAAGCTCCGAAAAAATGAAACTGGCGGCGTAATTTGGTAATTGCTCAAAGAAATCATTCAATCTAGGCTCTGACAATACTTTGTTTGTTTTACAGGAGATCTAAAGCTGATATGGAAAATCGGAGCACCTGTCCTGCGATAATGAAATCAATGCAAATGAAATCAACGCCAAAGGAACAAGGGTTTCAAAGGTTGTTTAGGAAGCAACCACCTTTCACTGGTATGTATGTATGTCTCTAAAGATGAAAGAAACTAATTTTATTATGTTGAAGGTTCAAATAGTTGAAAATATGACATACCTGTCCCCTTGAAAGTCTTCATCAATAACCATTGCTTCTTCCATGAAATAGTTGTTCCAATTCTCCTTGAATTAAGAAGGCAAAGAGAACACCCACAACATGTGGAAGGAAAATATGTCACAGCATGTGGAAGATAAATATCGTTAGAGAGAGGCACATATGCGATCAAGAGGTGGATGGTTAGACAAGAAGTGGCACTTATCTATCAGAGCATGCACACATGGCCAACATGCAACGACCACACATCCCTAGCATGCCAAATAAAATCTACAAGACAATATAAAATATACAAGGGGATGCATCAGAGAACATATTAGAATGGTACATTTAATGTTAGAAGAAATAATGAATTAATGCTAGAGAAATTTCTAGCATTACCTAGATTCATAAAACTTCATAAAAAAATACACCTAATTGTCCACTTTAACCTAAGGTTTTTGAAGACTGGCGGGCACTCTGCCTCGAGTTGAGGCCAAATAAGAATACCAAATTTGTGATTGGTTGATAAAAAGTATTTGACAATTTTATTGGTTCTTAGAAAGTTTTTTTTTCAATGTTTGCTATAAAAACTTAGGATAAATGTCTTTGGTCATTATGCAAAGTAAATGAAACAGCGGAAAGCGGAATACTAGAGTCCTTGCTAGCCCAGGAAGGGACTAATAACATTATGCAACTAATTCCACGAGCCATATATTTTTAAAATTCATAACATATTCATAGTAAAATAGCGGTTAATACATACTAATAATTTTTTTTATGAACAAACTTAAAATAATAAACATCATGATAAACATAAAATTGTAAAATATTTTTTTTCCAATTTATACTACAATAATAAATAAAATTGATGTGATAAACATTACCTAATATATGAAATATTTTATACAATAGTTTTATCAAATTACTATGGATGACACTATAATATACACCATGGAAAAACTCAAAATAATTGTAAAGCAACTAATCTTGTGATGTGGGATAAAAAGAAGTTCCTCTTTGAAACTTTAATCACTCCTATTATCTTGTACGGGTGTGAGGTGTGGGGTTAGAGCATCTCTAGAGAATCTTGGAGAAAGATTGAGCAAATCCAGAATCGTTTTATAACATATAACCTCAAAATTAAAAGCAATACACCCTACCCTATTCTCCTTATAGAAGTGGGTCTTTCCCCTATTGAGAGGCTAGCTATGACTAGGCTCCTATTGTACAAGTACAAAATCAATAACATGGGAGACCATAGACTTCCTAAACTAGCTTTAAATTCCAGCCAAAACCACCTAAGGCTCAAGCAAGGTTGGTATAAAGATACCAGGGCTTGGTTAAACCGTTGGGAGATCAACGAAAATGTTGCATTGCAAAAATATAAATAACATTAAAAATATTGTCACTTCTAAGTTTAAGGAGAAAATGAGGTGTGAGAAATATTTAGAGGATAAAAGAAAATTAAGATATTATAAGGAGGTCATCAACCCTACGGTAGAAGATCAAAAGTATCTCTTGGTTTTAACTAGTTCAAAGAAAAAAATTAATATAGTCAAGATAAGAACGAACTCTCATGAGCTTCATAGTGAAACTAGTCGTTGAGCAGTTCCTAAAACAACATGGGTAGAAAGGATCTGCCATCTCTTTGAGAATATGAACATTGAGGATGAAAAAGACTTCCTCTTAGAATGCCCTGCGTACACCCACATTAGATATCAGTTTCATAATATTTGTTGTAATTCTGGCCTTCCTAAGCTTTTAACTTGTCAAAATTATAATGAGCTCGGGATGCTTATCTCCAAGCTCTTTGAGCATAGAAATACAATTTTAAAACAAACTAAATAATGCATTTCTTTGGGTTCGATAGACCAAAGTTTCGTCTGAGTGGACGTTAATCATCATCATCATCAACAAGTTATTATATAAGCTAATAAAATTTTAAAGTAAAAAATTCATTTTTAAACCTTTGAATGTTACAATAATTATATCAAACTATAATATACACCACGGAAAAACTCAACAAGTTATTATATATGCTAATCAAATTTTAAAGTAAAAGAATTATTTTTAAACCTTTGAATGTTACAATAATTATATCAAACTATAATCTACACCATGAGAAAAGTCAACAAGCTATTATATAAGCTAATCAAAATTTTTAAAATAAAATAAATATTTTTAAACCTTAAAATGCTAGAATAATTATATCAAATTGATCCAATTAAACACCAAATTATTAAATCTACATTTTATTTTATTTTATGGAACATCAATCTAAATGAAAACAATACAATTATGCAACATAAATTCAAATTAACAATGAAGGATATGATGTGAAAACAAAAATGCAATTATGCAACATAAATTCAAATTTACAATGAAAGATATGATGTAAAAATTAAGAGAATAGATTTTGAAAATAGATAATAAATATTAAAACCAAATTTATGAATAAATTTTATAATTGATCTAACTAGGTAAATTAATTTTAAAGTACAATCATTTTTTTAAATATATGCATTATAATTGTATCATAGACTCATTTAGGTGTTTAAAATGTCATTTACATGGAATTAAATTTAATTGGGGAGAGTAATAATCATTTTTCTCAACCACCTAGACTATATCTAATAAGCATATTGATGATGATGATGACGATGGTTAACGTCCACTCGGACCAAAATTTGGTCTATCGGACACAAAGAAATGCATTATTTAGTTTGTTTTAAAATGGTATTTCTATGCTCAAAGAGCTTGGAGAGAGGGGTCCCGAGCTCACTATAATTTTGGCAAGTTAAAAGGCTAGGAAGGTCGGATTTACAACAAAGTTTATGAAACTGAGATCTAATGTGGGTGTACGCAGGGAATTCTAAGAGGAATTGTTTTTCATCTTCAATGTTCATATTCTCACAGAGATGGTAGATCCTTTCTACCCATGGGGTTTTAGGAACTGCCCAACAACCAGTTTCACTTTGAAGCTCATGAGAGTTCGTTCTTATCTTGGCTATATTAATTTTTTTCTTTGAACTAGTTAGAACCGAGAGATACTTTTGATCTTCTACAGTAGGGTTGATGTCCTCCTTATAATATCTTAATTTTCTTTTATCCTCTAAATCTTTCTCACACAACATTTTCTCCTTAAACTTAGAAGTGACAATATTTTTAATGCAACATTTTCGTCGATCTCCCAACGGTTTAACCAAGCCCTGGTATCTTTATACCAACCTCACTTGAGCCTTAGGTGGTTTTGGCTGGAATTTAAAGCTAGCTTAGGAAGTCTATGGTCTCCCATGTTATTGATTTTTTGCTTGTGCAACAGAAGCCTAGTCAAAGCTAGGCTCTCAATAGTGGAAATACCCACTTCTATAAGGAGAATAGGGGAGGGTGTATTGATTTTAATTTTGAGTTTATACGTTATAAAATGCTTTTGGATTTGCTCAATATTTCTCCAGGATTCTCAAGAGATGCTGCAACCCCAAACCTCACACCCATACAAGATAACAAGAGTGACTAAAGTTTCAAATATGAGCTTCTTTTTATCCCACATCACAAGGTTTGTTGCTTTACAATTATTTTCAAGACCAAAATAAGATTTCCACCCTCCATTAATCCTCTTCTTAATGCTATAGTTCCAGTTGAGCTTGTGATGAATATCAATTCCTAGGTATTTGTAAGAAGACACTTCCTACAAGTTTCTATTGTCATACACAAAATTAGTGTAAGTGTTCTTCTTGGATTTGATAATCATAATTTTTGTGTTGTCATTGTTAACAATCATACCCATGGTAGAGCAAAAATCCTTAAGAAGCCTTAGTTTCTTATCAAGATCAGATGGACACCTTGCCAAAAGAACAATATCGTCAGCATAGAGAAGAAGGATGATGACTATTCTAGCTAAGATTGGGCCAGCACAACCTGCTTCCTCTAAACAACCTTCTAGCTTATTGTTATATCATAATTATACATAAATTTAATTAAATAAAATGAAAAAAATAAAACACCTTTTTATTTCTTTTAATAATTCTAAAAAAATTACAACATATATTATTAGTAGTAAAAATAAATAATAATCTTAAATCTATTATACACACACACACACACATATATAACCAAAAAGTTAGCAGATATATGTGTTATTATATCTAGAACGGTGTTTAGAAGAAGAATGAGTTAACACCGACAAGACAAAAATCATGAGTATAAAATCTAAGAAAGATACCTATGCAAATTTTATTTATGATAACATAAATATAGAGGAAGTGACTTCTTACAAGTATTCGGAATTGATATTCATCACAAGCTCAATTGGAACTATAGTATTGAGAAAATGATTAATGGAGGGTGAAAAGCTAATTTTGGTCTTGAAATAACTGTAATTCAGTCAATCTGGTCATGTGGGATAAAAAGAAGTTCCTCTTTGAAACTCTTGTCATCCCCGTTATCTTGTATGGTTGTGAAGTATGGGGGTGCAACATTTATAGAGAATCTTGGAGGAAGATTGAGCAAATCTAGAAGTAGTTTATAACTTAGAACATCAAAATTAAAAGCAATACACCTTATCCTATTCTCCTCATAGAAGTGGGTGTTTCCCCCATCCAGAGCATGGCTATGACTAGGTATCTAATGTACAAGCATAAGATAAATAACATGGGAAATGAGAGACTTCCTAAAATTGATTTAAACTGAAGTCAAAATCAACTACACCTCAAGTAGTGTTGGTGTAAAGGTACCATGGCTTGGTTAAACCATTGGGGCATTAATGAAAACGACATTTTGTACAACATTAATAATGTCAAAAATATTATTACTTCTAATTTTAAAGAGAAATTTTGGTGTGAGGAAAATTTAACGGTTAAGAGAAAATTAAGATACTATAAGGAGGTCATTAATCCTAACTTGGAAGATTAGAAGTATCTCTCAGTAGTAACTAGCTCACAAAAGAAGATCAATATAGCCAAGATTAAAACAAATTCTCATCAACTCCATAGCAAAATAGGACGTTGGTTTATTCCTAAAACTCCATGGGCAGAGAGGGTTTGTCGTCTGTGTGAGTCTATGAGCATTGAGGATGAAAATCACTTTCTCTTAGAGTGCCTTGCTTACACCCACATTAGTTTTGAGTTTCATAGTATTTGTTACAATACAAACCTTTATAACCTCCTAACTTGCCAAAAGTTTTGTGAGCATAGAAAGATTCTTGGCAAGCTTTTTGAGCACATGAACATGATTTTAAAGTAAACCAAGTATTATCCTTCTTAAGTTTCAATAGACCAAAATTGGTTTCAGTGAACGTTAATTATCATCATCAACTGATAAAAAATATATGATTAATTTTAAATAGAATGAAATTATTCTTCAACATTTGAAATCTTAAAGGCTTTAAAACCAAAATTAACATGTATGTTCAATTTTTTGGAAGACGTGTAATGAAAAGGGGAATAGAAGATGGTTTATATATAATATTATAGAAACTTATAGTAATATGTGCATTGTGAACTATGATGGGAAGGGGTCAATAGAATATAGTTTATATATAATATTATATAAAATTAAAGTATTGAAAAAAAATAATAAAAAATTAGAAACATAACATTAAGTCTTAAAGAAACTTTGCAAATGAAAACCCAATAGAAACCTTCGGTGTGATAAAACCTAGGAAGAAACTTTGCATTATGATTATATTTAGAATTGTTGTAATTTAAATTTGAGTCGACGTACTTAAAGTGATATTTAGATGATTAAATTTTTTAATTGATATTTATATGATTAAAATTTTTAAGAATTTGAATTTTTTTATTATATTTAAAAATAATAATTTTGAATTAATAAAACTTTTTATTTTAAATATACACATGATTCAACACCTTTTAATATCTTTTTTAATACCATTATTACAATAGGATCCCACAATGTTAACTTTGGATATAAATATAAATATAGACAGTTTCTTCAATATATTTTTAACTTTTCATAAATATAACAAAAATTCAAATTCACAAAATATTTAGATTCATTAAAATTAAAATATAGCTTAATATAAAAAAAATTAATTAACCTTTATAAATACAAAAGTAATCCCTCAATATAATTTTAAAAACAAAAAATTAGAGACAATTGCTACCATGTCATGGATCTCTTATGTCATCGATCAGAGGGAGATGCAGAACCAAAACTAAAGTAATACACTCCCTTCCATGTCATTCTTTGTATGACGAGGTGTTGAGTTTCAAGTCATTTTATTAAAATAAATCAAGCTGATTGTGATGATCGTTTGTTTATAAATAGATGGACTCGCAAAAGTAATCTAAATTTAAAATTGCCATTCTTTCGTTTATAAATAGATGGACTCGAAACGTAATCTAAATTTAAAATTGTCATTCTTTTGTTTATAAATAGATGGACTCATGATTATTAGGTTTGGTTCAAAAATGCATTTTTTAGACTTAGGGTTTGGTCTACAACTTAGGGCATGGAAGGTGTTTGGGTGCTCAGAACCAGTGACAGAATGCATGGAATAGCCTAGACTCCTTGGGAACTATGTTCTAAGGAAAAATATGGTTTGGGTAAGAACACATCACCATGTTGCCATCTCTAAGTCTGGGGTCAAAAGGAATTATGGGGTTTTGGGGTTGTTTGTTGTTGTCTGGTAGTTAGGCGGGGAGAATAAATTTGGGTTTTGTGAAGCACTGGCGGGCTCCCGAGCTGACAACCTTCTGGGTTAACATGGGTCTAGAAAAACAAAGAATGGTTATCCGAGCTTGTGGATAGTGGTTGTCAGTTTTGCATATGGAGTCTTGTTTCTCTTGGGGGTTGTGGGACCTTGGGTGGGAACAGTTCTTGTCGGCGGTGGACTCGTAAAGTTTGAGGGGATCAACAAAGGGCACATTGTGGGGGTTTGTTTACAATAATCTGGCATAGATTATTTACACGAAGTGGCAGGTCATTCTCCACCCTCGAAGGAACTGCTCAGGTCTCTAGAAGGGCGGAAAAAGCTGTAGCTCAGAGAAGTACTGCAGCTCTCGTTTTCCAGGTTTATTTAACACTTTCCCAAAATACCTCAATTGTCTTTCCACTCCTTTTGTCCTTTTCCATAAACAATTGGGGTTTTATGTTGGAGCTTGGGACGATGGTTTTTCAAAGGTGGTGGTCTATTAAGGTTCCACGTTACTGAGGTCCTGTATTCTCTGTCCACAAACCAGGCGGTGGGGTCTATTGGTGACAATGCATTCTCGGACCATACATGGTGGTGAGGCTAGGGTGGGTCATGATAACCCTTTCTGTAATGCCCTGAAACTAACAGAGGTTGCAGGGAAAAAGTTGAATGCGAGAGTTGCGGACATCGGGGTGTCCGATAATGAGGATTTACACAATATTTTTACACCTCATAGTGTTGATGATGGACCAGCGAGACCGACCAAAGTCTCCTCACCTATAAACTTGGAAAATGGGAAGAGCGTGGGAGAATCAAGGGTTCACTGCAGTAAGCCATATCATCGTCGAAACAAGGGACGATACAGAAAATTGAAACTGAGTCTAGATGAGGATAGAATGTCTTTGGGACATGGCGTGGGGTTGGAGGAGATGGTGGGTATGATCCAGAGGGGCCTAGTTGGGAAGTTTAGTTATAAATCCATGAGACGTACTGAGATTGAAACATGGGCGGCAAGTGTATGGGGCCCATATTAGGTTACAACCCTACAATCTATGTGCTGTAGAAGGGTTGGTATGGCTTCATTTCCAGAACGGAGGAACATAACACATTTGTTCTGGATTCTTCGTGGTTGTGTGGACAAGGTAGCTTGATGCTCATAAGCTGGCATTATGGGTTTGACCTGGAAACAGACAGGTTAAGGTTCAAACACATTTGGGTCCTATTGCTGGATATTCCAATCTTTTTTTGGAACTGAGAAGCTTTGACGGCTATCGGGAACCATCTCGGATGTTTTATCCATCTGGACGATGGGTTGCTGCATGGTATTGACAGACGTGTTGGCACTATTTTAGTGGAAATTGACATGAACAAGGGCTTCCGGGAGAAGATGGTCACCGACTGGAGGGATAGAACAATCTATCAAACACTGGACTATTGGGGGATCCCGTTCATATGCTCCAAGTGTCATGAGATTGGACACCTATGGAAGCAATGTAACTCTTTTGGCTCGGATTCTGAATGCGGGTTGTCGGATGTCGAAGCGTGGTCGACGAAAGACTCGGGTGAAGATAACCTGGCCCAAATGGATTCTCGACTTCTATCTCACACTGCATCAGACTCGACCCTGCTAATGGATCAGTCGTTCCTGTGTAAGTTGAACGCTCTTAACCCTACATTCATGTCAACCTTAAATGTAATTGATAGTGAATTTGTTAGGTATTTAGATGTTAAAGATGATGTGGTGCGGGAATACGCCTTAGCTAGTAACACGTTCTTCTACAGAGGCATGATAGACCCAAAGTTGGCCAATATTGGTTCTGCCAATGACGGGTGTCTCCCATTCTCCAAACCGGCCTCGCCCCCGACTAAAACGGTCATGGATGTAGATGTCCCGGGACTGTCAATGACCTGCAAGGGGGTAATGGGTTCGAGGTGGGATCAACCTCCAATGGTGCTATAGCAGGAATGGGGATACTAGAAACTAGGGCCAGTATTGGTCTAATTGATGAAGAGGACCCGTCTCCATCCCCTTCGGATCCCCCCTTGGTGTTTCCTATTACTGATGATATCCCGGGGCCTACAAAGGGTTTGCTCAGAAACCAGTTGCTCACCATTTACTTGAGGTCAAGTGTTAGGGGCATACCTATTCCTATTTCGGAACCACCTATGGATGAATCCCCTCCATTGAAATGCCCCACTGTTTCTCCACAACGTTTGTCCACTTGGGGGGGCAAAATGGGGGTTTTAAAAACTGACTTTTATCCCATTAAGGCTCGCAGTGCGAGGAAAGTTAAGAAGGGACCCGATATTCAAGTGGAGGAAAATGAAACAAACCCATCTCCTTCCCAGTCTTCTGTTAAATCTAGGGCGCTTAGAGGCATTAAATCCCTTGCTAGGGTCCGTAAATGATTTGTGCATCCATAAATATCAGGGGAGTGGGGGGGCTCCATAAACAACTTGCCCTCGAGAGAATTATGGATAGGGATATGCCAGATGTTTTATTTCTACAAGAAACTATGGTTTCGGCTCAAAAATCTTGTTCTTTCTTTCTTAGTATCAAATCCGACTGGGAAGTGGCATCGGTGGATGCCTTGGGTTTTTCTAGGAGACTACTGGCGGCATGGGACCGCAGAAAAACTAAGCTAAAAGCTTTCTTTGTGTTTGTAGGGATTCTATTAATAGGTTACTTCATGGATTTTCCAGAGGAAATAAATCTTATCAATGTCTATGGGTCGTACAGCTCCAAAGAGCATTTTTGGGATATGATTGTGGTAGGGGATACGTTTGATCTTCCAAATCTGATGATTGCGGGTGATTTGAATTTCACCTGGACGGCTTGTGAGATATGGGGATCGAAATAAAAAATGGACCCATTAAGTGATTATTTTGTGGATATGATGGGGGCAGCAAATTTAGTGGATGTGGAGCCGGCTCCATTGTGTCCAACCTAGTGCAATGGTAGGATTGACCCAGGGCGTGTGGCTAAGAATTTGGAAAGATTTCTGATATGCGAGTCTTTGATTGAGAAGATGAAGAAACACATGTCATGAGTTGACTTATCCATATTCTTGGATCATCACCCTAATTTTATTGAATTGGAAATGAGTGGTTCAGGCCCGGTAAGACCCTTCAAATTCAACCATGGGTGGTTGAAGGTGGAGGGTTTCAAAGACTTGATTTCTAAGGCATGGAATGTTGATGATTTCCAGCGGAATTTGTCTCCTTTGGATTTGCTAACTGAAAATTTTAGCAGGATAAAATTTGAAGTTAAAGCTTGGGTCAAGGCACTAGATGCAGCTGACAAGGAGAACCTGAAGGGTATTGAACAAAAAATTGGGATTTTATGTGCAGTATCAGACCCAATGGCGTGGAGCCAATCTGATAAGGACCTACTTCTCTGTCTAGAAAAGGAGAAATCCACTATACTTTAGATCGCATATCAAAATGCTAGGCTAGTGAGCCGCATGGTCTGGCTAGAAACAAGTGATATGAACACAAAATGTTTCCACAAATATGCGGATCATCAGAGGAATATAAACGACATTTGGGAGTTGAAGACCATTGATGGCCGTATGGTAAAGGATCAAGATGGCATTTCTGCAGAGGCACATTCTTACTTCCAGTCTTATTACAGGGTTGAAGGAAACATATCAGTGATTGACCAATTAAAAGTTGTTAAGGAATATCCTAGCATCTGTGATGAGATGGTGGGTGATGAGTTATTTTTTCTTGTCTAGATGGCGGAGATGAAAGAGGTAATCTTGGCATCTCCTAGATCTAAAATTCCATGGCTCGATGGATGGAGCATGGAATTGTTTACAGAATGTTTTGATCTCATGGGACCGGATCTTCCGAGGGAAATGGAAGACTCCAGAATCAAGGGTGTGGTTTCTGGAGCCATGAACTCAAATTTTGTGGCTTTAATACCAAAAAAGTATACTTCGGACGACCTGGGGGATTTCCATTTGATATCACTATGTAACTATGTCTACAAAATTATTACGAAGATTATTGCCAACAGTCTAAAACCTGAGCTTTCGAGGGGCCTCTCGTAGGAGCAATTTGGCTTCCTACAAAATCGACAGATTCTGGAGGCGGTGCGGGTTGCCCAAGAAGTGTTTCACAATGTTAAAAGAAAACCAATGGAGGCTAGTGCCTTACAAGTCGATTTAAACAAAGCATACGATCGTGTCTCTCGGTGTTTTCTCAGGTTTATTTTGATTCAGATTGGTATACCCTATAGAATGATGAAATGGATAATAGGTTGTGTCTTGTCAGTGTCTTATGCTATGTTAATTAATGGAAAACAAACAGAGTTCTTTTGTGTAGAACGTGGGCTGAGAGAGGGGTGCCCAGTTTCCCCACTCTTGTCCATGTTGGCGATAGAAGGTCTTAGTATATTACTCTTTAAGGCTAAGGCTTCTGGTGAGGTAAAAGGTATAAAGATCAGCAAAACATTATTCATTACTCATCTCATGTTCGTTGACGACATCATGATCCTGGGGTCTGGTTCTATCACCGAATGGGGTGTTATTGATGAAATTATTAAGAATTTATGTGTTGTTTCATGTTTATCAATTAATCAAAAAAATCAAGTCTCCTTCTGAATGGGGAAACTGTTACTCATAAGGCTGAGATGGAAAGATTGCTACATATGATTTCTTGTCCATTAGCTGAAGGCACAAAATACTTGGGATATTTTTTAAAACCAAATGGTTATAAATCAGGGGACTGGCTGTGGTTTCTGAAGAGATTTGATCGTAGAATAAAATTTTGGGGATGGCGGTGGCTTTCTATTTGTGAGCATCTAACGCTGGCTCGGTCAGTCCTGACTAACATGGTTGTGTAGTGGTTTTGATTATGCAAGGTCCCAAAGTATATTATAAACAAGTTAAGGATGAAGATCATGGCTTTCATTTGGTCCGGTGATGTAATGTAGACTAAATATCACTTGGTTTTTTGGGAGGACATGGCTCGTCTTGTGGAGAAAGCAGGATGGGGCTTGAAGAATGAAGCTCAATTTGTTCATCGAATGTTTTTCCAGGATCCTGCAAAAGAAAGCATGGAAAAAAAACATAGCGACTCAAAATCTATCATAAAAAAGAACACAAAATTTATCATTTTGACAGAAGCTTAGTTTCTTCACTAGCTTTTGTAAAAGAAAAGACCATGAAATAAATTTTCCGATTCAAATAACATCAAAAAATAAAACAGTGAATTCATTATTTTCATTAGAAACCAAAAATAGATCACAAAATTCACCATTTTCATCGGAAACCCAAAATAGAACCCATAATTCATCGTTTCCGTGAGAAACCGCAACAGAGAATAATCCTTTTCAAGCTCCGAAAAAATGAAACTGGTGTCGTAATTTGGTAATTGCTCAAAGAAATCATTCAATCCAGGCCCTGACAATACTTTGTTTGTTTTAAAGGAGATATAAAGCTAATATGGAAAATCGGAGCACCTGTCCTATGATAATGAAATCAACGCCGAAGGAACAAGGGTTTCAAAGGTTGTTTAGGAAGCAACCACCATTCATTGGTATGTATGTATGTCTCTAAAGATGAAAGAAACTAATTTTATTATGTTGAAGGTTCAAATAGTTGAATAGATGACATACCTATCCCCTTGGAAGTCTTCATCAATAACCATTGCTTCTTCCATGAAATAGTTGTTCCAATTCTCCTTGAATTAAGAAGGCAAAGAGAGCACCCACAACATGTGGAAGACAAATCTGTCGCAACATGTGGAAGATAAATATCGTTAGAGAGAGGCACATATGCGATCAAGAGGTGGATGGTTAGACAAGAAGTGGCACTTCTCTATCAGAGCATGCACACATGGCCAACATGCAACCACCACACATCCCTAGCATGCCAAATAAAATCTACAAGGCAATATAAAATCTACAAGGGGATGCATCAGAGAACATATTATAATGGTACATTTAATGTTAGAAGAAATAATGAAGTAATGCTAGAGCAATTTCTAGCATTACCTGGATTCATAAAACTTCATAAAAAATACACCTAATTGTCCACTTTAACCTAAGGTTTTTGAAGACTGGCGGGCACTCTGCCTCGAGTTGAGGCCAAATAATAATACCAAATTTGTGATTGGTTGATAAATAGTATTGGACAATTTTATTGGTTCTTAGAAAGTCTTTTTAAATGTTTGCAATAAGAACTTAGGATGAATGTCTTTGGTCATTGTGCAAAGTAAATGAAACGGAGGCAAGCCGAATACTAGAGTCCCTGCTAGCCCGGGAAGGGACTAATAACATTATGCAACTAATTCCACAAGCCATATATTTTTAAAATTCATAACGTATTCATAGTAAAATAGCGGTTAATACATACTAATAATTTTTTTTATGAACAAACTTAAAATAATAAACATCATGATAAACATAAAATTGTAAAATATTTTTTTTCCAATTTATACTACAATAATAAATAAAAATTGATGTGATAAACATTACCTAATATATGAAATATTTTATACAATAGTTTTATCAAATTACTATGGACGACACTATAATATACACCATGGGAAAACTCAAAATAATTGTAAAGCAGCTAACCTTGTGATGTGGGATAAAAAGAAGCTCCTCTTTGAAACTTTAGTCACTCCTATTATCTTGTATGGGTGTGAGGTGTGGGGTTGCAGCATCTCTAGAGAATCTTGGATAAAGATTGAGCAAATCCAGAATCGTTTTATAATGTATAACCTCAAAATTAAAAGCAATACACCCTACCCTATTCTCCTTATAGAAGTGGGTCTTTCCCCTATTGAGAGGCTAGCTATGACTAGGCTCTTGTTGTACAAGCACCAAATCAATAACATGGGAGACCATAGACTTCCTAAACTAGCTTTAAATTCCAACCAAAACCACCTAAGGCTCAAGCGAGGTTGGTATAAAGATACAAGGGCCTGGTTAAACCATTGGGAGATCAACGAAAATGTTGCATGGCAAAATATAAATAAGATTAAAAATATTGTCACTTCTAAGTTTAAGGAGAAAATGTGGTGTGAGAAAGATTTAGAGGATGAAAGAAAATTAAGATATTATAAGGAGGTCATCAACCCTACTGTAGAAGATTAAAAGTATCTCTCAGTTTTAACTAGTTCAAAGAAAAAAATTAATATAGCCAAGATAAGAACAAACTCTCATGAGCTTCATAGTGAAACTGGTCGTTGGGCAGTTCCTAAAACAACATGGGCATAAAGGATCTGCCATCTCTTTGAGAATATGAACATTGAGGATGAAAAAAACTTCCTCTTAGAATGCTCTGCGTACACCCACATTAGATATCAGTTTCATAATCTTTGTTGTAATTGTGACCTTCCTAACCTTTTAACTTGTCAAAATTATAATGAGCTTGGGATGCTTCTCTCCAAGCTCTTTGAGCATAGAAATACAATTTTAAAACAAACTAAATAATGTATTTCTTTGGGTTTGATAGACCAAAGTTTGGTCTGAGTGGACGTTAATCATCATCATCATCAACAAGTTATTATATAAGCTAATCAAATTTTAAAGTAAAAGATCCATTTTTAAACCTTTGAATGTTACAATAATTATATCAAACTATAATATACACCACGGGAAAACTCAACAAGTTATTATATAAGCTAATTAAATTTTAAAGTAAAATAATTATTTTTAAACCTTTGAATGTTACAATAATTATATCAAACTATAATATACACCATATTATATAAGTTAATCAAATTTTAAAGTAAAAGAATTATTTTTAAACCTTTGAATGTTACAATAATTATATCAAACTATAATATACACCATGAGAAAAATCAACAAGCTATTATATAAGCTAATCAAAATTTTTAAAATAAAATAATTATTTTTAAACCTCAGAATGCTAGAATAATTATATTAAATTGATCCAATTAAACACCAAATTATTAAATTTATATTTTATTTTATTTTATGGAACATCAATCTAAATGAAAACAATACAATTATGCAACATAAATTCAAATTAACAATGAAAGATATGATGTGAAAACAAAAATGCAATTATGCAACCTAAATTCAAATTTACAATGAAAGATATGATGTAAAAATTAAGAGAATATATTTGAAAATAGATAATAAATATTAAAATCAAATTTATGATTAAATTTTATAATTGATCTAACTAGGTAAATTAATTTTAAAGTACAATCAATTTTTTAAATATATGCATTATACATAGACTCGTCTAAGTGTTTCAAATGTCATTTACATGGAATTAAATTTAATTGGGGAGAGTAACAATCATTTTCCTCAATCACCTAAATTATATCCAATAAACATATTGATGATGATGATGACGGTGGTTAACGTCCACTCGGACCAAAATTTGGTCTATCGGACACAAAGAAATGCATTATTTAGTTTGTTTTAAAATTGTATTTCTATGCTCAAAGAGCTTGGATAGAGGGGTCCCGAGCTCACTATAATTTTGGCAAGTTAAAAGGCTAGGAAGGTCGGATTTACAACAAAGTTTATGAAACAGATATCTAATGTGGGTGTACGCAGGGCATTCTAAGAGGAAGTGTTTTTCATCCTCAATGTTCATATTCTCACAGAGATGGAAGATCCTTCTACCCATGGGGTTTTAGGAACTGCCCAACAACCAGTTTCACTGTGAAGCTCATGAGAGTTCGTTCTTATCTTGGCTATATTAATTTTTTTCTTTGAACTAGTTAGAACCGAGAGATACTTTTGATCTTCTACAGTAGGGTTGATGACCTCCTTATAATATCTTAATTTTCTTTTATCCTCTAAATCTTTCTCACACAACATTTTCTCCTTAAATTTAGAAGTGACAATATTTTTAATGTTATTTATATTTTGCAATGCAACATTTTCGTCGATCTCCCAACGGTTTAACCAATCCCTGGTATCTTTATACCAACCTCACTTGAGCCTTAGGTGGTTTTGGCTGGAATTTAAAGCTAGCTTATGAAGTCTATGGTCTCCCATGTTATTGATTTTTTGCTTGTACGACAAGAGCCTAGTCATAACTAGGCTCTCAATAGGGGAAATACCCACTTCTATAAGGAGAATAGGGGAGGGTGTATTGATTTTAATTTTGAGGTTATACGTTATAAAACGCTTTTGGATTTGCTCAATCTTTCTCCAGGATTCTCTAGAGATGCTACAACCCCAAACCTCACACCCATACAAGATAAAAGGAGTGACTAAAGTTTCAAATAGGAGCTTCTTTTTATCCCACATCACAAGGTTTGTTGCTTTACAATTATTTTCAAAACCAAAATAAGATTTCCACCCTCCATTAATCCTCTTCTTAATGCTATAGTTCTAGTTGAGCTTGTGATGAATATCAATTCCTAGGTATTTGTAAGAAGACACTTCCTACAAGTTTCTATTGTCATACACAAAATTAGTGTAAGTGTCCTTCTTGGATTTGATAATCATAATTTTTGTGTTGTCATTGTTAACAGTCATACCCATGGTAGAGAAAAAATCCTTAAGAAGCCTTAGCTTCTTATCAAGATCAGATGGACACCTTGCCAAAAGAACAATATCGTCAGCATAGGGAAGAAGGATGATGACTATTCTAGCTAAGATTGTGCCAGCACAGTCTGCTTCCTCTAAACAACCTTCTAGCTTATTGTTATATCATAATTATAAATAAATTTAATTAAATAAAATGAAAAAATAAAACACCTTTTTATTTCTTTTAATAATTCTAAAAAAATTACAACATATATTATTAGTAGTAAAAATAAATAATAATCTTAAATCTATTATACACACACACACACACATATATAACCAAAAAGTTAGCAGATATATGTGTTATTATATCTAGAACGGTGTTTAGAAGAAGAATGAGTTAACACCGACAAGACAAAAATCATGAGTATAAAATCTAAGAAAGATACCTATGCAAATTTTATTTATGATAACATAAATCTAGAGGAAGTGACTTCTTACAAGCATCTCGGAATTGATATTCATCACAATCTCAATTGGAACTATAGCATTGAGAAAATGATTAATGGAGGGTGAAAAGCTAATTTTGGTCTTGAAATAACTATACTTCAGTCAATCTGGTCATGTGGGATAAAAAGAAGTTCCTCTTTGAAACTCTTGTCATCCCCGTTATCTTCTATGGTTGTGAAGTATGGGGGTGCAACATTTATAGAGAATCTTGGAGGAAGATTGAGCAAATCCAGGAGTAGTTTATAACTTATAACCTCAAAATTAAAGGCAATACGCCTTATCCTATTTTCCTCATAGAAGTGGGTCTTTCCCCCATCGAGAGCATGGCTATGACTAGGTATCTGATGTACAAGCATAAGATAAATAACATGGGAAATGAGAGACTTCCTAAAATTGATTTAAACTGAAGTCAAAATCAACTACGCCTCAAGTAGTGTTGGTGTAAAGATACCATGGCTTGGTTAAACAATTGGGGCATCATAGGAAAAAGACATTTTGTACAACATTAATAATGTCAAAAATATTATTACTTCTAATTTTAAAGAGAAATTTTGGTGTGAGGAAAATTTAATGGTTAAGAGAAAATTAAGATACTATAAGGAGGTCATTAATCCTAACTTGGAAGATCAGAAGTATCTCTCGGTAGTAACTAGCTCATGAAAGAAGATCAATATAACCAAGATTAAAACAAACTCTCATCAACTCCATAGCAAAATAGGACGTTGGTTTATTCCTAAAACTCCATGGGCAGAGATGGTTTGTTGTCTGTGTGAGTCTATGAGCATTGAGGATGAAAATCACTTTATCTTAGAGTGCCTTGCTTACACCCACATTAGATCTGAGTTTCATAGTATTTGTTACAATACAAACCTTTATAACCTCCTAACTTGCCGAAAGTTTAGTGAGCATAGAAAGATTCTTGGCAAGCTTTTTGAGCACATGAACATGATTTTAAAGTAAACCAAGTATTATCCTTCTTAAGTTTCAATAGACCAAAATTAGTTTCAGTGAACGTTAATCATCATCATCAACTGATAAAAAATATATAATTAATTTTAAATAGAATGAAATTATTCTTCAAACATTTGAAATCTTAAAGACTTTAAAACCAAAATTAACATGTATGTTAATTTTTTGGAAGACGTGTAATGAAAAGAGAAATAGAAGATGGTTTATATATAATATTATAGAAACTTATAGTAATATGTGCATTGTGAACTATGATGGGAAGGGGTCAATAGAATATAGTTTATATATAATATTATATAAAATTAAAGTATTGAAAAAAAAATAATAAAAAATTAGAAACATAACATTAAGTCTTAAAGAAACTTTGCAAATGAAAACCCAATAGAAACCTTAGATGTGATAAAACCTAGGATGAAACTTTGCATTATGATTATATTTAGAATTGTTGTAATTTAAATTTGAGTTGACGTACTTAGAGTGATATTTAGATGATTAAATTTTTTAATTGATATTTATAGAATTTGAATTTTTTTATTATATTTAAAATTAATAATTTTGAATTAATAAAACTTTTTATCTTAAATATACACATGATTCAACACCTTTTTAATATCTTTTTTAATACCATTAGTACAATAAGATCCCACAATGTTAACTTTGGATATATACATTATGAAAGGTTAAATATAAATATATACAGTTTCTTCAATATATTTTTAACTTTTCATAAATATAACAAAAATTCAAATTCACAAAATATTTAGATTCATTAAGATTAAAATATAGCTTAATATACCAAAAAAAATTAATTGATCTTTATAAATACAAAAGTATTCCCTCAATATAATTTTAAAAACAATAAATTAGAGACAATTGCTACCATGTCATGGATCTCTTATGTCATTGATAAGAGGGAGATGCAGAACCAAAACTAAAGTAATACACTCCCTTCCATGTCATTCTTTGCATGACGAGGTGTTGAGTTTCAAGTCATTTAATTAAAATTAAATCAAGCTGATTGTGATTACCGTTTGTTTATAAATAGATGGACTCACAAAAGTAATCTAAATTTAAAATTGCCATTCTTTCGTTTATAAATAGATGGACTCGAAACGTAATCTAAATTTAAAATTGTCATTCTTTCGTTTATAAATAGATGGACTCATTGTTAATGGGCACATTTGATATCCCAACCTCGATAAATTATCTAGGTTCTACGAGTGTGGGTTAGTCTATCGCGACATAGAACTGATCCTTGGGTCCTTGCCACCCTTCATGAACCTCGGGTGACCTTATCTGCAGTGGAAGTGGCTTATCAAGCTATTGTAGACACCACTGTTGATTCTATTACGACTCTTTCTACAGTCTCAGAGGAGTTGGAGGAATATTACCTGCCCGCTTGGGCAGAGAACTCTTTATATTCGAATGACTGCTTGGACATGGTTTTCCTTTGGAAGAAGCCATTTTGGAAGCTATGAGTGGGTGAGATAAGATCTACGAAGATATTCACCATAGATCCTACTTTCTTCCAGAGCTAAGTAAAATAAAAAACTTGGAGTTCCATGTGAGATTGGCATAAGATGTTGATATACTGATTAATCCTTTGCCTAAGGAGGGAATTTTTGCTGAGGGGAATATGGAAAATATTTCTTCTACCATTCCTATCAACATCTTTGTGCACCCTTACGTCGTCGAAAACGTGCATATTTGTGCAAATTGATCTCTTAAGGAGATTGCTATATATACTTCCTTATTTAAGGATTTTCGCAACGTGTTTTGTTGGTCATATGAGGAGATGTCAGGCATTGATCCATCGATCATAGAGCATGAAATCTGAACCTATCCTGACTCTAAACTGGTGCAACAAAAGCTTATACTTGTCAATTTGCGTAAAGCGGCATCTATTAAAGATGAAGTGGAAAAATTACTGAAAGTTGGGTTTATCTACCCAATTGCTCTGACGAAATGGGTATCCAATCCTGTTCCTATGGAAAAGAAACAAGGGACAATACGTGTGTGCATGAAATTTCGTGACTTGAATAAGACATGTCCCAAGGACAATTACCCCACACCTTTTATAAATCAAATTGTTGATGCTTGTGCGGGTAGTGAAGTCTTTTCGTTTATGGATGGTTTTACGGATACAGTCAGATTCAAATCAAGCCGGAAGACCAACACAAAATGACTTTTATTTGTCCATGGGGTACCTTTGCATACAAGAAAATTCCCTTTGGTTTGAAAAATGCAGGGGCTACCTTTCAACAGGGAATGAATTTTTCCTTCCACGATATTAAAAATATTGTCGAACCGTACATGGATGATCTGCCTACTCATTCTGCCAAGAGGATTGACCATCCATATCACCTTCGCTTAAATTTTGAACGATGTAGACATTATAAAATACGCTTGAATCCCCACAAGTGTGTTTTTTGCGTTGAGTCGGGAAGATTACTCGGGTTCATAGTATCAAACAAAGGTATTCATGTGGATCCTTTGAAAGTAGAGGCCATTGTAAATCTTCCTCCTCGCTCTATCAAGCAACTTCAAAGCCTACAAGCAAAATCTGATTTCCTTCGAAGTTTTATTGTTAACTATGCCAAGATCACCAAACTTTTCATGCGCCTGCTGAAACAGGAAACTCCATTTGTATGGGATGAAACCGCACAACTTGTTTTCGAGGCATTGAAAAAATCTTTTTTATCGGCTCCTTTGTTACGTCCACTAGATTACTCTAGAGATTTTATATTGTATCTGGCGGCATCAGATTCAACCATTGGAGTAGTATTGGTTCAGGAGGACAACAAGCTTCAAGAGCATGTTGTCTATTATCTAAGTCGTGTGTTAGCTGGCCCTGAGCTTCGATAATATCATGTCGAGAAGTTGGATTTAGTAGCTATTTATGCTGTGCAGAGGTTGCGTCACTACATCCTACTGAGGACCACTACAGTAGTGGCAGATGTCAATCCCATTTAGTATGTTTTGTCCTGACGTATAATCAGGGGAAAATTCAATAAATGGATAGTCATTCTTATTATGGAGAGAAATTCCTATTGCTTGGGGTACCACAACAAACAACTTGACTCCAGAAATCAATCATTTCCAATATGCAATAGAAATTAAATGTCTAACACTAAAGGATAAGACCTCGTACCTTATTCCGGACGGTTGAAGTAGATCCCCATTGAGCTTTCTAACTTCAGCTTGAATTGATAGATTACTTCCTCAACAACAAGTAAACAATACAAGCATTCTATATATCATGGTGTTAGATCTATTCTAGCATATATAATCAATAATGTATAAGCATTTGACATAATCCAATGGATAAAATATTCATTCAAACACACATTATTTGACAGGAAAAGATATTTCTATTAATATAAATCAGAGATTACAAGATACAACCTTTGTCGGCACGTCTGCGAACCGAAGAAACTGAATCCCCCACTTGGGCCTCCACCACTTCAATCCTCCATCTCTAGATAGCAAACTCACAAGCAAAAGGCAAGCTTGGGAAGAACACAAAAGTGCTCCAAGGGACAAAGGGATGCAGACTCAAGCATAAGTTCCGGCAACAAAGGACTATAGTTTCTTTGCTCTCAATTCTCTCTTATGCCTTCAATATACCAAGGGGTTCCTTATATAGCTTTTCAAAGGGGCAATGAAAGGTCGAATCCGAGCGATCTCAAGGCATAGGTAAGGCCAGGAGTCAAGTGAGTCAAATCCATGTCAAGGAAAACTCCAAAAGGATTTGGATTTTGTACACATCTCGATGTACGGGGTTTCAGTGGTCAAACCGCGTATATACGCGTTTATAAGTTTAAAACTTGCGTGTATCATTTTTCACATGTTTTTAGAAATGGTTAAGGAAACATCAAAGGACAAAAAATGGTCCATGGGGTCTAAGGAGTCTGCAGCGGGACAGGGGAAGGCCATACAAAGTGTGATTCATCTGGAGTGGTGAAATCAGCTATAACAGATGCCCCCTAATGTGTGAGGTCAGAGGGGCATACGATGGCCGAAATACATTATAAGTCCATTCCAGAAATGGAGTGATGAAGGATCCCAAATGGAAGACTAGCCACCCAATCAGCATAGTACAATAATACAACTCTATACATAACTGCAAATACATATAGCAGTCCCGGATACATAAGAGTACAATGACCATGAATAGGCATGATACAAGATATCTGTTAGGATTATTAATCCTCCCTTGTACAAATTTGGTCATATGTCTAAATCAGGAGTCATGTCTAAATCGGGAGTCCATCCAGTCTATTTATAGTCATTAGCACCATTGGTTAAACTTGACCAAATTGGGGCACATGTTTCAGTTACCAAAGTGTGGGGAACACTAATTGAGGCTCACTACCACTTATTGCACTTGATTGCATAAGTTTAGGAGTCTCCTAGATCAATCCCTACAAATTAGGAAGCAACTGGGAGTGCCGAAACCAACCAAGGTCAGTTAACTTCAGTTGATGACTAGTCAAGCCAAGTTAGGAGTCAGTTACATTCAGTTCTAGCTGTCTACATTCAGTTAAATAATGGTTTAATTAATTGCACACATGTGGGGCGCTTTTCTCACCTACCATAGTCAGTTAACCATTATTTAATACTAAATGTAACAGTTAGTTGTGTTTTAGAACTCCACTTGTGATTTAGACAAGTCTTGGTTACCTACAGTCAAGTAGAGTCATCAATTCGAACTTCCTCATGTGGATTCGAATTGCTTGTGGCTATTAAAGCCATTTTACATCATTGTAATTATTATCTAAATTACTTTTTGATTAATGAAAGCATTCACAGCTGCAAGCCTTTTGCACTGTTTCATTCTTCAATTGCTGAGTAAATTGTGAGATCTTCTTTGTGAGTTTTGTTTTTGTCTGCAGATCTATATGCTCAAATTTACAATATCACATAAGTGGTCATTGCCATGTACAATATACATAGATAAAAATCTTCATGATGAAGATATACAAAGGACCATGATCTCCATAATGGCTGAAGATATATAACAGATCAAGATCTCCATAGTGGCTGGAAATATCTGACATATACTGGAATCAAGTCACGAGAGCTAAAATATCATGAACACTGGCATGATCAAGGAGGTAGCATATAAGAGATGCCACCAATATGGAAAGTCTTCTACACAAACCGCTACGAGTACATGTCCTACTATGCGAATAGAGGTGTCGAAGTCGAACATAGTAGTCCATCGTTTGATTGCTGGTCATTAATGTATACCGTTAACAGATGCGAGATCACCCACCGATGATGAAAATGAGAATCAAGGTACTAGAGTGCAAACTAACAAGTGTGAATAAATGTGTTTAGGTCGAACACTTGAGAGGATCCATCGATCAGGGGACATTGATGTATTCCAAAAAACTGTCGATGGTGAGAGAACCTGCCACTGATGACTGCAAGTCTCAAGGCACTCAAAATGACTCTAGATTCCAATCCCATAATAAATGATCTGAAGTCGATGGGATGAAATCCGCTGGAAGGAGGGCATTCAGGAATCCCCCATCATCCAACACAAGGTCCTCAGCAAAGTTGTATAATGTGGAAGGACTTGATCATAAGGTGCACGAACCAGTAACTGTACCGGGAATGGTTGACATGCAAAGTCAAGAGAGCTGAGGAATGGCCGACTCAGGCTTCAAATTCCTTATAACAAGACCATAACGACGTATGGTGACTGAATAAAGGCAGCACAGACTCGATATACAAACTGAGACATCTCTGCGACACAAGAGGCATCGACAGAGGCTCCATAGGGACTGGAAGCTTAACCAGTCAGTGGAGATACACTCAGATAAATGAGTACAACTCCTAAAGTCAAACTATAACCCAACCAATCGATGTGATATACAGTGCTCTTTTCGAAGGAGACACGACTCGACAGCTACCACAGATAACATCTTTCCTTGTCTGGATTTTTGGTTTTTATTTTTATTTTTTTGGACTTTTTCAATTATTTAAAAAGCTTGAAAAAGAATAAAATGTCTTTATAGTTATAGACTAGGAGGAGACGAGTGTCATAAAGGAAAACAAACTAGTTCCAAGCAGTGGAACATACTTATGCTCAATGCAAGGATACATGTGTAGGATATCGACACTCGGGGGAAAATCCCCTCCCGATAAAAAGGGAAACAAGCTGAAGAATATAAAAAAATGGCTCTGCATGGCTAGACATGAGACAAGCTTGGGCTATATGGCTGAAACGCAATGTCAGGGGAGCCGTCATAAAGCTCAATAAGGCAGGAAAAGCTCATGATAATGCATTCATAACTTGACATGAGGGAGTCCTGAGGGGAATAGCTAGAAAAAGATCAAGAGGAGTATGAGGCTCTTGCGAAATGTCATGGTAGTACTATACAACGGACTCCCACACCCTAAAAGAGAAAACGTCAGCATGGGCACTAAATGCAAATAAGGCGCTAACTAGGGTACCCATGTAAGGTGAAGCTCTACCACTCATATCATGCCACTTCTAAAATAGCAAGAAGGTTCCGTGACATAACAGAGTGGGTTTGTACCTAAGTTCATGATGAGATGGTCATAAGGTTATGCAAAATGTAGACGGTGATGAAACCTAACCTATATGCTAGTTTAGATATGATACCTGAGATCAGCACGAACGGGTCAATCCAAAGGCTAAAACGACACTGAAAAAGGTCCTCTACATCATGAATTATGTCAAAAACGGTCCAAAATGGTTAGAAAATGTTGAAACTATAGGAAAGGGGGTAAAAATTTTCAAATATTTGAAAATTTTCTATAAATAGTAAACAATTCAAAATATTATAAAACATTTGAAACTTTTACCCATTTGAGCTCTGATTTTCAATAGCGAATTCCAGGAGATCCAGCCGACGGAATCCACTACCGTTTCTTCTAGGTATTTACTCATGCTCTTCTCTTTCATTTTGATGCAATTTTTATGAAATTCCATGGTCAATTAGGCTTTCTAGGCCACCCTAAAATGGGCGTTACGGTCCATGCGGAAGTCGAGGTTTTTTCCGCGTATAGGGCTGGATATACGCGGAAAATGCCCTCAAACCCACGTACATACGCGGTTGTTTTGAAAGCAGTAGCGTATGAGGCCGTGCATAAGGTTTTTTCAATAATCTAATGGGAAAATTTGCAATTTCTTGTGCAGGATGGTCCTAGAGTGGAGAGAGCGTGAACATGGTGAGGTAGAGGAAGCAGTAAGGGCCGATCTAATGTCTCAACAAGCTCTACGTGCATGCAGACTCTACAAGTTTTGGTGTCTTGGTGGTTTGAGGGCCAAACCAAGACTATTACAGATGCTGGTTGATTACTGGGATCCAAACTCAGAGTCTTTCCATATAGATGGGATGTCCCTCACCATAGAGGTGGAGGACATATACTTCATTACTGAGATTTCTAGACGAGGGGAAGTGGTGAACCTTCGTTCTTGTGGTGGGCCAGGAGGTGGCCTAACTATTGATGAGTACATTGTGGTGTACTGCTATCCAGACACAGAGAAGGTGGGGAGTCAGGTCCCTACCAACGCTATACAGGTGCTGGGCCTAAAGGCCATACTATTGACATTGGGCAGGATAGCAGGCTTGGCATCACTCCACTAGGCCTCGTGGCCTCTGATGTTCTATGCAGTGGAGTACATGAGACCCACAATCTATGACTGGAGCACTACACTACTGAGCAACATGAAACATCAGCTCAGTGAATGTAAGGCAGGTAGAGTGCAGAATTTTGGGTTCAACAGTATTTTGAGCACATTTTTCTTCGAGCGTGTTCTAGGATTGAGCCCCATAGTGGACTTTCTTCTTCACGGGGTTCGAGATCCAGCCCAACGGCATTGGGCAGATGCTATGCGGAGACTGGGGGGTAGTAGGGTGGCCAACCCATATCCAGCTGACTTCTTTCCATGGTGGCGACGATAGATAGTTTCCATCGATGACTACCCCTATGCAGGGATAGATTTTCGGGGGGACCCGGACATGCCGCTACCACCAAGATCAGCATATGGCGATATATATGACGAATCTCGACCCTCTCTTTTTAAATTTTGAGTTATTTAATTTTTTTGTGTTTTCTTGATTATATGGAATCAGAAAGACATATTTTTGCGTGATAATACATAGTGACATCTACCATTTGTGTGCAGATGTGGGACCACGACGGCCAAAGGGCTTCCCTCGTCATAGACGGAGGGGAAGAGGAGATGACATCACGGGTGTGGATGTGGAGCAGACGCTCCAGAGCATTCATACCAATTTTGTGAAACTGACACATAGAGTTCCTGTGGCGCAAGTTGAGGACTTGCCTAAGGCTATGTAGCGGCAGGTGGTGGGTGTACCACGCGCATGGGTGAGATTATTTCGATGGCTAGCTAGAGCTGTAGTGACCTTCCATGATCACAACCCTCCTCCTCCTCCACAGGATTAGACACTTGGGAGTGTATACATTTTGTACTACCGTGTATTATATGCTGGTGGCTCGAAAGCCCCAATTTTGTATCATGACACTATGTATTATCACATTTTGGATGTATATATAAATTTTTTTATGGTGATCGGTTTATTTATTTACATGTGTAAAAATTGTGCTTGTGATTAATTTATTGTGAATGACACAAATGCCAATCTAACACGTAGTTAGCATATGAGTTAGCAACTTGATTATTATTTCTTGGAATATGTATATATGTTATATCGTCAAATTGTCATTCTAACAATCTCACACGTAAGAATCTTCTCAATAACGTCGGATCGCTAACATGGTACAAACCATTGAGATGTGACACTACTAACTCTGAATCAAGACGTGCCTCAAGAGAGAGAACACCATTTGAAATGGCATCCCGTAGAAGCTCGATAACAGCACTGTATTCAGAACATTGTTGGAAGATGGCTGTAGACATACGCCTCCTGAAGACAATACCTGACCCATAGGAGTATAAATCACCCAAGCAGCAGAGGCTGAGTGTTGAGTGTGACGGTTTGCACCATCTGTGAATCCTATGTAGGTGGAATATTCCATTGACATCTGCCAAAAGAAACAGAAACTAATCACAAACCCGATCACGATAAGAAAAATAAATAACTATGCAAAGTTGTACAATAATATACAATAAGCAGCCTTGGCTGAAGATCATGCATAGTATTTCTTGAAATAGAGCCCATTTCTAGGCTCCGCCAAGGCCGTTCCTTCGTAATCCACTAACTCGTACGCACCCTTCTCTAACACACGCTTGACCACGTAAGGACCACTCCACATAGGATTAAATTTCCCTACCCCCAAGGGTTCTTTAGGTTGATCCCACAAAAGGACCAAGTCTCCTTCACTAAACCTCCTTGGACAGACAGACTTATCATACTGGACCTTTACGCGATGTTTATTAACTTCTAGAGCCACCAAGGCATCCCAACGCTGCTCATCAAGTTGCTCAAGGTGAACCAAACGCTCCTCCAATGAGGAAGTGTCCGGTAAGAGTTCTACAGCTAGCTTCAAAGAAGGAATCTCGCATTCAACCGGCAATATCGACTCCACTCCATGTACAAGTTGATATGGAGAAAAACCAGTGGCAGTCTTAATAGCGGTTCGATATGCCCACAAAGCAGGATATAACATGATGTGCCGATTGTTCTTGCTTTGTGCAATGGTTCGTTGGAGAATGGATTTGAGTGATTTATTCACTGCCTCTACCTGTCCATTTGCTTGAGGGTAGTAAGAAGAGGAATGCTCTTGATTATACCCTAACTTCGATGCCAACTCTTCCATCATACGGTTCTGAAAGTGTGAGCCATGGTCAGTGACAAGCTCTTTTAGAATCCTGAACCAAGTAATAATTTGGTTGAATACAAAGTGAGCAACTATCTCACCGTCGGACTTTACTGTAGGCATAGCCTCAGCCCATTTCTTGAAGTAATCAATAGCCGCTATAATATGATGGTGCACCCCAGCTGAAGCTGGGTTGCAATCCATAAAATCAAGCCCCCACTTAGTGAAGGGACCGACGGTGATAATGGGATTTAATGGGGCAGGTTTCAAGCATGATATTACGTGTAAACACCTGAAAAGGGTGGCACCTCTTGACCGCATCAACACAATCCTTAAAGATTGACGGCCAGAAATAACCCACACTTAAAATATTTTGAGCTGTAGAAAACCTAGATAAATGACCACCACATGCCCCTTCATGGCAATCATTCAACACTACCTCAGCCTCTTCATGAGTTAAACAACGTCGTAAAATGGAATCTACCCCACAGCGGTATAAAGTGTTATCCACTATGAGGTAGTTCTTAGAGACATGATGTACTCATCGTCGTTCATCTCGCGAGAGGTGAGTAGGGGTATTCAATGTTTGTAAATATATTATGATATCCCCATACCATGGGTCTAAAGTTGAGATTAAGAAGATGTGTTCATCGACAAACGTATCTTCACAAACCAACTCCTTGGCCTCGCTCGGGAAATCCAATATAAGCTCTGCAAAAATTAAAGACTTCTTCAATTTTGCCGAAACAAACTCGAGATCGAATTCTTACAGAATGACAATCCATTTATTATATTTTCCCCCAATCATCCTTTGGGTGAGGATGAATTGAAATGGATTGACATGGGCTACAACCAAGGTCTGGTGAAGGAGAATATAATGTCTCAACCGCTGAACCACATGTACGGTAGCTAAAGCAAGCTTCTTGACATGAGAATAACAAATCTCTACGTCAATAAGGTTCCGGCTCAAATAATATATGACATGCTCTTGGAGCTCCTCATCCTCTTGAACCAAAACCATACCAATCATCTCTACTAACGTAGCCACATATAATAGAAAATCATGGCTATAGTCTGGGGGACTAATCACTGGGGCTGATGCTAGGGCTTGCTTGAGTGCATCGAAGGACTCTTAGGCTCGCTCATCCCAATAAAAGGGGGTTTCCTTCTTCAAGAGACGCATGAAGCCTCTAGTCAAATTGGCAAAGTTGACAACAAATCTTCGTAAGAAGTTTTCCATGCCTTGTAAACACTGAAGATGATGAATATTCTTCGGGGGAGGCAACTGAAGTATTGCCTCAACCTTCAAAGTGTCAACTCTTATACCCTCTTTAGAAACTATGAATCATAACAAACACCCTGACTTCACACAAAAGATGCACTTATGAGGATTTAATCTAACCGAATAGTGCCGACATATTTCGAATACCAATCTCAAGTGATAGGGATGACGCATTCTCATGCGAGAATGAGCAGCAAGCTCATCCAAAAATACTTCGATAATTGACTTGAGATCGTGGAAGATCAAGGTCATTGCCCGTTGAAATGTATCTCCGGCGTTTTTAAGGCTGAAAGGCATTTTCCGATATGCAAACGTTCCCCAAGGACAAATAAATGTAGTCTTATGTTGGTCCTTAGGTTTAATCTGTATCTGATTATATCCAGAAAATTCCTCCATGAAGGAGAACACCTCGCTATCCGCACACTCATCCAAAATCTGATCAATAAATGGTGTGGGGAAATTGTCCTTAAGACAGGCACAATTCAAATCGCGGAAATCAGTACATATGCGGATCGCTCCCTGCTTCTTATCCACCAGAATGGGGTTTGAAACCCACTACGTTAAGGGAATGGGATAGATGAAACTGGCTTTCAACAACTTCTCTACCTCTGCCTTAATCGCGGGTGCTTTCCTAGGATTCACCGCACGTAAACGTTGTCGAACAGGCTTAGCATTAGGGAAAGTCTTAATCTTGTGCTCAACAATATAAGGGTCAATACCTGGCATCTCATTGTAAGACCAAGAAAAAATATCACGGAATTCCTTAAATAGCTCAGCGTATTCAATAATCTCAGCATGGGAACATTCCACCCTAATATAGACATTCTCTATCGTGCCAAGATTGCGAGAGATGTTGATAGGAATCGTTGAAGATATGTTCGCCATGTTTCCATCAGCCATCGGACCAGGAGATCTTAATGGAACCATAGGACTACCAACTCTCTGACTAAGAACCACCCTAAAATACTCACGCTCCAAGCGATCAAGCTCTAGAAGAAAGTACGATCTATGATGGAGTTCCTCCCATGGTGGCTCAACTCCCGACATAGCCTCAATAATCGCTTCATCTGAAGGGAAAACTGTATCAAGGCAGTCATGTCCGTGAGAAGAATGTACTGCCCATGCCGGCAGCACATAAGGGTCCTCCTCCTCCATCTGTGAAGAGGAAGGACTAGGATCTGCAACACACTTGAGATTATCTTGATAAGCTATCATCACTGCAGGAAACAGCACATCCGTAATGATGGTCTCACTCGAAGTACTTGGTGTAGGAAGAATCCAAGGATCTTCCATATGGCTCGTGCAAAAAGACATCGATCTCGTAGATGTCGAAGCCTCATCGGAACTAGATCCTATCATAAGGATTGGTGCAGGAAAACTAAAGCTCCCCATGAGGGATGGATACATGCCTACACCCACACTCCCAGTTGCCGACTGAGAGTGCTCAACAATCGTGATCGAAGCTCCCGAAGATGCGGTAACAGATGGATTCTTGAATGTCATTTGATCAATCATTACGATCTTACCATTATGTGGAAATCATACAATGCGGAACAAGGAAGAAGCAACAACTTGCATACTGTACATCCAGTTCCTACCCAACAAGAGATTGTAGTCAAGGGGTGCATGAACCACCTCGACCTCTATCGCAACGGTCTTCCCTCCCAAATGGACTTTAAGGAAAGGAAGGATGCCGTGTGGCCTAAAAGATCTCCCATCAAACGCAAGTAGCATGATCGCTGATTTAGACAGCTCAGGAGAACCTAGACCCTTCCAACAGGATAAAGACATCACAGAAGCAGCAGCGCCCTCGTCAATCACAGTGCGCTTGATGATCATATTAAGACATTCTACATGAATCAAAAGGGACACATAGTAGGGCAAGAGAGAATGAAGTCTTGCAGTTTCAAACTTGATCATGGAGGAAGAATCATCATCATTCACACCGAGGGCAGAAAGCAATGTATTCCTTTGCGACGGACAACTCTGAAGCACTTCCAATGCAGACATCGCACAAGGAGTGTGGCCCAAATCCTCGACAACTAAATAGTTCTGGGAGGCTCGGGCATTTGGATTATGCCCTGAATGCTTAAGGACTCCTTTAGGAATGCGAGGTGCAGTCTCAGGTTTATCCATAGGTTTCTCAATATGCAAAGGGGACCCTGGTGTATCAGGCTCTTTGCCTAGGCTGGGTTGTGACGAACCATAATCTTTCGCACGGGTCACAACTTTCACATCACGGACCATGTTAATGCACCCATGACCACTACTCTCCGGCGGATCATGATCATCAGGAGACTGGTCATGGGACTTCGAGTTCATATTTTGGTTATGCGAAAAGGGTTAGTTATCACAACTGGGCCCTGTGCCAAGAATCTCGAAGTTTCCTCAATACGAGGGCACAAGTAAGTGAGGTGATCGTCCTTACATAACTTGCAAGGGAACTTAACCTTACGTTTAGGTTTCTTGTCCCCCCCAGCATTTCGACCGTTCTTGTCATTACTATTAGCATTCTCATTCTTATTCCCACCCTTATGATTATTTTTACCCTTTTTCTATTCCGTTCGGGCTATTGGTTACCCTTATGGTCTGATGATTGCACAGAAAGTACACTCGTCGTTTGGGTGGGTTGAGATGAAGCCATAGCTTGTTCTGAAGCAGATTGGTTGATTGACAATTGACTAACTTGTTTTGCAACTAAATCCACAGGTTTTGCACTTGCACAACCCACAATGCCATCGGCATGTGGTCCAGGTTTGACTTTGGGGTCAAAACTAGAACGCGGAGCATTGGGAATAATCTCATATAACAAACCCGACTGAGCATAGATTAAGTCTAGTTCCTGTGCCCTAAAAATCACTTGTTCCTCATTCTGCACTCCGGATGTGGAAACATCCTTCACTATATACGGCAATAATGACTTGAAAAACCACTTGAGGAGGAACTTCAACAGTATAAAGGATTTAATTAACTTCTTCCGTCTACGCCACTCTTGAATATGATCAGAGATATGTGTGGCTTTATCTTGCCAAAATGTTGACCAGAGTTCAATACCAACGTCATAACGCACTGGTAGCTGGAAGTGATTAAGAAAAGTCATCGCAAGGTCGTCGAACAAAGCGAAAGCTCCCCTAGGTAACTCTGTATACCATTTCACGGTAGGCCCTGTAAGGGTGCATTGAAATAGTCCCAAACGGATTGAGTCCCGATGTAAGGAATTTGAAGAGCACCATAGGTGAAACGTAGTAACGTGTTCGCTCGGATCCTCTCCCAGTTTTCCCTCGAACCTAGGTATGTCCGAAGGAAGCTTTGAAGGGACAGCCGGCCAAGCCAGGTCATGAGCTACAGGATCGTTCGTCAATCTCGACAAGTCAAGAAGATTGAGTGTCGTGAGGAAAGGGAGCTTAGGATGATGAGGTCGATGGGTTTCTCCCTGATTCATATAGGTCTGATTACCAACATGGCCTTGGACATAGTGCCCTCCTCCCATATGACCCGTATAGGGTGGCGTGGAAGCACCATAGTGTGGTGGACCTTGAATAGTAGGAGCTACAAAGCTGTAATTAGGAGAGTAAGCAGGTTGTTGATACCTACCCCCATAAGGTGAATAACCATGTCCATACTGCGTTCCATAATAGGGTCCATAAGTCATCCCATGCAATGCCCCATGAGACACTCCGTAGGTAGGAAGATACGCTTCGGAAGTAGGAATATACATACCGGAAGTAGGGATATACACCCTGGAAGTAGTAACATGACCTCTAGAAGTATGAACATAACCTCCCGAAGCAACAGGCGGTATGTAAACCTGAGACACAATTGGTCTAGTAACCGCAGTACAGACCTGACTCGTAGCCATGTGCCGGCTTGAAGGACCACATGAATAAGGTGGAGGATGAACATTTGAAGAACTAAGGACCGAGGACGAAGGAATCTGAGTAATAATGTACGTGTTGTTCCCTATCGTCACTCATCTCGGATCTGGTATCCTAATCGGATCGCTAACCCTAGACCTAGGAGGGATATGTGATGTAACTTCCACCACCGGGATGGAAGGTGCAATGTGACTAGTGCTCCCGAACCTCTCCGCATGGTAAGGAATGAGAGTGCCCTTAGGCATAGTGTTAGGCTCGAAGTCGGATTCGACATGAAATGCCAAATCATGTGTAGGAAAACCAGACATGGCATAACTACCATAGCTAGTGTTGGCGGGTTCAAAATGAGTCTTGACGTCTTCCGGCATTCCATACTGGTAACGCGTCAATGGGGAATCAACCCGAGAGTGAGTAGGTCTATCATGCATGGTTCCTATCTTAGAAATCATAGGACCTAACTCAGCTAAGTCGGGTGAAGGATCGTAAGTAGGAGTAAACTCCCCATCGTCTACACGAATGGGAGAAGGTGGTTCAGGAATACCTTCTAAATGGTCTCCCATGGTGTGTGAATCAATGTGCGAAATAGTCCGCCTGGACTGTCTAGGTCTCTCTCCCAAAGGAGGAGGAGAAGTAGAAGGCGGAAGTCCTTCTAAACGAAGAGAACGGTGAGGAGCCACACCCGAATCCACAATGACTCAAAAAAATAGAAAAGACTCTCTATTTACGTAAACCCTAGGCCAACTATCATGCACAGAGCAATCACTAATAAAATCTAAAGCCAAATGCAAGCAAACAAGGGCTGGATAAATGAGCTCCCGAATGAAGCAGGTATGTCTCGCCTAGGATAGGCTTGGGACTCCCATACACAACAAGTGGAGGTACGTAACCAATTATTGTGGCCCTTAGCATCAACGCGTAAAGCGACTGTGCTGTCCGACCCCAACCTGGCCGGGACACTCGCAGAATAACCCCTGCAAAGTACCCCGTCGATATCCTAGGTAATGCCACTAAGGTCACCTCAATATAATCAATGCTCAGGCGGACAGTCGCAGGCAGGATTGACCGTATGGGCAGGGTAGCAAAGCCCGAAACTCTCTAAAGAGCCCCCAGATACGAATACAATCCTAGAAATCTCTCCGGTGCTACTCAGTTATGACTAGGGGTCATCCCAATCAATAACTGCTCACACTGCCCCGTGCTTAACTCCCTTTTGAGAGGAGGATCCTGAGAAACACTGGTTATACCAAGGATTTCACACACTCACCTGGACAGACACATACATGTTGTTGTTTAGTGATCTTGTAGAATTTACTTACAATGAACTATTCCAAGATCCTAAAACCTAAGCTTGTTGGTGCACCCTATAAAAGAAAAGAGTGTAGTTCATTTTAATTTAGCGTTGATTTTAATTGGATTTATTACTCAAAAAAGGGATACAGTCGTGCAACTAATGGTATTATGACACAACATGAAGTAAAATGCACATCTAACAATCAATTCAAATGCATTGTGTCCATGAAAACAGGGTATGCTACTACCTGAAATGCATAATTTTTCTTCAAATGATGAATGCAATATTTCCTATATGAAGTCCTAAATAATACTCCAAAGCAAATCTAGGGCAAGTACAACGCAAAAATGAAAAATGCAATGCATGATGATAAGAAAATGTTGTTGGATTTTTTGAAATAAAATGAGATGCAAAAAGCAAAAGAATTATTCTACGACCCCTAGACTCTACAAGCAGACACAAATAGCACTCGAGAAAAGCACTAAGTTAAAAGAACTCTAATGCATTGATCTCAAACAAAAAATTGAAAATGCCATGACAAGAACCTTCTTAAAAAAAAATTTAGCCTAAAAAAAACGTTTCTGGTCAGAAACAGAGGTATAAACAGACTCAGGCAGTGCCAAAGGAGACTCAGCAAATATCAAAATTCACCCAGCAACCAATTAACTCCCATAAAAAGGAAAAATCAAGGGCATACATGAATGTTCTCAGTAAACCCGCGTGTATACGCGGAAATCGAAGAGAAACCCGCGTGTATACGCTACTATGAGTTAAAAACTTGCGTACAGGAAGAAAGGTGCATAAAATCAAGGCAAACAGACAAGCCGAGACAAACTTCACACCGATCAGACACTACCAGGCATACATGCCACCAGACCCAACACAGAAACAAGAGAGAAAGAGAAATTCAAATTCATTGAATGCCGATAAAACAACCCCCAAAGGACAACTACTAGGAACTCCCCAGTGGAGTCGACAATTCTGTTACGGAGAGAAATTCCTATGGCTTGGGGTACCACAACAGACAGCTTGATTCCAGAAATCAATCCTTTCCAATATGCAATAGAAATTAAATGTCTAACACTAAAGGATCAGACCTCATACCTTATTCCAGACAGTTGAAGTAGATCCCCGTTGAGCTTTCCAACTTCAGCTTGAATTGATAGATTACTTCCTCAACAACAAGTAAACAATACAATCATTCTATATATCATGGTGTTAGATCTATTCTAGCATATATAATCAATAATGTATAAGCATTTGACATAATCCAATGGATAAAATATTCATTCAAACACACATTATTGGACAGGAAAAAATATTTCTATTAATATAAATCAAAGATTACAAGATACAACCTCTGTCGGCACGTCTGCGAACCGGAGAAACTGAATCCCCCCCTTGGGCCTCCACCACATCAATCCTCCATCTCTAGATAGCAAGATCACAAGCAAAAGGAAAGCTTGGGAAGAACACAAAAGTGCTCCAAGGGACAAAGGGATGCGGACTCAAGCATAAGTTCCAGCAACAATGGACTATAGTTTCGTTGCTCTCAATTCTCTCTTATGCCTTCAATGTACCAAGGGGTTCCTTATATAGCTTTTCAAAGGGGTAATGAAAGGTCGAATCCAAGCGATCTCAAGGCATAGGGAAGGCCAGGAGTCAAGTGAGTCGGATCCATGTCAAGGAAAACTCCAAAAGGATTTGGATTTCGTACACATCCTGATGTATGCGGTTTTAGTGGTCAAACCCGTGTATATACGCGCTTATAAGTTTAGAAGTTGCGTGTATCATTTTTCACATGTTTTTAGGGATGGTCAAGGAAACATCAAAGGAAAAAAATGGTCCAGGGAGTCTAAGGAGTCTGCATTGGGACAGGGCAAGTCCATACAAAGTGTGATTCACCTCGAGTGGTGAAATTAGCTATAACAATTCTCCAAGAGTTTGACTTGGATTTTCAGTCTGCCAAATCTAAAAATTCCTTAGTTTTTGCAGAACTTATTGTAGAATTTCCTTCGGAAGAGAATGTAGTGGTTGAAGAAGACTCATTCCCAGATGGGTACATTTTTCTAATTTCCACCTTTGATCCTTGGCACGGAGATATACTTATCTATCTACAGACTTTGAAGTGTCCTGCGTCCTTCTCGAGGGAAGAGCGACGTAAATTGCGTCTACAAGTGAAAAAATACCTTATAATCAAGGATACTTTGTACCGCAGAGGGGTGGAATCTGTTTGGTGTCGGTGCCTCACCCACAAGGAGGTCGAGCGTGTCCTAAATGATTCCCATAGCGGAGCATGCGGGGGTCATTTATTTGGGTTAGCAATGACTCAGAAACTTTTATGTGCCGGTTATTTCTGGCCCACGATATTCAAAGAATGTATGGAATTTGTGAAGTGATGTCATCCTTGTTAGCTCTACACTAGTAAAATGTGGTCACATCCTGCTCCATTGTTTCTCGTCATCGCGGTGGGCCCCTTCACTAATTGGGGGGTGGATTACGTGACATGCAACCCAGTTTCAGCTGGGGGGCACAAATTTATCATTGTCGCTGTCAATTACTTAACTAAGTGGGAAGAGGCAATGCATACCTTTAAAGTTGACAGGGAAACTGTAGCTTTCTTTGTGTTCAACCAGATCATTACTTGCTTCATAATTCCAAAGGATATTGTCACTGACCATGGTAGTCATTTCCAGAATAGAATGATGACTGAATTGGCTACTATACTAGGGTTCAAGAAATATCACTCATCTTTCTTCTACCCACAAGCGAATGGTCAAGTCGAGGCAATCAATAATACCTTGAAGACCATTTTCAAGCATACTATCAACGCAACCCAGTCAATTGGCACATTATTCTATATCCTACACTTTGGGCATACTAGACTAATGTCAAGACTACCATAGGGTTATCACCTTTCCAACTCTCCACGGGGTGGAAGCAGTCACTCTGGTTGAATGTGAAATTCCATTGCTTAAAATTGCCATTCATGTACTCCTTGACACGACTGAATTATAAGAACATTTGCTGCACTTAGAAAATCTAGATGAATGACGCAGATATGCATTAACAGCAAACTAATCTCATAAGAATAGGGTTAAAAACCAATATGATAAATCGGTCAAGCCTAGAATTTTCTCTGAAGGGGAGCTTGTCTTGCTCTGGGATCATGACAAAGAACCCCGGGGGTAGGAAAGTACAAGTCCATGGGGTTAGGATCCTACATCATGTCAAAGGTCTTAAAAAAAGGTGCATATGAGTTAACTGATTTTGATAGAAATAAGCTGCCCGATCCTAGAAATGGGCTCTACCTGAAGAAGTACTATGCCTAGGCTTAGTGCTTTTTCTTGTATTTTTCTTGTATGTGTTTTTATGTACAATAGCTACTTGGTTAATGTTTCTTATACCATATGATGGTTTTTATAGATGTCACCTGAGTGGTTCATAGGTTTTGTGTATGATGCTAGTCGTCATACTTGCAAGCTGGATTCAACCGCATGGGTTATCTATTCACCCTCATGACAACTAGTTGCCTCTAGAGGCGCTTGCTTAGGTCCTACTACCAATAATGTGGCTGAGTACAGGGTTTTTATTGAGTTGTTATGGGTTTCCTTTTCATGTGGCATCACCCAGTTGGAAGTCAGACTTGATTCTCAACTATTGGTATCCCAACTAATGGAGCTTATCAGGTGTGAAACCCTACCTTGTTACGTCAGTTTTTGTAGGTTACATTACTTGAAATAAATTTCAATTATATTTCATTTAATCACATTCCATGAAATGAAAATACATTAACTGATGCATATGCGAACTACATTCTAGATTGGCACTTAACACATATTTTGTAAAAT
>LPNX011083180.1:504583-550614 GCA_001517045.1 Pseudotsuga menziesii
AATACATATGAAATACAAGTGAAATACATTCTGAAGTTACATATACATCAACACTCCCTCTTAACTAGGAAGGTATTCTTTCGACAAAATTTTCAGCACAAGTCTTCTTCTCTGTATCATCTAGATCATCATCGAGTCCTCGTCATCTTCAATTCATCTTCACCAAGTCATCTTCATCTTCAGGTCATCTTCATCTTCAATTCATCTTCATCATTGGATCTAGATCATCACTTGACATCATCATTGGATCTGGATCATCATTGCTGGATCATCATCATGGGTGCTATCTCTTGATTCTTCTTGTCACAAGAAGTTCTACAGAGCCAACCCTTTTTCATGTTGGATGTACATCTATAGAGCCAGTCCTTTTTCATACTGGATGTATCATCACATAGAGCTAGTCCTTTTTCATACTAGATGTGGCATTCACTTAGAGCTAGTCCTTTTTCATATTAGATGAATCTTCACAAAGCCAATCTTTTTTCATACTGGGTGTGGGATCCACCCAGAGCTAGTCCTTTTTCGTACTAGACGAGTCTTCACATAGCCATTCCTTTTTCATACTGGGTGTGGCATCCACACATAGCTAGCCCTTTTTCATACTAGATGTGTCTTCACAGATCCAGTCCTTTTTCATACTAGATGTGGCATCCACACAGAGCTATTCCTTTTTCATACTAGATGTGTCTTCATAGAGCCAGTCCTTTTTCATACTGGATGTGGAATTCACACATACATTTGACAATGGAAGGAACCAATCCTCTCACCATGTCACAACTCTTACATCCGACCATGGAAGGAACCAATCCTCTCACCATGTTGGAATGGCACAACACTTACATCTGACCATGGAAGGAACCAATCCTCTCACCATGTCAGAAGGGCACAACACTTATATCTGGCCATGGAAAGAACCAATCCTCTCACCATGTCAGAAGGGCTCAGAATGGACACATCAGTTCCTCTTGGGAGGAATCTCGATCTTGGAGAACACCAAGCTTCTCCCTGAAGTACTTAAAATTCACCCTAGCCGATGGCTTAGTCAATACATCAGCTATCTATTCGTCCGTAACAACATACTGGAGCTTCACTTCTCCTCTCTGCACCATATCCTTGATATAGTGATACTTGATCTCGATATGCTTTTACTTGTCATGGAACACCAGGTTCTTTGACAACTTCACACAAATCTAGTTGTCACAGTATATACAAGTAGCATCTATCTAGAGATCAAATAAATCAGACAATAGTTTCCTTAGCCATACTGCCTCACAACTAGCTGAATAGGCTGCAACATATTTTGTTTCAGTTGTACTCAATGCCACATAGGATTGCTTCCTGCTAAACCAAGAGATCACACCTGATCCCATACTGAAGCAACACCCTGAAGTTCTCTTCCTATCGATGGAACTGTCTGTCCAATCTGAATCAACATAACCTTCCAGGTTAATCCTTTGATCAGTCTTATACTTGAGCCCATAATCAACCGTACCCTTCAGGTACCTTAGAATATGCTTTGCAACAATCAAGTGAATGTATCTCGGATCTGTCAAGAATTGGCTCAAGGTGTTCACAGCAAATCAAATATCTGGTCTTGTGTTCGTCAGGTACATCAAGGACCCAATCATCTGACGATACATTGTGGCATCAATCGACTCTGATGAATCATCACTCAATAACTTTAGGTTTGATGCCATAGGTGTGGTTAATGCTTTGCGGTCCATCATCTCAAATCTCTTCAGGATCTCTACTACATACTTCCCTTGTCTAAGGAAGATTCCATTAGTATTCTACCACACCTCCATACCTAGAAAATAATGCATCATACCCAAGTCCTTCATTTCAAACTTGGAAGCAAACTTTCTCTTCGTATCAGCAATCAACCCATCCATACCTGTCACAAATAGATCATCTACATATAGTAGAAGCATCACTGGGTTGCCATCTTCAACCTTGTAGTAAAGGTTGGAATCTGCTTTACTCTTGGTAAAGCCCAAACTGGATAGAAAGTTGTCAATTCTGCCCTACCATGTCCTGGGTGCCTGTTTCAATCCATACAGGGATTTCTTCAATCTACACACATGAGAATCCCTGTCATGTGTCTCAAAACCAAGTGGTTTCTCCATGTGCACTTCCTCTTCCACTACACCATTCAAGAAAGCAGTCTTGACATCCATTTGGTGTATCTTCCATTTCAGCACTGTAGCCAAAGAAAGTACCGATTTGATGGAAGTGTATCTGGCTACAGGTGCAAAATTTTCTTCATAATCTATTCCTTCTTTCTGGGAGAAACCACAAGCAACAAATCTTGCTTTATATTTTTCAATGCTACCATATGCAGCATGCTTGATCTTGTAGATCCATTTGGAAGTTACGATAGACTTCCCTTCTGGTCTTGGGACTACATCCCAAACATCGTTCTTCATGATCTACTGATACTCTTCGATCATATCATCCTTCCATTCGTTTTGTTATGTCACTTCTTCATAATTGAAAGGTTCTTTATCGATGAAATCACATAGTAATGCTACATACCCGGGGTAGGATCTGGTCCTCTTTCTTTCTTTGTGATTTTCTTCTGGAGCCCCATATCTTTCCACACCTTGGATAATTTCTCATACCCAAGCAGGTTTCCTCTTGTGAGGATTCTTCTCCTGAGGTGGATCTACAGGTCTTTGTGGTTCTTCAAATTCTCGATATTCATGAGTTTCTTCGTTCATGGTTGTATCATGAGTTCTGGGTGCTTCAACTTCTTCAGTATCTTCAACGGGTCTCTTTCTGAATTTGTTGTAAAATGAGTCTTCATCAAATGTTACATCCTTGTTGATGTCAATCTTCTTGAACCCTGGGAAGTATATTCCGTAAGCCTTCAAGATTTTAGAGTATCCCACAAATATACCGTTCTTTCCTGAAGGATCTAATTTTTTCCTCTTCTCTTTTGGAATGTGTATGTAAACTGGACAGCCGAATATTTTGAGATGGATGACTTCTGGTTTCTTGTCGGAGAAGTCTTCTTCAGTAGTCTTGTTCTCAAGTACTCTATGTGGAGTATGGTTCTGTACATACACCGCTGTTCTGGCTGCTTCTGCCTAAAGATGCATAGGAAGATCTTGATCATGAAGCATTGCTCTTGCAGCTTCCATGATAGTTCTATTCTTCCTTTCTTCAATCCCATTATATTGTGGATTATATGGGGAGGACAACTCCCTCTTAATCCCCGAGTCTTTACATAGTTCTTTGAACTCATTCGAAGTGAATTCTCTGCCATTATCTGATTGAAAAGTCTTGATCTTCTTTTCAGTGTGGTTCTCGATCAAGGCTTTGAATTCCTTGAACTTAGTAAATACTTCATATTTGTTCTTCATGAATTAAATCCATGTATTCCTAGAAAAATAATCAATGAAAGAAACATAGTATGCATACCCGCTTAGATAACTTGATGACATTGGTCCGCATACATCGGAGTGGATGATTTCCAAGATTCCTTTTGCTTTGCTCTCACTACTTGGAAATGTCTTCTTTGTATTCTTTCCTTTTGCACATCCTTTGCAGACCCCATCATGTTTTGCTTGAATTTCTAGAAGACCTTCAACAGCTTTGCTTGCAAGTGGTAGTGCTCTGTAATGCACATGTGCAAGTGTTCTGTGCCAAAGTTCATTTGGCTCTACTATGTAATGAACCAAAGCTTGTTCTAGTTGACCCTTTAACTTGTATATGCCTCCTTCTTGTTCCCCAATCACTATTGCATCATCAAAAGTCTTTCCCTTTGGCCACATAAGAACTTGGCCATCTATGAAAGCAACCCTCATACCTTTTGCATCCAATGCAGATATGGAGAGGAGGTTCTTCTTTAGTCCTGGAACAAATAATACATTCTTCATCTTTATAGACTTTCTAGAGTCTAGTTTATAGGAGGATTCGCCACTACCTTTTATTGGATACTGGTAGTCATCCCCAAGTTTCACCTTGTGAGGTGATTCACGTTCAGATAGTTTCACGAATGATTCTTTGAAACCCGTCATGTGCTTGGAAGCACCACAGTCTATGAGCCAATCATTGCTTCCATGTGAAACAGTTCCCATGAGAGCAGAGATCAGTACATATTCTTCATCACTTGAAGAATCACTTTCTTTTCTGATTCTCTTTGTGGAAGGTTCATCATCCTCTGCAGCATGAGCATGATGTATTCTCTTGTTTCCCTTCTTTTTCTTTGAATTCCCTTTGTTAGGGAATAATTTGGATATGTGACCTTTCTCATCACATGTGTAACATCTAACAGTAGCCCAATCTCTTCTAGAGTGATGAGGCTTACCTTTGGAGTGATGATGGGCTCTTTTGGTTTTCTTGGTGTGGGTTATGAGAGCTTGATATTCACTTCCCATCTTTTCTTCTCGAGCTGCTATCTGAGCTTCTTCTTGAGAGCATTATTCCCATAGTCTGTTGAACTTTACTAACTTCTTTCTGGCACAGATCCCTTGAATGAAAGAGTCCCATGATCTAGGGAGACCATTCAAGGTGGTCATCACAATCTCTGCATTTTCCACTTCTTCATTTACTGCTTCCAGCTGTTCCTTGATATGAGATACCCTTGTAAGGTAATACTGGATGGTCTCAACATTCTGGATCTTTACATTCTTCAGTTGGTTTCTGAAAGTCATCTTCCGGTTTATGTTCTTCCCTTCAAACAATTTGGTTAGGGCATCAAACATAGCTTTAGGTATCTTTAGGGAGGACACATGTGGTATGAGGTGATCCTTGATAGAATCAGCAATGATTCTCTTTGCCATAACCAACTTTTTCTTGTGTAAGGCATTAGCCTCATCTCCCTCTGGAACTGGAACCTCCTCACTGATATAGGAGTCCAACTCATTTTCTTCCAGGACCAGGGAGATCCTATACTTCCAGGCTCAGAAGTTATCATCTCCCTCAATATTTTCATCAAGCTTGGTATGATGAGACATCCTAAACTGAGAACCTCAAATGGAAATACAAAATATTTAGATCTTACCAGGTCAAGAAGTCGGATATGGATTTGGAGCTCAAATCCTATAGTGTTGGTTCAGTAGCAAATTAGGGTTTTTCTTTTTTGGATTTATGTCCAACCAAATGCTTTGAATTTGATCCCTAACTTCTATTTTGGGGAGGAGATCAATCCAGGCCTGAGCTCACTGAAAAATTCATCTTCTGTGAGAAGCCCTAATTTCCGGTAGTAGCGTCGGGTCCAAAACTGAAAAACCTCAGAATTGGATTCTACTTCGACAGAAATATGTGCCATAGGGAGGAGAGTTATTCCAACCTTATTTTTCTGAAAATCTGTGGAGAGAGATCCACAAAGTAGGAATCCCTAGTTCCCGCAGCTGCGTAGTGTCTTCTTCTCAAGTTAGCTCTGATACCATGTTATATTTTTATCATTAAGCTAGCAATACATTAGGATCTTTAACTGAGAGAATAAAAAGCACAAAAATCAAACGCAAGAGACAATGAATATAGTGTTTATCCTTGGGGAAACCATAAATGGTGAAAACCCCGCAACTTCCTAGGAGATAGAATCAGCACCAAAAGTAAAGCCCCAAAACAGTAAGGTGATCTCCTGACAGCAGTAACCTATTTCTGTCTAGATCTAGTGTCTTCTCCTTCCTCAACTATGTGCTACACTTGAGTGTGTATGAGATGTGTGTTAAATAGAGAGGCTAGCTCTCTATTTAAACTAATTCCCAACTTGACTAAACCCTACTAGGGCCGACCTCTCTAGGAGATTCTAATAACCCTAGTGCCCCGAAATTGCTGGGACTTTAACCCTTAGCCAATAGGAGGGTTACCCATAATGACTTGACATGACTTGTTTACATTACAGAACTTCCCGATAGGAACATCGGGGCATGACATGACTCAAGTACATCCCGGAATAAACATCGGGTTACAATACATAAGAAATACAAGTGAAATACATTCCGAAGTTACATATACATCAACAAGGTTTGCCAAGTTTCTTTCCTATTCCTATTTCAATTTCTACATAAGTTGATTGTCTGCAAGTGTCTTAGTAAGTTGGTAACCCCAGAGACCCTAGGTTACGAGGGTGCATTGTCCTGAACAACAATAACTAATAAAACAACCATATCAAAATAAGGTTGAATACACCAACCAAAGAGACAAAACCCTAAAAGGTCAAATTATGCCCTAAACAACCGTGCATTACTTAAGGCCATACAAAAAACATACTTGAGAAACTCAGAAAAAACAGTATATACCATATTCAATAAGATATTGTTGTAGGGGAAAGTATTCTTATGGTTGGGGGTTAAGAGGCCACCAACATACTAGGGTTAAGAGAATAGTGTACAATGTTCTACAAGCAAACATAAGAAAATTTTAGAGGCAAGAAAGACTTGTACCTAGTTCACTGAAGGCTGTTCCAAGCTTTCCTTTAGCCCTCCTCGCACTCCTCTTGCTCCAAGAGACCTGCAAAACAAGTTATACCTTCCTCAAACCAAATTAACTATATGAAAGGAGATTATGTTCAATGAAACATGAAACCCTAATATGATAAGCATCATCATATAATCATAAATAGAGATTAAACAACAATCAGACAATTATTTGGAAAGGGAAGAGCATAAAATATTTATTGATCATGGAAGCAGTCCAAAGTTTACCTTCTCTTCATGCTAGGAACCTCATGAAACCTTGATCTGGATCTCATGCTTCTCTTCTCCAAGGATCTCATCCTCCAAGCTCTCCAATATAGGAAGATGGCATCTAGGGAAATGGTAGGGGGGATGAGAGTCCCAATTCCACTAGCATAACAATACAAAGGTCAAGTACCCATTATGGACCCCTCTCCCTTTCTTATATACTTTTTTGAAGAGTAAGTGTTGAATAGGGATCAGTTATAACTGCAAGATCAGTTCCAAAAACACCCAAACCACCTCTAATTCGATAATTTTCATATTTTTCACCACTATAGGAGAAATTTGTGGGTTCTATGAAGTGGATTCGCGAATGCCCAAGGAAAAGTCTCGGGTTCGCTTAAGCAAAGTCGTGAATGGGTCAAAAATTCCCTTTTTATGGCACTTCTATGCATTTTTAGGGTTTGGTGTCTTCTGCAATTATTTTCCTTACTCAGATACATTTCCAATGGTCCATAGAAGAGGTCAAATGGAGTTACAAAACTATAGAATACGGCTCCTCCAATCAAGGTGTTTTTTCAATGACTTTCATGAAGTGTCGACATGTGACGAAAACATGGGAAAGTGGTCACAAGCAGAGAATGTGTCATTTTAGGCTATAACTGATTCCCCCTAATGTATGAGGTTGGAGGGGAAGACTATAGCTGAAATACATTATAAAAAGGAAATAATTGAGTATGGAGTCAAAGAGACAGAGAATCCAAGATCATAGGCTCGAACGAAGGTACCTGAAAGAGAGATAAATATTAAACAAAACTGATATCTGGGACATACATGTCCATATACAAATGATTTCCATAAATATACAAACAAATCCAACATGTGTATAACTGTTGTAATTATCAAGGCCGCACAATATGCAAAAAGGCGCCATATCAAATCGGAAGGAGTCATGGCCACAAATGAACAAGGTGGATCCACGCTCAATAATCGATCATAGAAACAAATATACAAGGTGGATATATGTCTCAAAAAATGTCATATGAAGTGTGACAAGGTCTTGCGCAACTTGGGAAATAACAAAAGATAATGATGCTACTGTTGGACCAAGGTCTTCAATCCAAACCACCCAAAGGTACGAATCCTAACCATGCAAATAAAGGAGATGAAGTCGAACATGAAGGAAATCGTTTTATTATCGATCATTGATGAGGACCATTAACAAATGCGAGGGAAACCACCATTAATGAAAATGGTCTCCAATGTACCTAGTACATTATAATAAGTGTGAATAAATGGTCTTGAAGTCAAACACTTGAAGAATCCATTAACGTATTCCCACTACCCAATAGCGAGGGAAATTGCCACTGATGAATGCAATCCCCAAGGTGATATCATAAACTCTAAATCTCATTCCCGGAGCAAGATGTGTTGAAGTCGAAATTAAGAGATCCATTGGAAAGAAGGAATTAAGGCATCCTCCATCATCCAACATGAGGTAAATCAAATACTGTTTGGATCAGGAATTGGAACAAAGTTTTGCAACAAGGAACACCGAAAACATGTTGTAATGAACTGATACTAGAGAATGGTCGACACAAAAGGTCAAGGAAACTGTAGAATAAAGCTTTTATACTTAAACAATGAGAACGGAAAAAAGTGACTTAGGTAGATTTGACACAAAAGGACCAATGATACAAATCTGCAATGTAGGAGATATTGACAGATTCCCCATATAATTGGAAAAGGATCCAACTTGAGGAGTAAAAACTCTAAACCGGGATAAGGTCAAAAATTAGAAGATAGCTGTTGATAGACTCAAAATTGGTGCTTTGTTGAAGGAGACAAGACTTTCTTCCATGATGTAAAATAAATTTGAAATAACTTCCCTTTCCCTCTTTCTTGTAAAGGTTTAACAAGTCCAAGAAAGCAAACTTGGGACCTTCTTCATTGTTGGCAAGCTCGAAGAAGAGACAGAAGAATGCTTGATAAAGCACTGATTTTTGGATTTTACGAGACCGAATTAGTGGATGCTCGATGATGTTTTTGTAGTTTTGAGAGTGTGAAAACTCCAAAGAAGACTCTATGGGGGAACATTTCCGTAAATTTAGTCTCCTCGGTTCGAAAAATTATAAAATGATCAAGAGGAGAACTCTCTTAGCTCAGGCGAACTATGGTATTTCTTTTCGTTGTTAGTCTGCAAAGTCTGAAAAAGGGGTAAACTATCACCAGATCGACGCTCATTCAGAAGCAAGTAGAAGTGCTTTAGTTTTAACAAGTGTGAAGGAAAGCAAGATCACTCAGAAAGTTCCATTTATTAACAAGAACGGTACATACAACAGTAAACTCGATGTTTTTGTACTAGGTTTTAAGCAAGCATGACAATGTCATAAAGAATGCTCGAAATATTTTTCATGTTTAGGTCCAGAGAATGAAAAAGAGAAAACTAAGCTCGAAAAGGTTCATTTTCCATAAATTTAGTCCTCTAGTCCCAAAAAAGAGATAAATATATACCTGAAGATACTCTTCTAAATTTCAAAGAAAATAGAGTATTCCTTTTTCCAAAGTAACCCACACGGCCGGAAAAGGGGGTAAACTTATACCTATGTGGATGCTCCTTCACATCCTTTAACGAGTTTGAAGGGACAAGCGAACTTGGTGATCTAGTAATATTTAGGGAGTCAAACCAGAGCTTAAAGGTAACTCCATACCTTTCTCATGAATTTTTAACGAGCGCAAAAAATTCAACTTGTGGCCTCCTTATTGTTTTTAACGAGCTCAAAGGACAACAGAAATAATGCTCTAAATGCGAGGAGAGGAGTGTTAAAGGCAGGAGAGACTAGTTCCAAGTGCAAGGAACAAGCCTAAGCATAGTGCAAGGAACATGAGTGACATAAAGACACTTGGGGAGTGTCTCCTCAATGTAAAGGGTGTCAAGTTGTATTGGAAAAATGATACAAAATTGAGCGATGATGAGAGCAGAGATGGGGGCTTATATAACGAGCTGAAAGTGTGGAAGCCGACATCAGGATCATAAGCTCAGTCAAGGTACATGTGAATGCATTTACATCTTGAACAACAAGATGAGACGAGCAAGCAGTTGTGAATCCAACTAAGAATCCTGTCTCCAAGAAACAATAGTATCATGATCATATTGAGAAGAAAAAGTCTGATACAGGTCACTTTGGTAGAAACACTTGCAACTTCACTATCTTATACAAAACGTGTAGACAAGGAAGAGTCGACCAAAGAAGAATATATAATGCCAAGGCCCAAGGATTTATAATCAATCATATCAGCCTCAGAAGAAAGTCTAAAGTTGAAAGGGGTGATAGAGTTGTTAATGCTTTTTCAAATTTGCTTAGATCCTATATTAAAACAAATTACTTGAAGATCATTGAAAGAACAGCATGCACAGAAAACATAAGAACACAAGGACACACAATTTTCCTCGGGGAAACGACAAGGGAGAAAACCCCGCAAAACTTCCTTAGTATAGATCTCAACCAGAGAAGTGTAAAACCCAAACAACTGCTTCTTACTCCTTTCTAGTGCACTAGTTCTTCTCTTTCTTGCAAAACTGCTTGAGTGAGTGAGTACAAATGAAGGGGAGCGCCTCCCTATTTATATTCTTCTATTGAATTGACCTCTAGCTTGGTGGGGCCAACTTCACTAGCTATCAGGGTCGATTTGTCCAAATGGACATTACAAATAGCATTTATTATATTGACACTTGGGTACTGATGACCCGACTTACAATAGGAGGTTTACATTGCATCCTTCATTGACTCTGACAAGACCAAACTCATCTCGAATAGGAGGAATACAATAAAACTAGAATATATTTCGAAGTTACATTACTTTAACAAGAGTATACAGGAACAAACTCAATATCATAAGAGTCAAAAAAGCTACAAGTAAAATCAAACTCATCAGGACCACTGACTTGTTGTTCAATGGGAGAGTCCAAAGACTCAGGAATGAAATCATAAGAGGATCAATAGTCAAATGTATCACGCTCAATAATGAATTCAAGGTTGGATTTTACTACAACTGGGTCAACATCCAAAATAAGGTTAGATTGTATCAAAGAATCTAGGAAGAATTCATCTAATGGAAGGAGACCATCCCATATAGGACACATGTATAAACTTTCAGCTGGATCAAAAGGGTGGAGAGCAGGCTCCAAAGTCCCCATTGGGTAAAACATCGGTTCAACTGTTGGGAACAAGTCCTAAGAAGGTAAGCATGAATCTAGAGGCTTCTTCTCAGTAGCAATCAAACATGAAGGGTATGATGCCACATAGTTCACCCATGGTGGGGCAGTGTCTACTTAAACACTAGGGATTAACGAAGGAAAAACTTGCTCTATAGTCGGGTGAGTAGGAGAATCAAGAAATGACGATTGATTGACAGTTACATTGCTTTTTTTATGAGGGAAATACATCACACGAAAGAGTGTAGACACTACAAATTCCATAGCATATACGTAATCATGCCCAAGGAGCATATTGAAGTCCAAGGGGTCCTCAATTACCATGAAATCAACTAAGACAGTCTTCCCACTCAAAGTAACTAGTACTTGAGAAATAATTCCCATATCCTGACTAATTCTTCTATCAAAATCCAACAACTAATCATTAGTTGACATAAGGCTAGGAGATCCCATGCCTCTCCAAGCACGTGCAGCTAAAATAATAATAGAGGCTTCTTCATCTACAATACAATGAGCAATCGTGTAGTGTTCAACTTGAACCTTTATCTAGAAAGGTGCAACCGAAGGAAGGGGTGGCTCAGCTAGGCTATCCCAATCAAAGGAAGCAATCTGAGAACTTGGTGGGGGTCCATTCGAAAGGAAGTCAATGCTAGCAGTGAATAAAATGTGACTAGCAGATACTTCACTCTCCAAAGGAAGAGTAGGATTGATCAAAAAAGTCATCAATTCAACCACTTGATGAATGTCACTCTCCAAAGGAATAATAGGATCGAGCAAAGATAACAATGGTTCAATCACTTGGTAAAGGTCACTCTATGAAGGAAGAGTGGGGTGAACCAAATACTGAATTGGTTCAACCATTTGATCAACCAAAGGTGGAATAGACTGTTGAGAAACTTCAGGTAGTTCAGATACAAGATGTACTTAGAACCATACTCTTTGTACTTCTACAATAGCAGGGAACTAGTGGGCTAGGTAGTCTCCCTCACAAAGCCTACAAGGGAACTTTGGCTTGTGTTTCAAATGTTTTCATTTTCTCAATGGTGTCAACATGTCTTGCATTGGTTGACTTCTTTCCCCCAGCATGACCTCTAGAGGATGGGTGGTTAGGTCCAACATGACTCGCAGAGGCTGGTTGTTTTCCCGCAGCATGACTTCCATAGGCTAGGTGGTTAGGATCAACTTGAATTTCATAGGTTGTGTGTGCCCCCAACATGACTTCTAGAGGCTGGGTGGATGGATTCAACATGACCTACAGAGGTTGGATGGGTACTTCCAGCATGACCTGTAGAAGATGGGGGTATAGGGTGAACTTAACTTGCATAGGTTGATAGGGTTTCCCCAGCTTGAAGTGCAGAGGCTAAGTGACTAATTCCAACATGACTTGCATAGGTTGTATGGGTTCCACCAGCATGACCTATAGAGGCGGAGTGGTTGGGATCAACATGAATTGCAGAAGTTGAAAGGGTGACCCCAACATGACCTGTAGAGGCTGGGTGACTAGATCCAACATGGCCCACAGAGGTTGGATGGGTTCCCCCATAATTTCGTGTCTTCTTCTTATTCTTCCTTCTTTTAATCCTTTTAGACTGTAGGTTACTAGTATTAGAAATTTCACCGCATGAGGCAGGAGGAGGAGGATAGGTTTCTATAGGTGAAGGGGGGACATTGTTTTGATTCCCTTGATATAAGGTGCTTTCTTGTGAAGCATCAAGAAAATTCAGGACAGTCGAAGTGGGAAACAACCAAACCGGTAGCCCTAGGGTGAATCTAGGTAGATTCAAGGTGACCATCAATGGGACACCAACATTTCTAGTGAAAGGAAAATAACAAGAAGCCCCAGGCAAGGGGGTCTCCTGGTTGGTGTACGTAGGAGTGCTAGCCATAGTTTCTAACAAGAATAGAATGTATGAGGTCGACTAGAAACCAACAGTACAAAGAACACACCACTAGCAGGAAAAAAAACTAAGTATCAAACTAGGCAAACAAATGTACCTTCCAAAGGAAAATTTGGTATGATTAGGGTCCAGAACAAACCAGTGAAGGTTGGAGAGTAGTTATTTGATGTCTCGTGATGAGTTTTCTAGGTGCAAGCATTTGAATCACCAAACCTCCCTCCCAAATTTTCAACCGAGGTCACCTCCCACGTCTACCCTAGGTATAGTGGAAATAGCCTTCCACCATAACCTATGTAGAGTCTTAGCAGACAAGATACTAAGGATACCAAAATCACAAAGCAAGTCCAACATAACAGTCATAAGTCCAGCCAATGCACATGGAAGGGTCGCTAATCCTGAAACCTAAAGAGTACCAGGCACCACATAGGGTCGTAAGGAGGTACTGAGTAAGTCCCCAAACATTCAACAACTCTAGTGTATGCTCTAGTGAGTGTAGGAGGGGTATCTCCATATGTCAGTATCGCATGACTTCGTGCTTGACTCCTGTGTTAGAGGAGATTTTCGGTGTCTTACTTTGTTAAGTTGGATTTCTGAAAAGATAGAACACTATGTTTGATTTTAAAGTTTTGGGCATTTAAAATGTCCCTAACCCAAAACACTAGCCTAGAATAGTGTGTGTCGTCCCTAGAACGAAACTGTTACTAATATATTTTAGATATTAAATGATCTTTTTAAAGGGTTGTTGATTACTCACAAGTTGGTGGAGATGAAACAAATAGTGTTTGACTTGAAAGTAGAAACAAGATGACTAACAAGCGATAAATTGAAACGCAAAATCAAACTCCTGCTTCTCTTTCTTTTTCAAACTAAAAATTGAAAGCCGCGAAAGAATATCTTCTTTATATTTTCAAGAACAACAACATCCAGTGCATTCAAGACTAAATGCTAATTTACATGCATATAAAGCAAATATATGTTATTTTTACTTTTTTATTCTATGAATGCAAAATAAAAACAACCTATCAACTAATGCATGCAAAGTAATGCAAGAAAAGCAAATAGATTTCTTCTCTATACCCCGCTAACAAACCCTAGGGTGCCCTAAAGTCAGATATAACCTCACTAAGAAGGAAGACTTGAAAAGGTAAACAAGCCAACTGCTTTGACATGAAGAGACTAAACAACAAGACTATAATAAATAAGAGTCAAGAAGCTCCAAGATTCAGTCTATACCCACAAACAGAGGTTGCTCAGCACCTTGCCCAATAAGGTCAAGCCAAAGAAGGAGGTGGTGGGGAAAGCAACAAAAAAAGTTTAAAGGCTTGAAAAGGACTCACAAATTAGATAAAATAGCACTCTAAAGAGAAGACACAACATCCAAGGTATCATGCACTGATGGATGGCCCATAAAAACCCTTTAGACAACCCTTAAACACCCAAAAAAGACCCAAAAAATATGAAAAATCAATTACAGGGGGGATTCACAAGTTTCCTTAGGGAAATACGTGCATTTGAAGAAATAATTCATAGGTTGCATGAATTGAGGTCATGAATGCACTCAGAATTCGCAATAGTTTAATGCATAAGCCAAGAATGGGTGGCAAACAACTCAAAAAATGTAAAAACAAGTCCTAGAAAGGAAGAGGAGGTGTCCTAACAAGTCTAAGAGTTTATCCTAAATTGTAAGAAGGACCTAAAAGCTCAAATACACTCGAAATAAGTCAAAGAAACCCCTAAACAGTTAAGGCATCCCTAGCGGAGTCGCAAGTTCTGTTGTATAGGAAAGTGTTCCTATGGGTGGGGGTTAAGATGCCACCAACATACTAGGGTTAAGAGACTGATGTACAATGTTCTGCAAGAAAAAATAAGAAACGTTCAGAGGCAAGAAAGGATTGTACCTAATTCACTGAAGGCTGATCCAAGCTTTCTTTTATCCCTCCTCATGCTCCTCTTGCTCCAAGAGACTTGCAAAACAAGTTATACCTTCCTCAAACCAAATTAACTATATGAAAGGAGATTATGTTCAATGAAACATGAAACCTTAATCCGATAAGCATCATCATATAATCATAGAAAGATATTCAACAACAATCAGATATTGATTTGGAAAGGGAAGAGAATCAAATATTTATTGACCATGGAATAAGTACAAATTTTACCTTCTCTTCATGCTAGGCACCTCACGAAACCTTGATCTAGATCTCCTTCTTCTCTTCTCCAAGTATATCAGCCTCCAAGCTCTACGACACAAGAAGATGACATCTAGAGAAAAGGTAAGGGGGACGAGTGTCCCAATTCTACCAACATAACAATACAAAGGTCAAGTCCCCATTATGGACCTCTCTCCCTCTCTTATATACTTTTTCTGAAGAGTAAGGGTCGAATAGGGATCGGTTATAACTGCAAGATCAGTTCCAAAACCACCCAAACCACCTCTAATTTGAGAATTTTCATATTTTTGACCACTACATGAGAAATTCACGGGTTCTATGAAGCAAAGTCGCAAATTCCCAAGGCAAAGTTGTGGGTTTGCTTAAGCAAAGTCGTGAATGGGTCAAAAAAATCTCTTTTTAGGGTACTTCCATGCATTTTCAAGGTTTAGTGTCTTCTAGAATGTTTTTCCTTACTCAGATACCTTTCCAATAGTCCATGGAATAGGTAAAATAGAGCTACATAAATATAGAATATGGATACTCCAATCAAGGTGTTTTTTGAGTGAATTTCATGAAGTGTCGACATGCAATGAAAACATGGGAAAGTTGTCATAGGTAGAGAATGTGTCATTTTAGCCTATAACAGAGACCCAACCAAGAATTCTAAGAAGAGAACAAAACCAGATATGTCCCTAATAGCCTTCTTTAAAATATGACCAGCCTCTTGATTAAAATGTCGATAAATATGTCGACGCGATATAGAACCAAACCTATCCTTTTCAACCAATACCCTCTCCATATAGGAATGTAAGGCCACCGAATTCAAAACATAATTACCATTAATCCATTCAATAATCAATTTTGAATCCCCTATCACCAAGAGGTCCAAAATACCATGTTTTCTGGAAAACCATAGCAACAACCAAAGAGCCAATAATTATGTGAAATTATTAGTACCACTACCAAGGCTCATACACATACAAACAAAATGATCCTTCCTTAGGAAAAGAACCATACCAGCTACACACTTTCCATTTTCTTAGGCACCATAAAAAACTCCAAGAGGGAAAACATCCAAAATGAAAGACCACAAGAAAACTTAGGATTTTTAACTCTTAGGTCTCTATTCCATTCCTTCACATCGACAATAGTTCTGATAACAATGGCATTAACAAAAGGATTAGTATCATGAAAGATCACCTTGTCTCTACACTTCCACAATTCCCAAACCACAAATAAGGGAATGATTTTATACTTCAATTCAACAGTGACCACTTCTTAAGGTTTTCTTCCAAGCTGATTTCGTCCCACACAAACTGTAGAGAAAAAATTCTACATATTTCTCACCAAACAATTTTAAAGAAGGGGCAATACACAAACAGGTGAGAGATATTTTCCAAGTCTTTCCTGTACATCACACACCAACTAGAGCCACAGTGACCTCTCTTATGTAAATTATCCCAAGTTAAAATATTACCATTCAAAGTGAGCCACCAAAACATTTAACTTTAAAAGGAACTAGCCTTTTCCACAAGTATTTATTCCATCATTTAGCATATAGATACAACTTGTCCAAAACCAAAGAAGAGTAAACTAATTTAGCACTAACTTAGCCCCATATTCCATTTGCATCTGAGGCAAGACAATCATTATGATTAGTTAACTTGATACCCGAACAATCCAAGGAGAAGGTGAAACGTTACCATTCCTCCAGAATAAATTTTATTACAATTGTTTTTTCAATTATAATTTTTAATATGTATGATCAAGATATTAAATATAATAATTAATTTCCATGTTAATTATTATTTAAGTTTTATATTTTTAATATATAATTGTTTATCTTTCATATTATTTTAAAATTTGATATAAATTAAATTAAGGAGGTCATTAATCATAACATGGAAAATCAGATGTATCTCTCTATAGTAACGAGCTCACGGAAGCAAATTAATATAGTCAAGATTAGAACTAACTTTCATGAACTTCATAGAGAAACATGGTGTTGGCCTATTCCTAAAAATCTATGGGGGGAAAGGATTTGCCATCTGTGTGAGTCTATAAGCTAGATGAAAATGACTTTCTCTTAGAGTGTCTTGCTTACACCCACATTAAATCTGAATTTCATAGTATTTGTTACAATACAAACCTTTATAACCTCTTAACTTGGGAAAACTATAGTAAGTTTGGAAAGCTTTCTAAGCACAAGAACAAGATTTTAAAGTAAACCAATTATTATCCTTCTTAAGGTTTGATAGACCAAAGTTGGTATCATTGAAGGTTAATCATCATCATCAATTAGATATAATATTTTGATTTTTAAGTAATTTTGCAAAATTAAATTACTCTTGAAAACAAATAATTTATTTTTTATTAAAAATTACTATTCAAAATTTTAACTTTAACATTATTATTATTTATGAAATTGGTAAATATAAAAAACTTAAATTTGTTCCATTATTATGGTAAAGTCTTCTAAATGGTTTGGTACCCAACCAATTTGAAAATTACCAAGTCAAGCACGACATAGATCCTAAAATCTAAAATTGCAGTATGACCTAAAATTCATCAGATTGCCAAACTAGCTAAGAGTGCCATGCAAAGTACCTGTGTCGGTTAAGAGGCTACAACGATGTTATTTATTTGTGAACAAACGATTTAGACATGTAAAGCAATCAAGCATTTTAGCAAATTATATAAAAATGTAGTGGTTGCTCTATGAACGTGGAAATAAATCTTCAAAGGATATGTTTATTATCAATGTGAAATGGAATCCTGGTAAGATAGGAGGTGGCAAAAAATATTTTACATGTAGTAGAGTAAGAAATGTTGTGGGAACAGCATTGTAGGTCGTTGGATCTCCGCCACCACAGAACTACATAATAAATATTGTTCACAGCTATACAGCAACAAGGACATATCCTTTCAATTATTTTTGTTTCAAACTCTCAGGCAGTTATGAAACGTAGTAATATAGCATTATATTTACACTTCAATACTTTTGAATATGATTTGGATACCATTCCGAGGCTGTAACGTAAGCACAGAAACGGGGGCATGCTTGTAAGCAGGAGAGAGACTGAATGAGAATTTGTGTAAAATCATGGATAGGACAGTCTTGGCTTCCGACATCGCAATATTTTGGCCAACACAATATCTTGGACCCAAGGAAAATGGGAAGAGGGCATTTGGGTGAACGACTGCCTTTGAACTACCCTCTGCAAATCTCTCTAGCTTAAACAACTTTGCGTCCGGACCCCACAACTTCTCATTATGATGTATTGACAAAATTGGAAAGTCCAAGGCTGCGCCTTTCAGAAGAGAGAACTCGCCAAGCTTGATGTCTTTGTATGCTTTTCTTACTAACATAGTGACAGGCGGATATAACCTCAGAGTTTCATTCAGTACCATCGTCGTCTGCCAATGCCAATCATAGAAAAAAAAATTTCTATAATACAACTTAAATGACAAAGAATCGACAAATTAAAATCTAAATAGCTGCAGAGCTTACCACGTTGATGAGGACCTTACTGGGCTGGCCATGAGAAACAAGCCTTCTACATAGGAGAGGGCATAGACTTACTACTATGTACTCAGCTACTGTATACTGTTGTAATCAAAACTAGTAATGCCTACATTATTGATGTCAAAATTGCTCAACTCTTTTGGAGGATTTTGGGCAAGGCTGACTTTAAAATATACACTAAATTTTACAGATGATTCTACATACAACAGAAGGCCATATATTTTTAGACAGTTGTAGCAGTGAATTGGGTCGTAAAAACAAGCAGAGTTGTTCATCTCATATATACATGAGACTGAGATTGCATAGACTCAAATTTCACTTATAAGTCTAGTTTACCATTAGATATATTAGAATCTTACTTGATACTTTTTATTGCTGTTTATATCTTAGAATTTGGAGTGGATTAAACAATTAGAAATAAAAATAAATAAAAAATAACTGAGAGTTATGCATGAATAATTGGTAATTTATGTATGAATAACTCCCATCTGATGTGATGTATGATACTTTGGTTGTTCATACAACTAGAAATGGAGAATAAGTAACCTATCCACTATCCTAACTCAATAAAATGAATCTTCTTATGTTATTTTATATGGATGATCAACAAATTGTTATAATAAATATAATTAGAACAGAATAAAATCATGTTTTCTAGGGTTGGAAAATTATATAATTGATTCCAAATTATAAAATCAAACCTCTTAACATCTGTTGAGCTAGGGATTGCGTAATTCACGGCAAAGGACAAATAAGAGAAAACGCTCGGGAGCTAGGAATGAATTAATTCATGGCAAAGAACAAATAAGAGAAAACCCTGGGGTGCTAGGAATTGAGTACTTGAATACTATCGCAATAAAATTGCTGTTAGCGTTTTCAAAGTGATGCATCAATTACCAATTCCTACTTGAATAGTATCGCATAAAATTGCTGTTAGCATTTTCAAAGTTATACATCAATTACCCTGAGGAGCTATGGATAGAATAATTCACCACACAGAAAAAATAAGAGAAAAAGATAAATAGCAATAGTTTTGTAGTTCGCTCAACTGACAACCAGTGTGATTACCAAAAAGGTATCAAGCAGTGTGATAATAAACAGGGACAAAATGGGATAATAATGGACAAGTCAGAGTGAGTAAGTTAAAATTATGGAACAACGTATCTTACGAGTATAGCCTTAGAGTAGGCATTGCTGAATTTGGTTTTTATTTTAAGCTTAAAAATATTTTTTTGTAAGGTTTTGACATTTTATATTGCTCATCATGAAATGTTTTGTTTAAAATTTTACCTTTCAAAAGTGAAGGTTTGCTAAAAAATTTACCTTTCAATAATGAAAGTTTGATAAAAAAAATTACCTTTCAATAATCTCAATTCAAGGTGAAAAATTAAATAAATCAAATATCTTACTAAATTGATCCAAAGGAACACAACTCTTGTGTTTCTTTAGAGACTACACATACTATTGTTTTAATTAATGGTTGTTTATTTAAGTAGTGAGTAAATCTTGAGTTCGAAGACGTATTTTGCATGTAGTTTGGGATTTAATCCTCCTTGTTATCAAGATGTTCTATGATTTGGACAATGTTGGAATATTAATTCTGCACGTATTTTGAAAGGCAAAAACAATGGCCTCATCGCCACAATGCAAAACTGTGCAAATTGCCTCTTTCAACCGGCTGTCAACAACTAACAAAAATGGGAAAATCGCCTCAGGTAAATCGCCCCTTTTTTTTATACACCATCAACAGTTTTGAAAGTTTAAAAGGAATCTATGGACAGATCGTCCCCATAACCAACAATTCGATAGTTAAGAAAAGACGATTAAGGTGGACATCAAGAGGCGAATTCAGATCTTTAAACATGATATTACATTTTCAAAAACGAGAAAAACTGTTTTTTCCAAAACTTCAAAAAAAAAATCCATTATTTTTGCAAACTATTAAAACGTGTCTATCATCTTTTTTTTAATGTGAAGTTTTTGAAAAAAAAAATATGTAACTTGGTAAGTTTTTGATAATTACCCGGGACGAGCCGATTACAGGAGGCGACTAGGAGGCACAAGACGGCGCGAGGGTTTGCAGAGTAGCGTGGAGGGTTAGCTCAAGGCACGTGGTCTAGGAGGGCTTCGGGTTGTAGGCGTTTCCTAGCAACTTGGCCTCCCTCAGGGTGCCATGACAGCATCAGGGCAGGAGGCGCCCACCCAGGACATTGGGTCTTCTAGTATGAGAATGAATGCTCCGGTAGAGGACGGAAAGGGAGACGGGGGTCTTCATGTTCCTAGAAAAGGCAAGCAATCGAGTACGGGTGGCTGCTTTCCACATATGGCTTCCATCCCAGCGATTCAGATTAGATCTAAGGCAGTCAGGGAAAAAATCGAGACCTAGAAGGAAAAGGCATTAATAGGGAAATTTGTGGGGATTTGGCCGAAGGAAAAAGACCTGGTCAAGTGGATCAACAGGGTGTGGAAACCTAAAGGCCACTATGACCTACAGTTGGGTTCAAAGGGTTTCTTCACCATTATCTTCCTCAACCAGGAAGATAGGGATAGAGTCTTGGAGGGGGGTCCATATTTATTCTTCTCAGCTAGCCTTTTCTTGCGGCCACAGAAGGAGCATTTCAACTCAGAAACAGAAGACATGACAGTTGCCCCAGTTTGGATTCACCTCTTCTCCCTCCCAGGTGAATACTGGGACTTGGACACCTTGCGGGATATTGGGAACAGTCTCGGAGAATTCATAAAGGTTGCAGAACAAACGAGGATCCAAAGATACACGGCCTTTTCCCGGATCTGCGTTTACATGGATCTATCTAGAGAGCTTCCCGAGGCAATCAGTCTAAACTGGGAAGATGAAGAATGGATACAACCCATTGATTACGAACAGCTCCCCTTTAGATGCCGGCTCTGTCATGAATATGGGCATTTGGGTCGGAACTGTCCCAGAGATAACCTTAAGCATGATATGGCAGCCCCTGTGCTTCCCAAAGCTGGGGATGATGACAGGTTTACCCAAGTTAAGAACAAGTGCCGCGGTAAGGGAGGGAGCAAATCCCAGGTTCGAATGGACACCTCGTCCCGTGAGAAATATCAAGGGAACTCCTTCGAAGCTCTTGCAGCCCTGGAAGAAGGTGAAGAGGAGCAGGTAATGCCAATGACGAAAGATCAGCAGGAAGGCCCTTCCGAATCTCCAGTTGCTAAGGAATCCCAACAGATGGAAGGAGTGGAGGAGGACGAGGGGGAAGATATGGATCTGGGCGAGCTAGATCTGGACACCATAGAGGAAGAATGCAGAAAGAAGGGACAAGGGTACGTCTCGCGTCGTCAACTTGAACTTCTCTAGGAGGCCATTATCTGAACAAGCGCGGTGGAAAGTTTGGGGATTGACCCAGATGCCCAAAAGGGCAGTAAGAGGAAGTCCCCAGAGGAGGAACTGTGCCACGGAAGGAAGACAAACATGCAGCGAATAGCAGCGGTGGGAGTGCGTCTGATTGAGTCTAGACAATATCCTACGATCCAGGTAGCATTCTCCAAAGCTAAAAAGGTTTGCCAATGAAGCTCATTTCTTGGAATATTAGGGGTTGTAGCAACCCTAGGAAGTGGAAAGCAATAAATCGAAAGATTAAGCAAGAATCTCCGGACATTCTGTTTCTCCAAGAAACCAAATGCAGTTTCATGGGTCTTTCAAAGATCAAGGACAAAATTTGGAAGGGAAGCCAGGCCATGGCATTAGATGCAGTAGGACAATCGGGTGGTATTGCTATTCTATGGCAGCCACGATCGGTGGAATTCTCCAACTGGCGGGCCAATAAGTTTGCGCTAATGGCCAACTTTTTCATTCTGGATTCGGGAGTCCGTAGAAAGGCAGGAAATATCTATGGACCCAGTTGTTTCCCAGAGAAATAGGCTTTTATGGATTTCCTTAACTGGCTCCAGGAGCAAGCGGAGCAAGAGCCATGGGTGCTTGGGGGCGATTTCAATCTGATCACGAATCTAGGAGAGAAGAAGGGTGGAAGAAGAGCCCTAGACAAATTCCAGGAAGCATTCAACGAATTTCTTGCTTGGGGCCCACTGGTTGACATTGAAACAGGAAGTGGTTGGTTCACGTGGAACAACAAGCGGGGAGGGGAGTACCTAGTTGCTTCCCGTCTGGATCATTTTTTGGTATCAGAAAACGTCATGCACGGTACGGGGGAAATTCGGGTGGATGTCCTCACGGTGAATGGCTCTGACCACTGGCCCATCAGTCTCTCTTGGGATTGGTCTAGCTCCCCTATGGGGAAACCCTTTCGGTTTGAAAGCTTCTGGATGGAACACAAGGACTTTAAGGACCTGGTAAGTTAGTGGTGGTAGGAACTGGTCCCCCCCCAGGAACTGTAATGTTTCGATTTCAGCAGAAGCTCAAGGATCTGAAGTCGAAGATCCGCACGTGGAATAGAGAGGAATTCAGAAACATTTTTGAGGACAAAAAACAATTGTTGCTGGAGCTGGATCTCATCAACAGAAAGGGTATGGAAACTAGATGGAGCGAGGACATGAAAAAAACTGAGAAGAAGCTATTGGAGCAGCTGGAAGCTAGGGAAAAACAAGAGGCGCTATATTGGCAACAGAAGGCGAGGGTTAAATGGTTGAAGGAGGGCGAAAGAAACACCAAATTATTTCATAACTCGGTGATCCAAAACATGAGCAGTTCTAGAATCCACAAGCTGAAAACTAGAGCTGGAAACAGGGTAGATTCCAGTCGAGAGATAGAAGCTGAGCTCACCCAACACTTCTCGGATATCCTTAGGGAGGATGGGGGAGATAGAAGCAGGGACATCGAGCAAATCACTAGGCTAGTTCCTAGATTGGTCACTGGAGAAAACAATGAAATGATAAATAATCCCATTGGGATGCAAGAGGTGGAGGAAGCAGTCAACCAAATGGCCCTGGGTTCGGCTCCTGGACTTGATAGCTTCACATCCAACTTCTTCCATTTCTTCTGGGATCTTGTCAAGGAGGATGTGCTGGAAATTCTGGAGGAATCCAGAATAAAAAAAGGGGTCCTCAAGGCTTTCAATGCTACCTTTCTCACCCTCATCCCGAAAGAGGCAAGAGCAGATTCTCCAGACAAATTTAGACCGATTGCGTTATGCAATGTCATATACAAGATCATCTCCAAATTTATTTCCAACAGACTCAAACCCCTCCTCCCGATGCTTATAAGCCCAGAACAATCGGGTTTTGTGGAAGGAAGGCAAATCTTGGATGGGGTTATTCTTGTGCATGAAGTTCTGCACTCACTCAAAAGCTCTCGATCCCCTGGGATGATGATCAATCTTGATATTGAAAAAGCTTACGATAGGCTCAGTTGGGAATACATGGAGAAGATGTTGGGTGCCTACGGCTTCTCTCCCAACTGGGTGGAGTGGGTCATGGTTATGGTCTCCCCGTCTTTCTTTAATATCCTCCTGAATGGATCCCCGACCTCCACCTTTTAGTCTTCTCGGGGCATTCGCCAAGGGGTCCCTCTGTCCCCCTTTCTTTTCGTCCTCATGGTAGAGGGCCTGAGTCACCTCATTGCGACCCAGGTCAAACATGGGGCTATTCATGGTGTGAAAGCTCTTGAGGGGATGCCCCCTCAGACACATCAAAAATTTGTGGATGACACTATGCTCATGGGGCACCCTTCAGTCCAAGAATCCTAAAGCTTCAAAAAAAGTTTGGACCTTTTTGCTCAGGCCTCAGGTTTGGCAGTTAACCCTAATAAATCTCAGGTCTTCTTTGTCAATACCCCTCCGACCACTCAGAGGAATATCCTGAGAATCCTAGGCTTCTCTAGAGGAGGCTTCCCATCTAAATATCTTGGAATTCCCCCGGGGATGGGAAGGCCAAAAACTGAAGAATGGCAGGAACTCTTGGATAGGCTAAAATAGAGACTATCTAGTTGGGTGCTCTGCACCCTGAACTTTCCCAGCAGGCTGATCTTAGTCAAGTCCATCTTACAAGCGATGCCGACTTACCTCTTTTCGATCTTAGCCGCACCAAAGGTTGTCCTAAAGCAAATTCCCAGCATCCAACGCAATTTCCTTTGGGTATCGAGTGGGGAAAAGTCCAAATTTTCTTTGGTTAGCTGGGAGGATGTCTGCAAACCTAAGGCTCAGGGGGGTTTGGGGCTTAGGGACCCTGAAATCATGTTGGAGATTTTAGGTGCCAAGATTTGGTGGAGGTGGGTCAATCATTCCTCGGAACCCTGGGCAAGACTGTGGAGTAAAAAATATGCCAGGGACAGACCCAGACATCTTCTGATTCGTTTCAACGAAGCCCCTAGTGGATCCCCCATCTGGGTGAAAGCCATAGCTAGAAAATCAATTATCCAAGAGCATAGTTTTTGGGAAATTAGGGATGGCAGCAGGACAAAGTTCTGGGAAGATTATTGGAACCAATTCCCCATCCTAGGAAGATACCCCCGGTGGGATCCTATCAAATAGAAGGAGATAGAGAGGGGCAAGGTCCTGGTGTTCCAATCATGGGGTCTAGGAGTCCAAATGGATTATCACCAGTGGAACTTCCCTGAGAAACCTGTCCTTAAGAGTGAGGATGATTGGGAAGCTTTCCAGGAGGAATTACAAAAACGCTTTCTCAAATTTCAAGAGGGCCTGAATATCCTAAGGTGGGGCTATTCTTCAAAAGGATCCTTCAGCGTCAAGGAGGCCTACTGTATCAGGATGTCGAGGAACGAGGCGATGGATGACATTTGGGGTAAAATTTGGACTGCTAACTTATGGCCCAAAGTGGCCCTCTTTGCTTGGCTTGTAGTCAGAGGAATGATTCTCACCTATGACAACCTGCGAAAGCGGGGGATTTTAGGCCCATCCTAGTGCAGTATGTGTTATCAAGCGGAGGAGATGATGGGCCACTTGCAGGACAGTTGCCCCTTTGTGGCTGCAATATGGGACAAGGGGCCGATGAAGTTCAGACAAAGCGACTGGATAAGGGGCCAACCCCCTCAGACTATAATAGATTGGTGTCCTCATGCCTTCCAAAACCCCATCATCAGAACCGTTTGGGATGCTTTTCCGAGCATGGCCATGTGGTGTGTTTGGAAGGAGCAGAATGCTAGGATATTCCGCGGCCAAAGCAAAAATATGGAGGCGGTTTGGAACATGCTGCAAGACAACCTGATATCTTCTATTAGGTGTATGCAGTGGCATGAATAGGATAGGGTTATCCCTAGGGAGGAACTCCAGATCGCGGAGAACTTGGGGTTGGATGGTCCTATGATTAATGCCCTGCTCTTTCGGGACAAACTGTGCATCTCTTCCAGCCCAGCAACGTGGTCGTCCCCCCCCCTCGAGTGTTTTCAAATTGAATTTCGACGAAGCGTCTTGTGGCAACCCAGGTCATGCAAGTTTTGGTGGTCTATGCTGAGACTATGAAGGCAGAATCAAGAAGATGTTCATGGGTACCATAGGTAAGGATACTAACAATTCAACAGATCTTGAAGGCCTCCTTCGTGAAATGGAAGTGCTGATCAGTGGGGGATTCCTCCCGGCGATAGTAGAAGGTGATTCCAGTACCCTCATCACAGTGGCTAACCGTCTGCTGAATGGTCAAATGATGGAGAAGATCTCTCCTAGCTGGCGCCTAGTGTACAGACTGGAGCGCCTACATGCCCTACTCCTCTCGCACCCTGCCATCGCTTTTCACCACATTAGAAGGGAAGCAAATACGGCTGCTGACTGTTTGGCGAATGCTAGTGTGGAGTGTGGAGTCGGATTTCGATGTGACGGGCTTGACGGGTACGATGGGGAGGACTGGGCCCAACAATGCAGACACCTGGCCATTAGAGATCTCACCGCAACCTCACAGCTGGATGATAGGATGGAAGGGAGGACAGATGGAGAAAGCTAGCACGAGCACGCCCTCTCGCGGCTAAGCTAATGCAAAAGGGGACGACAGGCATTAAATATCGCCGACGCTGGAGCCGGTCCTTTTTCATTATTCCATTACTTGCCATCGGCTCTACCACACTCTGCTCTGAGTGTGAGGATCATCGATCGGACATGATTCATTATTGTTGCAGGACAGAGGCTTTCGATTTCATAATGCGAGTGACGCAGGAGACGGTCAGGGATGGGAACATTCCCATGAGTGGCCTCCTGTTATATTCTAGCGACTTTGAGCTCCTCCATGACGAGTTTAACCCCAGAACAAGCAGGGCTGTGTATCTGTTGTTTGTATTGTGCCGTGTGGTTGAACTCAGCCCTGTCAAAGGGCCCCATATTTTCTCCCAGCGGCCTGTTTTGTCCTCGCAATCGCGCCCAATGGCCCCCAAGTGGCAATTTAGAGAGGAGATAGGCTCAGGGGGGGCGTCTGGCTCGTCGATGGTCAAGGGGAATTCGGTTAAGTGCCAGACTCGCCAAGCAACCAGAGCGCAGCTCTAGGCCCAGGAGGAGGCGGACCTCTATAAAGAACATGTCCCGCTTAGTATTAGGCTCGAATTTGAGAGAGTGATTGAGGGGCTCTGGGAGGAAGCCAAAACTATGCCCAGGGAGAACCTTCGTGCAGAAGTTGTGGAGTGGGTCCTGGACCTAGGAAACACCGTGGGTCGCTCCTTAGCATACGACCAGATGTTGATGATGTGCTGGGTAACTGTTCGATTGGTTGGGAACTCTGTTGCGTTGTAGGAGGCAAAGCAGGTTAGATATATGGAACCAGTCCCATTTTGGAAAGAGCACAACGTGGAATGCCACACCATGCATCACAAAATCGACGTCCTCACAGCTCGCCTGAGCTTCCCTTTCTACCCGGTGGATCGCCGAGCCATGGACACAGCTTGACCTCGGGAGCGGAGCATTCGAAGCGGTAAGGAGGGAGATGAAGGTCCGGAGGAGGCACGGAACTCGGCTGGTCCCATGTTCCCTTCGTCGGCTCTTGTGTCGGGCTCGTAGCAACCTGTTGTAGGAAGGCCATCTACTTCTTTTCATCACTGGAGTTCCCTCCCATCTGATCGAAAATGACATCTCTTCTAGTCGGTGCCCTTTCTTGGTTTTCTTTTCGTTAATGTATTTTCGATGTTACTTAATCTAGATAGGAATAGCTTGCTTGTCAGTCGGCAGTATGGTCTCAACTGGGGTTTGGGTGGTGACAGATCCTTGCAATCGCCAATTTTGATGTGGGTGGGGAAGCATTATAATAGGATCAGGACCCACTGTAGAAATAGAGATATCAGGGGGGATAGGAGACTGTTAGAATACTTTGTTCTTTTTTGGCAAACCTGTTCAGAACAAGTCCCGAGTGGGTTCTCACTAGATGAGTCTAAAGCCCCCCCATTTTTGGGTCAGCACTAGTTGTTCTCTACTTTGTAATATGGTCCCTGTACAGTAATATATGTTTTATTTACAAAAAAAAAAAAAAAAAATTGATAATTACCCAAACTACGCCCCCAATCCCTATCCTCGCAAATGGCTTATCTTGATGAACTTATCTTCTTTAAAGGAATCCAAATGGCTTTTGAACTTCTTTGGTCTAGCTGCAAACTTGATGTCCTTCATGAAGAATGCAATTCAATCTGTCTGTTACGCAATCAATGTGCCTTCCTTTTTGTTTCATGTGAATCCAACAAATGTGAAAAAAAAGTGTGATGTCAATATACATGGCCGTTTGCCCTCCTTGTGGTCAACATTTTTATGTTATTTGTTGTAAACGGATCGAGTTCAAGGAATCTATAACGATTGAGGATCATAGTTGCTAGTTATTTTAATGTAAATGTAGAGGGTTGTTTCTTTTTAACTTAAGTTACAACTTAACTTGAGGCTTTTGATTAATGAGGACAAATCATCTTTCTCATTAGAGAGAATTTGAGGTAAAAAATGGGCCTCCTAAAAGATGTACTACAAATATACAAGATATATGTTTTTTGGGGTAGGTATATATGACAACTCACCTCCTACACTACTTTTTATACACAATATAAATAACCATGGTTGAGTTACTTTTCTAAATTGACTATAAATAAAATTAATAAAATAACTCTACAATGATGTGACTAAGATTTATTGTAAATTCCCCAAAAATTGTTGTCCTTTAGCATTTATTTGTCTTGAACTTGTAAATGAAATTAAACAAAAAAATATTTTTAGGAGTTATTTTTTAATTTATGTTGACTTTTTATATTTAGTACATTCCTTATCAATTTAATTTTAATGTGATATAATTAAGATTTATTTACATGTAAAATTTTAACAATATTATTATAATATTTATTGCATTATTAGAATAAATTAATATCAAAATCATAATTGTTTTTGATATATTCATTTTATTGTAAATGAATGTTATAGTTAAATCTCTTATAGAAAATAATATAAGACTTAATTTATTCTTAAATAAATTATTAAAAAAACATTTATATATTATGAAAATATGTCATATTAGTATATAAGATTTTAATGCATATTGTTTTTAACAATAAAAAAAGTTATGTATATTGTTTTTTAGCAATAAAAAAGTTACGAGTAAATAATATATATTATTAACTGAATAAACAGTGGTGTATAAATTCTTTTAATTTATTAGTTGATTTTAATGTATATTAATTTTTAGCAATAAAAAAGTTGTGAATAAATAATATATCATATTAACTTAATAAGTGAATGGTGCTGCATAAATTCTTTTAATTTATTAGTTGAAGCATAAATTATTTTAATATTTTTTATAGACTAAAATAAATTATTAAAAAATATTTATACATTTTGAAAATATTTTTATAATATAAATACTTATCTAAGAAAATTATTTCAACTTCTTGCAACTAAAAAAATTATAAATACTAAATATACATGTAAAAAATCAATGTTACTAATTTGTTAAAAAAATACGTCATAATACAGTTTTACACATTATTTTATAATTTCAAATTAAATATAAATGGCTTAATTAATTTTTTAATCATTAAAATTTTAAAATATTTTTATTATTAAAACTAACATGATAGAATTTATTATAATTATTATCATAATGACATTATTATTAATTAATATTTAACAAGTTATAACAACATAATTTCCATATTATTCTATAAAATTATGTATTAAAATATTATAATATTTTTTTTGTCAAAGAAAAATCATAATAAAGTTATAATCATATAAACATTTATCATATCAACATGTTCTTTTATACATTCAAACATGATATAAATGAATGTGTATGATTCAATATATATATATATATATATATAACTCATCCATAATTAGCATACATCTTTCATATTAATATTATTCATGGATTTAATTTATATGCATAACTAACATATTTTTTCATATAAATATTATTCATAAATTTATTTTATTTTTAAAGTACAAGATTATATATATATTAGTTTGACATTATGATATTAAATAAAATTGAGTGAATATATAATTTAAAATTAAAAAACATGAAAATGACAATATATCATTTTATAAAAAAAAATGTGAAAATATATTTTTATGAATTATGAGTATTTTACTTCAAAATGACAATAATATTATTTTATGAGAAAGTGAATTGTGAGTACTTTACTTGAAAATAACAATAATATTATTTTATGAGAAAGTGTGAAATGACTTTTATTATGAGTACTTTACTTTATGACTTAAAAGTACTTGTACCACTACCTTGGTTAACTATGGGTTTTCATTCACCATAGAAAATGTGACAAATAAGCATTCTTAACTCATGCAATGACACCTCAACCATGGGGGATGATGTCATCTACTAAAATGTAATTGGTTGATTTTTATAGTACATTTTGGTCCTTTTGAGGCCCATTTTTTACCTCAAATTCTCTCTAATGATTATTCTGGGCTTGATGAAACATAGTTGATCTCTTTACAAAATATTTTTTCATATACTATCCTTAAAATTGACAGTGATATGAAATACCTTGGTTTTTATTTAAAACCTTGTAGATATTTACTGAAAGATTGGGATTGGCTCATTGCAAAAGCTGAAAAACGCATCAAGAATTGGAGTTTTAGATGGCTGTCCACGGGTGGTAAGCTTATTTTGATAAAGTCTGTTCTTGAAGCTTTGCATGTATATTGGATGCACTTCTGGATTCCAGTAGGGGTTATTGAGAAAATCAGAAAGTTTTGTTTTAAATTTTTATGGTCTGGTAGTTGTGGATCATCCTCTGGATTGCCTTGGACTTCTTGGAAGGTCTTAGCAAATCCAAAATCTATGGGTGGATGGGGTTTGAAAGTACCTGCTCTTTTTGCCAAAGCACTTGCTGCTAAGAGTGTTTGGAACATAATACATGGCTCTGGGCTATGGGTTCAGATTGTCACTCAGAAATATATTAGGCCACTCACATTGTTGGATTGGATTATAGAAAAGGATAAAAAGAAATCAAGTATATCTATTTGTTGGAAATTTGTGCTCTGGTCTTTTCATCTTATTGGTGATTTTCTTGTTTGGAAGATTGTGAATGGTGTTAATGTTCGTATTGGTTTGGATCCTTGGGCAAGTTGTAAATGGCGTCATTGCTTACCCTCTCACTTGATTGATATTCTGCATTCTGCAGGTTATTACTTTTGCAAGATATTGGGGCATCAACATGTCATACTTGATGGAACAAGGATGGTTAAGTACTAATGTACTTGGTCTTGTTGAGGATCAGGATATTAATGCATGGAATAGATATCTAGCCATTCTAAAATCTAGTCATATCAGACTTAAAAATGAGGATGATGTGCTTGTTTGGAACTAGGCTAAATTTGGTAAGTATTTCCCAAAAGGTGGATACATGCATTTGATTCTGGAACATCATCAAATGGAAAATTCTTGGTGGTGGAACATGATTGGCATCTTAAGTGTCCCCTTAAGTCAAAATTTTTTTGCTAGTTTTTATTCTCAGGGAAAGCCCTTACCTGGGATATACTAAATATCAGGGGTTGGGAAGGACCAAGGCGATGCTATCCGTGTAAAGGTGATGCTGAAACTAATTTACATTTAGGAGCTGATTGTCCTTATACTAAATCTCTTTGGAAGGAGATTGATCTAAGGTAAAAATTCAGAATCTATGGGTTGGGGACTCGATTCTTTCTTGTTTGAAGAATTGGGTTTTCAATAACAAGGTAAAATCAATTAGATCTCTGCCTGTTATTGTAACTTGGTTTATATGGAAGGCTAGAAATCATAGTTGTTTTGATAATTTCACTCCATCTCCTACGCAGGTTACAACATCTAGTTTGGGTATGCTTTCATCTTATCCTTAGGATAAAGAAGTTGTGAAGATTAGAATAATCACTGAGGAAATTATTGATAAAACTAAACCTTGGGGTTTTTTTAATGGATCTGATTCTGGTGATTCACATTTATGTGGTGCTGGGGGTATACTTTTCCTCAAAGATGATCATTATTTCACTTTTAAAGCTGGGCTGGGGGTAGGGACTAACAATCTTGCCAAGTTATATGCTTTGAAATTACTTTTAATTTTGGCATTGGACAAGTAGATTTCTAAAATCTAGGTTTTTGGTGACTCTCTGCTAGTCATTAACTGGATTACAAGTAAATTTAGAATACATAATTTGCAACTTGCACAGATATTACAAGAAGTCAACAGACATTTTGATTTTTTTGAGTAGGCATATTTTAAACACATTTATAGAGAAAGAAATGCATTAGCTGATAAGTTAGTCAATAATGGTGAGAAAGTTCAAAATGGCTATTGGTTTATCTCTGAGTTTAATGGATCTGAAAGACATAACACCTACCAGGTTTTTTAAGTTCAATATGAACTGTTTTAGTTTATCTGAAGGACTTAGTTACTTTGGTGATACATTTTTCTATGATTAGTGTTGATTCCTGTATGCAACTATATATATATATATATATATATATATATATATAGATATATATGTATATCTATATATATATATATATATATGTACATATATATATATATATATAGATATACATATATATCTATATATATATATATATATATATATATATATAGATATATATGTATATCTATATATATATATATATATATGTACATATATATATATATATATAGATATACATATATATCTATATATATATATATATATATATATATATATAGATATATATGTATATCTATATATATATATATATATATGTACATATATATATATATATATAGATATACATATATATCTATATATATATATATATATATATATATATATAGATATATATGTATATCTATATATATATATATATATATGTACATATATATATCTATATATATATATTCAAGGCATGTATACATGGATGATTTTTTGATGACTTTGCCGGCAATGTTTTGGTGATTATACAGTTGGTTGATTACTGTATGAGAGACTTTTTGACAGTTTTTTTAATTGTTTGAAGATACTTTTGATGACTATTGTTTTTGGACAGTTTGATGTTGATTACATATTTGGACAGTTTGTTGTTTAAATGTTGAGAAGCATTATAATATGAAGCTGATTTTTTTAAGTGTTTGGGGAAAAAATGATGACATATTGTATATCTCCAATATAGTTTTTGTAATTAAGACTTATATTTTTTATTTTTGTATAAGCTTTTCTAAGCAGTATGAATTGATCAAATGGACACTTATCTTTTTTGATAGTGGATCATCTGCGAAATGTAATTTGTATCTAGTATATAAAATTATGTTTTTTTTCTATGGAAAATAAAAGTTACAACTTAACTTATCATCTACAGCTTTCACAAACACGAATAACATATTACATGTTTTGTTTACAATATTTAAATTTATTTTTAATTGAAATGAAATTTACATATCTTATTTATAACTCCTCTCATTTATACACATACAAGAACCTTCTTCACATCAACAAAATAATTTATCCATATTTTTGCTAAGCATTAATCAAGAATATCTAAAAATCAAATTTGTTGCAATTTAAGACTAACCTGGATCTTGTGTTGTTGTAGCCCTCATTTTGTGTGACACGTATTACCGTAGCTCGAACTGGATTACAAATCGTGTCCATCGGTTGACTACTCTACCTGCTCGGTATGGGTATTATTCTTCCACAATGACCCCAATCTACAACGAGGTTGTATGGATAATCATTATATCAACACGATCACAAGTGGAGCATCTTGCTTTTAGGCCTCCCAACCTTAACCACTTCCAAGAACCAAACTCTCCAAAATTCACTTTAATCCTCTCTCAAGTGTAGCATGAAAAATATAAGAGATCTGAGATCCAAAAGATTATCCTCATTCATCTCCTTGCCTTCTTTATAACGTTTCTTCTATTTTTGTTGCATGCTCATGAGCGTGTGCACTCGAGTCTTCTTTTCTTAGATGTTTGTGTGCACTTTGAATCTTAATATTATTTTAATTGATTTTCTTATATGTCATTCTCCTTATTTAAGAGTGTATTTTAACTAGCATAGATCCATCTAAAGCCTGGATCTACAAAGCACCGAGAGGGATCCAATTTTTTGTGGTTTACACCTCCAAAATTTTGATCCCTTTGGTGTTTGGTAAATTTGGATTTAACATGGATTTTTTTAATTAATGGCTGATAAATATATTTATTACTTTTTACTTTTTAGAAGTAAAAAGTAACATTACAACATCTACATCATAATCAGCAAGTAAAAAGTAACATTACACCATCTCCCTCATACTCAACAAATGTTACAACTTCTCCATCATAATCAACAATATTATTTATAGCCAACATTTACAAGAGGAATGTTACAAGATCTCCCCCATACTGGGATGTAGAGCGCCTCTCGACACAATTATCTTCTCTTTAACTAATTGATTGCATCTTGGTATGCAGATAATTAATTTATTATTTATTCTTAGCATGTGCATTGTTTTTATTAAATTATTATTTGTCATTTTTAAACTATTTTGTCATTTATATTTTATAAATTCTATATTTTAATTTAATTTTACCAAGGTTGTCATTGTTGTACACATTCCCTTCAAATAAAATTCACAAAGGATCTATTAAAGGGTGCCACAAATGCCCTTCAAATCATGGAAAATTTTAAGGATCCATACTTTTATCAAAGTGTAGAAAACTTGGCAAGTCTCACTAATTATAAAATATCCAACTATAAAGTGTTTGGCAATATTTTTTTAAAAATAGTCAAATTTATAAGGGTTTTATATAGTTTTCGAACAATTTTGGTGATTTTTAGAGTAAAAGAATTTAGTCCTATGGAATTTGGGTGAATCATATAGGGAAAAAAGGGAAAATGACGAATATTTTTTTTGGAAAAAACTCCAGAAAATAGCCCATGGGCTAAATTTTGCCCCTAAAACTTTCCTTGCTTCAAATAGAATTCACCAAGGTTCTATGAAGGGTTTCATGGTCGTACCCATACCCTTTCAAATAGAATTCATGAAGATTCTATAATGGGTGTCATTGATTCCCTTGAAATAAAATTCACCAAGGTTCTATCAAGGGTGCCATGGTCGTCCACATGCCCTTCAAATAAACCTTATCAAGGCTCTATGTAGATTTCCATGATCATACACATGCCCTTCAAATAGTATTTTTTGTAGTGGGGATGTGATACAACGATTAAGACCACATTAAATCAATCCACCCATATCATGTTGATAGACTAATGGAAACTAAAGAATAAGGTCGACAACTTATTCCTTTCCCCTTAGTCAAAACCTCATGAGTGACCAAATACGCATGGAAACATGCATTCGATAAGAAAAATATTATCTCTTTTCAACTTGTCACATGGAAACTTGCACTATTTATGGCTTGCATTCCCTCTTACAACCTTGTTACCCATGTGTGGATATATTTTCAATCATGATCCTATTCTTGCATGTTGATTGACTTGTCATTGATGCCAACAAAATTCTTACATTGGTCTCTCAGTTGTCATTGATACCATAAAGGTTTGTAGAAACACTTGAATCATGGAAGCCACACATGCTGGTTAGATTGATAATTGCACAGGTTTGGATGTGGTATATTGGGCATTGGAACTCATTCACAGATGGTGTATGCATTGGAGAACTAGATGGTAGAAATGACCCATTCTATGGTCATTTGTTGAATATGATGTTGCAAAGATGTAGAAGAATTTGAAAAAGCTCGTGAAGCTCTTATGAATCATTGAAGAAGTCCTTAATCCCATAAGCTTGGTAAAGATCATGCTTATGTAGAACCCCTCTTGATGTACATGTGCTTGAAGAAGCCCTTGGATCCACAAGTTGGCCTTAATTACACAAGTTTGTTAAAGAATTCTTGTTTGATATAATAAATCCCTTCAATCCCTTGAAGCATGTGTGGGACTCTTGCACTCATACCCACAAGCTTGATGAATACTTTGGTGATAATGTTGTTATTTAAGCTTGATGGTAAATAAATCCTTAGAACCCTTTTCTTATGTGTCCTTGATACCCTTGATGAAGAACATGGTGGTAGCCTTCTATTGGTCATAAGCCCAAGATGCACATGACTTATTAATTGGGTCTTTATCTTAATGAATGTTTGCAAAAATGTGGAACCTCTTACTCAAATGAAGCACTGATTAATAACATTTATCTTGTTCATGGTGCGTATGATGCATAAGCTTGTATGGATGTAGATTAGCAAAGATGTCAAGTAACTCAAAACAAAGCTCTTTGCAAAGTCGGCTTGCTAAAGAAACACTTATTAAATTATTTAATAAAAATGATGATGATGACATATTTGAAGTAATACAAGTTACTTTATGGTCATGATTCCATTTATAAATGGACCAAAGGACCAAGATAAAAGTCAAAGTACTTTGAGAAGGGTTAAAAGTGAAAATAGATAATTAAATACTTACTAAATGGATTTTATTATTCCTACGTTTATGGAAATGATTCACAAGGCTAAAATATAAATAGAGAAGCATTCTCATTTGAGAAAGATAACTGGTGATATTTATCATTGATCCAAAGAAGACTATTTTTGGGTTTATGCTGGTTATTTATCTCTCTCTCTCCACAGTAAGTGTTACAATTTGATGGTGTGAAGTCTCTCACCTACAGAAGTATGCTCCAACTTGTTTAGGGTGTGTTCTTTACCCTCTATAACAGGCCGCAGCCCTAAAGGGACTCTTCTCAGCCATTGAAAATAGGTCACATCCCTATTGAGGCTTCTCTCAGCAAGACACAACCTTTAAGTCTTCTTACATCCCTCTCTCTAGCAGGCCACAACCCTAAATGGTCTCTCCTCAACCATTGTAAACATGCCACGTCCCTCAGGGTTTGACTTGACCCATTCCAAGAAAGTTGCATCTTTGAGAAGGGTGTTTCAACGGGTTAAGGGTTCAATTCAGTCAACAACAGATCCCTGATAGTCAACGACCTACTCATATGTGACATCATCTCAAGCAATTTTTAAGTATGTTCTTTGTGCATCAATTGAGTTAATAAGTCTACTCTTTAGGAACAATCTAGTGTATCATCTTGTATAAGAAAAGTGGTAGTATGCACATGTGTTCCAAGTCTAAATGGAATACTACTATTGATGAAAATTCCATAAGTGATCTTAGTTTTGGTTGAACCTGATTGAGATTTATAGTAGATGGACAACCCCTATTGAAGTAATTAGTGACTTATTAGTAATAGAATTTGATGAAACATATGACAACCTTGTTGACTTAATAGTGAAAGTGTTGAAGTGACTTGTGACAATAGTAATTTAATGACCGTGATATCACAGTAATGTGCATGATAGTGACATCATGATGATAGTGACTTGATCAAGTAGTAATTTGATTTGATTTTGACAAGTGACAGTAGAGACATGATATAACATGACAATACAATCATTGGTGATTGAATTGTATTCCATGGAAAGCTAAGTATTTCACCTGAGGGTTGGATTCCTCACCCATTCTCAATTGGAACTGAGAAAAGCACGCTAGGCCCTGTTGTAAGAGTCGATACTCTTCTTGTCAATTGATGTTGATGTAATCGCGAATATTGGTGTCTTCCATTGTAAATCATATTAAAACATAAATAAATATTTCATATGATTCCAATGTTTCTCTTGTGATGTGTTTTCTATCATGATTTACTAATATATGCTTATATTACAGTATGGCATGTGGTGATTGTTTGATGAATGTAGTGATGCACTTATAACAACACTCTTCTTAATTGGTAGAAGTTGAAAAGGGTTTGTAATTGCCATCACACTGATTCACCCCCCTCTCAGTGTGACCATTATGTCCAACATTGCACACACGAAATCCAAGTGCATCCAGTAGCTTATGAAAGAAAAAAAATATCAATTTATCACATTGTATCACCCGATACCATTCCAGGCTCAATCCAGATCCCATGTGGCATTCATGCCACCTTTTCATAAATTGGCAAATTTTCTGTTTTGATGAATCTAGAAATTGTTTTGAAGGTATCTATAGATAAACCTGATGTGTTTGATCACATCCCTATTCCGCAGATAAAAATTCGTGATCCTCTTGTGCCATTTGAAACTGTTTGAAAATCCTCCAATTCATTAGTCCAATTTTCGAACCTTTCTCCTACTTGCATTCTTTTTAGCCAAACTTTTGTATATCAATTCTAATAACTTCCATATCAGGTTGAGAATATTTAAATAGGTCCACCTGTGGTTTATTTAGTTTCAATACTACACTAGAAGCAATGAAGTTGCCAGATAATTCCTGGGGCCATTTCCTTGAATCCTTTGGTTTAGCCAAAGGAGTCTACCGAGGTGTGATTCACTCCTGAATGTGCAACTGTCAAAGCAAGAACCTTCAGTCCACCTTCAAATAAGTCTTGTAGGTGTGTCAAATCCATCATTTGTGAGTCCAATTTGTCATTTTAAAGTTAGTGTGCCTAGACTGAGGATTGGATACATTAAAATGTTATCAGAGCATGTCCCTATGCACATGTGGACCACAAACTCTTAGTTAAAGAAAGATTGCAGAACACAACTTCAAGTTTGCAGCGATGAGGCTTGTACTGATTGCTGAAGTTGATGATGTTTTTTAGCAGTATGAAGGGGAAGAATCCTTTTCTAATTATGAATAAGTCATCTATATTGATGGAGGCATACCAAGAGATGAGGATTATGGTTACTTTTGTGACATAACATATAGAGAAGGAAAAATTCCTGAGCCACAAATGGCTAGATGTTTTTATGGGAGAGTGTTACTCACTTTCCTCCCTCCATCGTGAGTAGGAAAGAAGGATTCCACTTGGGAGGAGCTAATTAAGAGTTGTTAGAAGATTAAATAAAATTTGTAGCAGATGATGAAGTTCATTTCTTCACTAAGGGGAATGTGATTCTTTGAAAGACTCTTCTTTGGTTCATCTCCAAATAAATTTTCAGAACATTTTTGTGAAGAAAGTAGTCTAAACAAGGGTAAATCGACAATATAATATCAACCTTTGGAGGATTATGAATAGGGTAGAAATCATCTTATTTGTGGAAGCCATGAAAAATAAGAAGCAATAGATTCTACATTAGAAGGAGAAACCCAAAGGGAGGATCACAAGCCACTACAATATGGCTGCAGAATGGAGGAAGATTGTGCAAAAGAAGAGCTTGAAGAGCATGAAGCCAAACCTACATCAAACTTCATAGAAGAAGGGAACGTAAGGGGTGTCCTAGAATAAATTCATATGACAAAAAGGTATGACCAAAATTCTGACTTTTGCAACAATCAAATTCCTTTGTACCATATTAAGATGGTAGTTACTTTCGATGAGAAGGGTAGCATGGCAGGATTTTCCAATGTGGAGAATTTTGGTGTCAAAGATGATTTTTGGTGAGGCCCGAATTGATGAACAAGATTTTGTGTGACTCACATGAGTTGAATGAGACCATATGTGGTAGGATTCACAATGTGGAATGGATTTCATTTCATGACTTTGAGATCCAACTCTTAGTCTCAGAAGAAAAGGTGTTGCGTGTGTTGCCAGTGTACATAAACTTGATGAGGATCTTATGAGGAGGAAATAGTTGTAGGAAGGGAAAATAGGTATTCTTGAAGGTGTCACTAGTTTCCAACTATGCATCATAAAATAAGCACTTGAAAATATGAAATCAACTTACTCACAACTATTCATGGACCAAGATATTGCACTCAAATATGAAAAAGAAAAGACCATGGAGGTAGAGCACCTATGCATGTAGTTAGAAGGATCACACCCTTCCTCTTATATTACAACCAATCACACATATATGGATGGTAACATTCATTCTTTAATGGGGGAACCTCATTAGAAGTTTGAACATGAAGAGGAATCATATTTGCAGGTGTTTGAGAAAAGCACTCTCATGGAGGTTGCAAGCCAAGCACTTTATTTGATGCAAAAATATCATGAGCTTCTCATAAGGGTGGAATACGTTTCTCTACAAGAGGTGGATGATTACATTTTACATGGATCAGAAAGACAAATTATTTAGTCATCCATGTATTGGGTGGATAGATACATAAAAAAGATGGAGATTCATCGAGGTAAAGATTATTTCTTCTTTTAGATAATGTTTTTGGTTTTACTGACATTGTCTCACCATGTGAGTATCAACAAGGGTATGTATGGAATCCCTTGGATGGTTTCATCAAACATACATCGATGGATTATGTGTGCAAGTACATGTAATATTTGAAACTACACTGCAAGATAAAATCATCTTGCATACAAAGCATGTTGGATGCAACAAATAATGCAAGCAATCAGCTTGCATAAGAAGAGATCCAAAGATTATTGGATCTAATGGTAGATATTTTAAAAATGATGGGAAGTGATGGACCTCCAATAAAGCCATGGGATCCCGGTATACTATGGAGTGAAAAGTTTCTCTAGGTGATTGAAACATTGAGAATTTTGCAACATGAACAATGGGATATTGGAGGACAAGCTAGCTTTGATTTCCACTAGTTTATCCATGAGGAGAATTGGTTTGGTTTCCTACATGGGAAATAATATGATGAATGGAATCAATATTTTTCTTCTTGATGTATTGAGAGTCTTATAATGAATCTTTGTGTTGATAGTATGTAGTGTAGAGGTGGAAGTAAGAGACACTTCCCACTACTTAGGTTCATTTAGGACCCTAGGATCATCCTTGGATTCCATTGTTCTAGTGGGAGCATTCACACCATTGTATGGGGGACAAATACATGCCTTGAGAAAGATGAGTTGTGTGTGATCAAGTCCTTTCCCAAAATTGATCTCCACCTTTTCCATCATCATCATTGAGTTCAATTGGAAGAAGAAAATTTGTAAAAGACATCACATAGTTATCGTTATGCACCTATGGATTCTGGACATTCGCTTAGTATATGCACCTATGGATTCATTATATTACATGAGAAAAAAATACATCAAATCACTTTATTAAACGTGATTTTAATATATTTGTTGACATTCTGGTTCATGGTAGGATGTTGGAGAAGTATTGCCTGGGTTTGGAAGCTATGCCATGTACTTGGGTAGATAAATTAGTGCATATCAATTTGTTTGAATATGAAATTGGAAGGATAGAGATATTTAATTTTGATCATATGATTGAGCATGGTAAGGATGGTGTACCATGTAGAGGATACTTTCATTTCATAACACATGTGGTTTCCCAAGTAAGGAAGGAGTCTCCTATGGAGATGAGAATTCTCAAAGAGTTCTCAAGAGGATGAAGAAAATGCTACATCAATGATCCCATGTTACATCCCATGAAGTTGCATCCCTATCAAGAAAATTGCTCATTCAAATTCATAGAGGTGTTAGCCATTATACATGTATTGGATAAGAGCAAGCAATGCTTAAGAGGGAACAAGTTTGAAGTTGAAATTGACCACATTGGTTCAAGGTCTATCTTGACACATAAGGAGCGCAATGTATGGAAGCAAGAATGGATTGCATGTGAGTCACTGGATGGATTGAAGTATGAAAAGTGGTGCAACACATGTCAATGGTATGATTTGTGTTTTAGGAGTAGAAGTTTACAAATGCATGATCATTACTATTGCAAATGCTAGGAGAGAAGCTTGGTAATTTTGCAAGCATTGTTCAAATCCAATTCGTGATTTGCAACTACACTTGCAATGGATTGTTTCATAAGCATGATCATTCATGATTTGATGGTGAAGGATGACTAATGTAAGATTAAAAGGGGGTCATCTATGAAGGATATGAAGCTCAAATGGTGTAAGAAGGATCTTGCAAAAGTTAGTGGAAAAATGTCTAAATGTTTCATCATTCATATTTTCCCTTGCTTGAGGACGAGAAAATTTTGGGAGGCACCATGGAGCAACCACTAGGCCTTTAGATCGCTGTGGGTCCTAGTGGAAAATTAAATTAATTAATAAGGAGTTAAGTTAGTCTATAGTAATTTTATGTAATTAAATTAATCATGGAAGAATGATGGGGCCCATAATTTTGGAATAATTAATTTTCTAATTATTGTTTATGAGATGTAATTTATATAGGTGGCTCAAGAGGTAACATATAAGGATTTATAAATCCATGTGATTTGTCTCACTCAAGAAATTTGACAACAACATCTAAAAGTAGGAACATGGCAAAAGTAGCTAAAAGAAGGAAAAAAAGCACAAAGAAGAAAGGAAGAAGTTTCATGATTTTTTAACTCAAGAAGGAATAACATGGGTGAAAAATATACAGGAGAAACATTTATCCAATGAGGGTGCAATTGATGAGGAAAGTGGGTCCAAATGCAAAATCAACTTGCCAAAGAAGCCTCTACTCATCACTAATTCGAATTTAAAGAAGGAAGTCTCTAGAGAAAGAAAGAAAGCCACTAGAGGGTTATAAAAGAAGTATGAGAGTCTCCTTGCTTTGTTATCTTGATGATATTGAAGTGATCTATGTTGGAATATTGGACAATACTCAAAGGGCAGGTGAATTAGTATTGCTATCTTTTAACAATTTAAAACCACTTTTAACTTATTCATCAAAACACAGAATCAACAAGATACATAGAACACAACATTTATCATGGATTCCCCAACAATCTACATCTTGATCGTATTAGATTATTTTTATCAGTTTGCTACAAAATATGGCAAGCATTTTACCAAGGCAACTTAGACCAATTTGTCAATACTTAGTCAATTTTCAACAAATTTCCCAAAACAGTCTGAAACCTCATTTTGTTGATGTGTGCATCTGATCATGGTCTTAGTTCCCCTAAAACATCAACAAGATAAAACATGATGGACTCATATATTTTTTATTAGTATCCTACAAAATATGGCAGGCATTTTACTGAAACCACTTAGGCAGATTTACCAAAGCTGAAACAGTGCAAATCATGCCAAAAAGCACTTTTGGAAGACTAATAACTTCACCTTCAGAGGATATATTTACAAACCAAAAACATGGTTTGATGCATAAGACAATAATCTAGATTTATGTATCCTCGGAATCATTTAATTCATCAAATACAGAAGATGGCATGTATTTTACAGAGGCCCCTTGGGCAGATTAAGAAGAATTTATACTTGGTCAAATTTTCAGAGTTTCAGCAAGAGTTTCAGCAAGTTGTCATACTTTTACAGAATGGTGTCAAATTGTAACAATGACTTCATAAGAGGAATATAACACCATCATATCACTTTTCAACCTCATCACACATGCCACATTAGCCCATGTCATCACTTCCTTTGTTATTCCTCTATCATTAATGAACTCCGATTTTCCTAACTTGGTCAATTTTCAGAGTTTCAGCAAGTTGCCATATTTATACAGAATGGTGTCAAATTTTAAAAATGACTTCATGAGAGCACTAGAACATCATCATATGAATTTTCAACCTCATCACACATGTCATGTCATTTTCTTTGTCATTAATGAACTCTTTTGACATCAATGGTAACCATAGTCAACATTCTCCCCCTTTGGCATTGATGGCAACAACTCTTCAATTTTCTTCCCCTTTGACATTAATAACAAAGGTATCCTTTTGACATCTCCCCCTGACATAATGCCTTTTTTTTAATTGTTTTTACAAATATATCTATTGTACGGAGATTACTCCCAACTTTTGTCTAAGATGCTCAAATGCTTCTTTGGGTAGTGGCTTAGTGAAGATAACAACTATATGTTCCCTTGTATCAACATATTCTAGTTTCAACACATTCTGTGATACTTGATCCCTCAAAAAGTGATATATTATAGGGATGTGCTTTGTCTTGGAGTGCATAATAGGGTTTTTTACATGTTTATGGCATTAGTACTATCACAATTTATCACTATGGGATACTCATACTTTACAAGTAAGTCTTCCAATGTCTGTTTCATCCAAATGATTTGAGTGCAACATGATGAAACAACAATGTATTCAACTTATGTTGTAGATAGTGCAATGGAGGATTGTTTCTTGCTTAGCCATGATACCAAACAATTTCCCAAGTAGAATCCTGCTCCATTGGTACTCTTTCGGTCATCAACACTTCTCGCCCAATATGCATCAATAAATTCTTTTAAAGTGAAGTCTTGACCTCTTGGGTTCCATAAACCATACTCTACAGTACCTTTCAAATATTTGAGAATTCTTTTCACTGCTGTCACATGTGTTTCTTTGGGAGTTTATTGGAATCTAGCAGCCAATTCTACAACTTGCATCACATCTAGTCTTGTAGTTGTCACATATAGCATGCTTCCTATCATAGATCTATACATGGTATGATCTATTTCTAGCGACTCATCATCCTTAGTTAACATACAACCAGTGACCATAGGTGTACTAACATAGTGCTCCATATTGATTCCAATAAACCGTAGCTATAGTCTCCAGTACAATACATAGATCCCACATCAAAAACATCATAACTAATAAAATAACCATATCAAAATAAGGTTGAATACACCAACCAAAGAGACAAAACCACAAAAGTCCAGACTAGGCCCTAAACAACTTTACAGTGCTTAAGGCGATACAAAAAAATACTTAAGAAACTCAAAAAACACATTATCTACCTGAGTCAATAAGGGACCCATCCAAGAATTATGAGAAGAGAACAAAAATAGACATGTCCCTAATAGCCTGCTTTGAAAGATGATCAACTTCTTAATTTTAAAATGTCGATAAATATGCCGAAAGGAGATAGAACCAAGCCTAGCCTTTCCCACCAATACCCTCTCCATCTAGGAATGTTAGGCCAATGACTCCAAATCATAATTACCATTGATCCATTCAATAATCACTTTTGAATCCCCTACCACCAACAGGTCCGGAATACCACGTTTTCTAGAACACCACAACAAAACCCAAAGAGCCAATAATTATGCAAAAGTATTAATACCACTACCAAGGCTCATACTCAGACGAACAAAATGATCCTTCCTTAAGAATAAAACCATACGAGCTCTACACATTCCATTTTGTTGGGCACCATAAAAAAAACCAAAAGGGAAAATATCCAGAAAGGAAGTCCTCGAGAAAAACTTAGGCTTTTTAACTCTTAGGTCGCTATGCGATTCATTCACATTAACAACATTTCTGACAACAATGGCAATAACATAAAGGTCATGAAAGATAACCTTGTTTCTACACTTCCACAATTCCCAAACTATAAATAAGGGAATGACTCTATAGCACTTCTTAAGATCTTCTTCAAAGCTGATCATGTCACACACAACGTGTAGAGAAAAAATCCTACATATCTCACACCAAACAATTTTAAAGAACAATACACAAACATGTGAGAGATAGTTTCCAAGTCTTTCTCGCACATCACACACCAACGAGGCCACAATGACCTCTCTTCTACAAATTATCCCATGTTAAAATCTTACCATTCAAAGCCAACCACCAAAAACATTTAACTTTTAAAAGAATTGAACAATCCAATCACAAGTATTTGTTCCACCATTTAGTGTGCATATGAACAATCCAAGGAGAAGGTGAAATGTTCTCATTCCCATGTAATAAATTTCATTACAATTATTTTTCTATTAAATATTTTTTAATATGTATGATCAAGATTCATGTGAATTATTATTTAAGTTTTATATTTTTAATATATGATTATTTATTTTTAACAATATTTTAATATTTGATTTAAATTATAATTTGAATTCATTAATATAATTATAATTAGATTTAATGTTTTGATTTTTGAGTAATTTTGCAAAATTAATTTTTTTTATTTAAATTTTTTTTTATTAAAATATCTTATTCATTAAATTAGTTAATTTTTTTTTATTAAAACATACTATTCAAAATTTTAACTTTAACATTACTATTTATAAAAATTGGAAATAAAGTATATTTTATTGTTTTCTTGATAAACTCTTCTAAATGCTATGATACCCATCAACAAATTTGAAAATTACCAACTCAAGCTCGACATAGAACCTCAAATCTAAAATTGCAGTACACATGACCTAAACTTCATACATTGCCGAATGGAACAAATATTTCTCTAGCTTTCAGTAATTGGATTGCGGTTAGTGGTGAGCTGAGACTTATACCTTTTCACATATGCCGTTCGATCTGGCTGGCTAGGAACACTAATATCTTCAGGGATATTAAAACTACTCCGCTCCAGATTGTTAATAAGCTTCAGCTAGTATGGAATGAGGGTCCCATCCGTCTATGTGTAAAACCTCCTCGTATCATTCTGC